>VZRL01004255.1:188929-290637 GCA_013397895.1 Origma solitaria
GGGAAGGGAAGGAGGAAGGACCAGATACCATCAGCTGCATCTGTAATTTATTGTAGATAAATGTGGATACAAATGAAAACCTATCTGCCTTCTTCCAAGAACTGTGAACATAAAGATAGCATTCCATGCTGCATGAAAAATGGTACGTAAATAATATGTAAAAAAAGTTAGCAAGGTAATTTTATGGCACTCCATAGTGACTTAATCCTTTGTGAATTTTCTAGCTTATGCCAGTTGAACTAAATAAAGGTTTAATTAGATCAATTAAATAAAATTATTGAAAATGTGGGGTTTGTCTTATTAGATAACCTACCAAATGGATCTCACAGGATTTTCCCCTTTCTATCTTCCCCATTCTCCCCTGCTCTGATTTTGCATTGAACTAGAAAACTGAAAAGTGTAAAAACTCATCTGTAAGAAAACAAACAAACAAACAAACAAAAGAAATAAAAAATAATAGTAATAAAAAACCCCCAGGACCTACAAGGACCTACAGAGGTGAGATCTACTGAAGATTTTAGGAATACTCTAGAGAAATTTGTTGTCATATTTTTGATAGATGAAAGATTTGCTTGGAAATTCTCCATCGAATGAATTAGCTAAGTTAAATTTGGCTTAGCTTAAAATTAAAGTTTTAATTAAAATTTTAAAATTTGGCTTCTGAATTTTGTGTGAAGAAGGTGATGCAATGTGTGGTATGGTTACAGTAAAACAGAACTAACATTTGAATTCCACATTTCCTCTCATGACTTTTTGGTGGGGAAATTAATTATTAAATATTCTGGCCTATTTGATTTACTTTCAATCATCTGAGCATTTCAAGCATTTCCAGCTATTGATTGAAAGCTTTTTCTAATAGGACACCTTTAAAAAAGATCTTAAAAATTTAACTACTATATATATATATAGATATAGATATATAGATATATATGTACACACATACATACCAATATGCATTTCTAAAAGCCATCTTATTAATACAATTTATAGATTCCTATGAGAGTGTGCATTGTCACCTGAACCATGAGAAATGTCAGGCTATACAACATCAAAACAACAGAAAACTGCCTGTAAGAGGAACCTATGCTCTAAAAGGTAGGTGTAAATATGGATATAATTATTTGCGAGTAATCAGAGAGACTTTGTGAGGGTGAATGCAATTGTTAAAACATTGGTATAGGTTATTAAAAATTACATTGGTAATGGTTTCAAACACAGTATATTGTATTCCATTTTACCTTTGAGGGGGTTACCACATCCTAATTTGAAATAAGAGAGGAGTTTCTTAAAGATATAAGTGACCTACTGATTTAATGATTGCATTCCATAGAGCATTGCTCCTATGAACCTCTCAGGAGAAAGGGATTTTTCTTAAGATTTTCCATTTGCAAATTTTGGCTGAACTCCAAAGAATACTGCCTGTCATGCCAACATCTTGGGAGATTAGCTCAGTTATTAGCAATCAACAATCCAATTTTTGGCTTTCTTCAAATGAGTGACTGGACTGTATAATCCAAATGATGAATCTCCTCTTTAATCATGATAATATTCTTGTGAGAAATAAATAATAATAAATGACCTAACTAGGGATTAAATTAAGGTCTTTTGGCTGCTATTCTGTCAACCAAACCATTAAAACATTAAAACATGTATCTGACCTAACGTTTGCTTTGTTGATATCATTCACCAATCCTATAACTTCAGATGGAGCCTGCAAGAGATAGCCTGATGTCTCAGCATAGCTTGCTTGGGTAGATAAATAAATAATAAACCACATCAACATAAATAAACCACTTAAAGAGAGTTTAGGCCTCCCCTCCTGCCTCATTTATTAAGTGTCATTATTCCATAGTATAAGAATATAAGGTTCTCAAGGATGCCCACAGTTACATGTTAATTTGTGTGAAAGCAGGATCTGAATTAAAGGCCAAATTATTTTTCCTCATATTCTTGCAATTTGGACAGGAATAGGTTTAATTAGAACAGCTCTTTAGAATCTCTTATTAGATTAATGACTGAACTAAATAAAATAAAGAAAATCCATTAATTCATACTTTACTTTATATATGGGGTGAATAAAGACTATTTGTGTGGGATGTGGAGCAGTTTCACTGGTTATCCATGTCTTCTTCTCCATGACATTAGTTACATGCTTGTTCTACACAAGGGTCATCACAGAGTCATTTAGACATAGCAGAGCTCTTTGTAGACAAACCCTAAGCAAACAAACAGAGAAGTCTTCTTCAAAAACCTCTTCTGAATTGGCCTGAATGATGTGATGATCTGGGCTAGAAGAGGAAGGAAGCAAAAATGCCAGACAGATGCTGACTGATGATGAAACCCGGACCTCCCCTGCACACCAACAGCTGGAGTCAGTTTTACCATTGCACAGTGCCTTGCTACAGGCAGGGTCAGCCATGGCCATTGCATGTGATACCAGAGGTACAATACCTGCTGAACAATCATATGCGGTGGAAGAGAAAGGAGCTCAGACTTCTTTAGCTCTCTCTGGGAAAGCTGTCTCTAACACAACCACTTACAATCCCAGCAATTTGGGATGCAAACTTCAGCATCTCATTTGTGCTAAACTCCATTATATTCTCCTCTACTGGTATCAGGATCTCAAATACAAATGGAAATTGGATTCACTGTTTCTTTTGCACCCTGCAGCACACCAGCCCTAATTCCTATTTAGATCTTATTTGTCCTTTTCTGCTACTTTTTCCTGCTGTCTCACAAGAGTCTGAATTAGTCAGCCAGGACAAATCTAATCTTGCAACACTTTACTGTGATTAGTTTGGCAAGCTACAAATCATTCCCAAGCAGTGCAATCTTGGTTAATAAAACCCTCTCTGTTTTCCATAGACTAGCCAAAGGGAAAGTAAGAGCCAGCCAGCCTGTAGAGCCAGGAGAGGAAAGCTGCTATCCAAGAATGGCTAAGGGGCTTGTGTGCTGTATGCTCTACCTGCAGTGTTTCAGCAGCTAACTGAACTGCAGCATCAGCATTCAACATTTTTTAAATTTACCTGTGGTTGTTCTTTTTGCTTGACCTCCATATATGCCTCCACCTTAAAAACAGGGATGGAAAAATCTTACCTAGATGTTCTCATAACGTGCTAATACATTTTATTTGGTTTAAAAAAGAATCCATTTGTATTGCTAGGGCATGTTCAGGTAAGGTTATACCATACCTACAGAAGAATTCGTAAGAATACTGTGAGGAGGAAGAGGACAGCAACATACGGAATAAATCAATATCAAGTTCAAAACTGCTTTTTTAACATCTCTGTATGCATGAGGGTATTTATTGGGCTATATAAAGCAGTCCTTTTCCTTTGCTCTCTTCCCCTTGAGGGTTAAGTAATTTCCTCAAGGACTGTCAGGAACATGCTTCCTTCCCTTTACAGCTGCACCCTCTCTCAAGGGTAGCCTTGTTCTGGGAGAGTGTTGCTACAAACTTACCCAGTCAGCATTTTCCATCCCCTCCCAACCTATCCAGACCTAGTTCTGTTTCACAGACTTCATGAGAACAGTCCCATAATAAAACCATCCCTTCTTGCAGGAGGGTCAACATGAGGCTGCTGACAAAAAAATCAGTATGAGATACAGTGTTTTACAATTTTCAACTCTTTTTTTTTGCTAAATGGGAACACAGAAAAAGGCTTAAGACACACATTAGTTAGACAGCACTAACAGCAAGAGCCATTTACCAAATGGATAAATTCACTCTATCCACCAGACACTTGCAAGATCTTCCAAATTTCAGGTAGCCAGCCATCAAGAACCTACTTCCTTCCCTTCAAAAGCTGAACTAAGTTCACAAGAAGAATTTCCTTCCCTTCTAATGTGACTCCCTGTCCTCTAAGGCAAAGCCTTTTTATAGCAGCAGATGCAATTGCACACAGCTGGTCAGCTTCCTGCCCCTCCTTGGGGTGCAGTTAACTCCTTCCCTGCCTCTTGGACTGCCCATGGCTCCTCACTGTCCTTAGCACTGCCTGGCTCTCCATGGCTATCTGAGCTTTCACAAATTCCCACTGCACCACCATTTTTTTATCTCCTACCTAAAGACTAAGCATATTCCTTCGTACTTTAACTTGCTTGATTAAACAAGCAACTTTTCCCATTGAATTTACTCCTTGCTTTTTAAAGACTGAACTGGGGAAAAAAAGGGATAAATGAGGAAAGTTTTGATTATGTAATGATGCTTTCTGTAAAGGCCCTGGCACCTGGCTGCAATGTGTCTAAACCTCCCAGAGTGTTGCTGTGCAACTGGGACTCCAGAGGCACTGGCAGGGTCAGTTCAGTCCAGTAAAATCACTGACATGCATATGCATGCTCATGTATACATCTGGAACATCAGTCTTCAATAAATGGCTTAAGGAACAGAATATCTTCAAATGTGTTATTAGAGGTCATTAAAACCCGAGCTGTGAAAAGACGGACATATTCAAGGGAAACTCTTTGTAAATTGGCTGGAGTATATATATGAGAAATGTCTTCACTTGTAGAAAATAAGAGTAGCCCCTTCATTTTTCATGTTTCTATTCTGCTTAAATTTTCAAAACCACTAGTTCACCTTTGCCCATTTCAATCTGGTGATCAGTTTATTTTAAAGGCATAGCTAATTTTGGAAAAAAAAATAGATGAATAGCTGAGGATTCTTTTTTTTTTAAGCTATCAACAAGAAAGCATCCTCACATTCATACCTCTGACCCCAGTACTGCAAACAGTCAAACATGATATCTTCTATGAACGTGGATAGTGAGAACTCTTCACAAAGTATTCTTTGTGCATATGCAACTCCAGGAAGCCTGAGCTAATTTATCACTCTAATATCTCAAAATATCTGGGCCTGAGTGTCTTCAAAATGGGAGACTATATTAAAACATATATTTATTAAAAGTTATTGTGTGTAGACATGAGCTGTTAAAACAACAAAATAAATTTTCACAATTACATAATAAAGCCAAATTTGTGTTTGCTATTAGACGCTGAAATCTGTACTTTATTGCACCTAAAAGGGAAAAAAAGTCTAAAAATAACACTTAATTATCTGCTGGTTATTTCCAGACACACAAAGTGCTGAGGTTTTGTCCCTCTTAAGAAGATTATCTTCGCTTTTTCCTCTGGAATGCATGTAAAACAGCTCTTGCCTTGCTGCAAGCTTTAGGAAAAAAGTTCACTGCTAAATTACCTGTTGTCTGGGGACTTAACATTTTGAAATAAGCTGCTGAAATTGCATTTTAATAAGGAGTCTTGACCTGTGCTTTGTATTTCCCTTCAAGGCCCTACAGGCCATTTTTCTTATGGAGGTCCTGACCTGAGAAGCTCAACCTGGATAACCACAGCCAGAAGGGGATAAAATGCAACACCTAGGAGATTTCAGTAAACGGTAAAACCATTCCAACTTAATCTGTGCTAAAATGCTTGGAATGTGAGAGCCACCGATGATGCCCCTTGTCTCTGTGTCTGACTGAATCCTTTCTTTTCTGGGAGGAAAGCAGAGCCTGGGAACTAGGCCAAATGCCTGCCACTTACCTTAAATTGATCAGCCACTTTAAGATTAAAAACACTGAAAACTGCAACACCAAGAAAACAAGGCTTCCTTCACATTAAATGCAAAATGCAACATTGGACTTGCTGTGATCTTTTTTCCATTTTGCTCAGTGTGCAGTTTTTTCCATTTCTGCTCAAAGGTAGAAGCCAACAGTCACAGCATCGTGGCCAAGTATTCATTAAGGTTTACATTAAAAGAAATTTATGGTTATTTAGGAGTTGGCACAACACGTTGCTGGAGAAGAAATATAGTTTTGAAACAGTTTGAAACACTGGATGTCTTATTTGAAGTAAAAGCAATATTCTATCTTTGCCTGTTGTATTTAAAGAAATATTGAAGTATGTGATTGGGATAATCGGCAGGTAAATTTCTCAGTGGTTTTATGTACTGTAAATATTTAGTCAATTCAAGAATTTACTTTGTTCTGCAAGAATTATTTCATTGCTGCAATAAAGATAAGTGTAGAGATAAAATAATGGAACAAAGTCAGCATTCATTGAAGCAGGTGCATCTGTATGAGATTAGTTTTTTCCTCTGTCTGTCTTTTCTGGAAGAACAGATTGAAAGAACAGTACCAAAAGCCTATTTGGCAGAAAAAATTAAGGTTGGATTCATACTCAAATAAGGATATTCCCAGATGATAGTACTGGCAAAGTCTAGCTGAATGATACTTTGTCTTGTTGATTTAACATCAATTCCTGAACTTCAGCAAGAAAATCAGAGAAGACATATTTAAATCAAAATTATTTGTTCTATATTTTGATTTTTTTTTTGTGCAGAGGTAGCTAGAAATACTTTCTCTCTAACACCAGAAACCTGGTGTCCTGTAATTTCATCTGTTCTCAGTGCTGGATGCTTTAATTAAATTCCTATTTGAACAGTTTCTCTCTGTATCTTGACACAGTGATAAAAATCACCATCATGTAAGATAATGGCTATTCACATAACATCATGACACTGGTGCTGTGCATCTGCAGCCAGTCCTGTGGGAGCATCAGTGAGGCTGTGGCGAGTGGACTCTGGTGTCCATCCCAGCTCCCTGGGGACCACCCTGAGCATTCACTCAGGGGCGCAGGGCGAAGGCAGGGGGGGAGTGTGCTCCTGCTCTGCTGCTGCTGTGTGTCTGCCAGCAGCTGGATTTTCTCCCTTCTCTCTTAGGGGAGTAATTTGCTTGTTTTTAATCCTTTTCTTCTTATTTTCAGGTCAGAGCAAGCAGAAAAGACACATGACTTTCTGGCCATGGATGTCTTAGAAGCTGAAAGATGCTGGCCCTCCAATGAGTTGGCTTAATTAGGGAGAGATCAGCCAGCTAAAGGAAGCCAAAAGTAAAAGAGAATAATATACTCCCATGGAGGCAGATTAGATTGGTTAAAAGAAGAAAAGCTCATGTCAACTTTACAAAACTTAATACTCAAGAGCATCTGATTTTAGATTTGTCTCTATGTATTTCTGCTTGTGTGGCAACCTCTGAAGGCCCTGAGCAGTATGGCCATGGCACAGGAAGACAGACAGTTCTAAGGCCTGGAGATCTCTACACATAACTGCACAGCTATCTGGGAGCAGGAGGAGCAGAGATATCACTCCTCCGAGCCTTGAGGAATTATTTTGGTGCCTTCTTGCCCCCTGCATGAAAAAAGTCGAAAGCAAAAGAAAGCAACCATTGCTCCAAAGAATTTATAAAATAAACTTACAGTGGTAGCATCAATTTCCTTTTTGAAAATGCAGCCAGTAACCTTGGAGACCTTTTTCTATTTTCCACCAAGATAATATATAATCCACTTGTGGATTTATAAGCTGCATAGAATGTCTCTAGTGAGAAAGTGTCACCTGAAAGACAGAAGGCAATGAAGAATACATACTTCAGTATACAACCTGGTGTGTGGAGATTCCTCAGAAAAGGCTTAAGGACATTGGGTTAATCAATGGTCTCACTAAACGCATAGCTAAAGGTGTGGACTGTGGAAAATAATGGGATTATCACTTTTGGAAATCTCTGGGTTTGAAATTCCTGAGCCACATGATATGTTTTCATCATAAATTTTCTGTAGGGGCTTTTTGAACCCATTTAGACTTTCGGTACTTTAAACGTCCTTGGATAATGAGCTCTGTGATGTAGTTACATTCTTTATATTCCTCTTGTTTATTTCAAAGCTACTGTCTGAGAATTTTATCTGGTGATACTTTATTCTAAAGATAGGTGTAAAAGGGCAAGTTACTGTTCCTACGCATCCTCTCCTTTCACTATCCTCTGAATTTCTACTCCACCCTGCATAAACTGTTCTTCACCAGGTCTAAAAGTCCCAACCTGAGCAATGTCTCCACGTATAGATGTCTTTCCCTACTCTGATTATCAATATTGTATCCCTGTGCCTCTTCTATTTATGTCATAAATGTTTAGAGAATACTTCCCAGCTTTTTTTTGGCACAGAATGATAACATAGTAGCATAATGTTGTTTTCCCACTTTATTCTTGCTTTATTTCCCAACAGGCCTTTATAGGTTTTTTAAGACATCTTAGGCATGGAACCAATGTCTTTGGAGAACTAACCAAAATGAGTCCAAGATTTCTCTTTTCAGTGCCCTTTTTAGTACACAGTTACTTTATCAAGTAATACCCCAAGAACTTTCTTTTTTCCACTTTGTATTACAACTCCATAGAGACTACGGGTAGTGAAGCCTAACTATTTACTCGTATCTTTGTCTTCAATTGCTAACGACTTTTTCAATTAATGGAATGGACCTTCCTCCAATGGCATTTATAATAATTTCTGTTGAGAAGCATTGTCAAAGAATTTTTTGAAGATTACAGATGCTGTATAAACCAAAACTTTTCTAAAATAGAATTTGGCAAAAATCTTCAATGGCCTGAAGAGGTATGATTTTTCTGCAACACGTTTGTCAAAGTTTCTTCTGATAGCTTCTAATATATTTTAATTCAATATTTTCATGTCCTTTTTCTGGTGCAGAAGGAACATTTGTTCATATTTTACTAAAACCATTTAAAAAAAATTGAAACATATTGGCCAACTTCAGTCCCTTTAATTTAGTTTGTTATTGGTTTAACTAAAGTGATGACATAGCTAAATATCACATCTCATAGTTCAGCAACATCTGGTTCTGGTGATTTTTTCCTGTTTATTGGATAGATTTGTTTGAAACTTCTGCTGACATGTCAATTTGATATAGTGCCTCAAATTCCTCACTTCTGAAGAAAGGCTGTGTTGATTCTCTCCAAGGCTCTTTGTGATGAATATCAATACAATAATTCATTTAGCAACTTTGCCATGGCTGTATCTTTTTCAAGTGCTTATTTTAAATTGTGATCACCTATTTTGCAGTGTCTGATAGTCTTCCTGCTTCTGATATGTTTGAAAAAGTTTTTATTCCTAGGTATTGTCCACTCAAGTAGTTATTCATCGAAGTATTATCTGACCTGGTTTGTGATGGCTTTACCTGCCCAGTCTTACATATTCTAAGATTTTTCTTACCTGAACACAACTTTTACTTTTTGCAGGACCAACTGCTCTCTTTAAATTTTTCATGTTCTTGTCTACTGTTTAAATATGATGATTTTGTGGGGGAGGGCTGGTCAGGCTCTTTGTGTGACTGTTCAAAAATCTCTTTGGATTGATATTATTCAATCACCTTGAGATTATAATATGATGTCAATAAACAATCTTCATGCCACATGCAAAAATTATACCCTTTTAGATTATATTTTTTTATTTTATTTTTAGAAGTGCCCTCAGTTAAATGAAATGTTACTGAAAAGTGTAGCATGTCTTTAATGTCCCTTCCAACCCAAATTGTTCTGTGATTCTGTGATACTTTCAGTCTTGCTGTAAAATGAGTTTTGAACTAAAAAATGTTATCCCACTTCTCCTGTGAGCTCTTCATTGGCCATCTTTGTATTGCTTAGAATTACATCAAGACTTGCCTTTTCTCATATGAATTGCTAATTATTTGTTCTAGGAGGGTTACCAAAAATTCAGTCTCTGCACTGTAACATTTCTTACACAATCTACATGGACATAAATAAATTCTGCAGTTATTACTGTGCTTTTTGTCCAATTGGCTCCCTTGTGTCTCCCTTGTGTCTCCCTCCTGTGTCACAGTCCTTGTTACTCCCTGAGCTGGATGAATGGTGGGAATGACTTGATGTTATACACTTAATATTTCACTCTTGTGGCTTTCACCAGTTTCTGCCTTCTACCTGCTTTTTAAATATCTTAATTTATCATTTGGTATTTCAGCTCATTCAGCTATTGTTAGACTTGTAGCATATGTTTAGAAATCCTTATAAGTTTCTTGTTAGCCTGCATGTCTGTTTTTACATCTTCCGCTTAAAGAATACTTTACTTGAAGCTATTCTTCATTGCTTTCTTCTTCAGTTGTATCAACTTCTGTTCTAACTTTTATTTAAGGATACAGGGGTTTATGACTTCCTATCTAGAGGATGCAGCATTCCAAAGTCTCCCTCACTTGCCAGCTTTCTTTCAAACTTAAAAAAATTTCCATTTGACCTTTTCTATTTTTAGTGTCAGCAGCCTGATTCCATTTTAGTTTAAATGAAGAGCATCCTTCCTGCTTGATCTGTTAGAAAAATCCCCTCATAAATCAATCCCTTCTTTCCTTTATTATGTTTACTGCCATGAACTGAAACTTAGTTTGCTGTTTTTCCTGGTTGCATTGATGGTGAGGAAGAACCACTGCCACAATGCCAAGCACCTCAGCAGGAAGTGCAAGAATTGCTTTCCAGATGTCATAAGGTTTGAAAATTAGTTAATACCTGTATTTGAAATCTGTGGAATTTTTTTCCATCTACGACGTTCAACTGCTAGGCTTTAAAATCTACTAAAACTTAACAGAGCAGAGTTTAAGCTCTGTAATTTTTTTCTTTCATAAAGCTAAATTGTACTCTTAGCACATGTATTCATTTTGCATGGCCTGGTTTTTGGTAGTGGGGCTGGAAATGGTGGTAACGCCTCTGTGATAACATATTTTAGAATGTTCTTAAATATGTAAGAATGTTCTATATTACCACCATTTCTAATTGGCCCAGCCTTGGCCAACAGCACATACGTCTTTGGAGCCATCAGGGATTGGCTCTGCCAGACATGATGGAAGCTTCTGGAAGCTTCTCACAGAAACCACCTCAGTGGCATCCCTGCTACTAAACCAGGCTATGCAAAACCAATACAACATATGTCAAAATTTGACTGAACTTGGAGCCTTCAAGCTTTCCCTGAAATTAATTGTTAAAACATAAATGCTTCTGAAACTAAGGTGTAGAATTAGAATTTATTTTTGCAAGATTTAAAAATTTGTTGAACTCTGAAATTTAATTTTGTGTAAATAATTTCCTAAGTCAGAGACTAAATTTTGAAAGCAGAGGTCACTGAGGAGTTTAGTTGGAAACTTCTAGTTTATGAGTAGCTAAACTACAAGTTCATCCAGGGTCCCTCAGGAAGTCTAAACAGAGAATACTTGAATCCATGAACAGGGAACACCGTGTAGGTGAATATGCAAACATAATGTCCGAGTTCGGTTTTGCCTTTGCCCCTTGCCCTACTGAAAGTGAAACTAATGCAATATTTTTGAAGTCAAAAAAGTTTGTCCACTAAATGTTAATGAGAATTGTATCCCATATGCCTCTTGAGCCTTTGACATTCTTCCTTTTAAACTCCATAGTGACCGATGTGCTCTTGGAAATGTTACCCAGATATTTTTTGGCATAAATAGTATTATATTTGAAAAAAGTAACAATTCAATCTCAGAATTATACTCCTGAGATGTAAGAAGAAATACAACAATCCAGGTGCTCAGAAAAATCAGAGGATCTGGATATCCCAGGCATACAAAGAAGAGATCCCAAGAAAAAGAAGAAATCTTCTGATCTCATCAGTTTTATATCAATACCTTAAATTTTTAGTGATTGTCAAGGACCTTGTAAATTGTTCTTTGCAATTAGATCTACCCCTGCAAACAAGCAGTTCACAAAAATGATCAGAAAAATGATCAGAAAAATGATTAGAAAAATGTTATTTGCTCAAATGAGGAGCACATATCTGCTTAAACAAAACACCAGAAGATATAAAGCATGGCTTTAGTTCAATACCAGAAAGGGAAGCAGAAATAGTTCAGAATTCATTCAGAGAATGATTAAGAACTTCAGAGAGTCAATCATAGAATAGTTTGGGTTGGAAGGACATTTTAAGGTCATCTTATCAAATCCCCACTGCAATCAGCAGGGACATCTTCAACTAGATAGGGCTGCTCAGAGCCTCATCCAACCTGACCTTGAATTTTCCCAAGGATGCGGCATCCCACCACCCCTCTGGGGAACCTTTTCCAGTGTTTCAACATAGTGATTGTATAAAAAAATGTGAATTCTCATATCTAATCTAAATTGACTCACTTTAAAGCCATTACCCCTCGTCCTATTGCATCAGGCCCTGCTAAAAAGTTTGTCCCCAACTTTCTTAAAAACCCCCTTTAAGTACTGAAAGGCCACAATAAAGTGTCCCAGGGCTGTCTTCTCCAGGCTGAACAACCTGAACTCTCTCAGCCTTTACGCATAGGAAAGATACTCCAACCCTCTAATGAACTTGGTGGCCTCCTTTGGACCCACTGCAACAGGTCCACATTTTTCTGTGCTGGGGACCCCAGAGCAGGATGCAGCACTCCAGCTGGAGTCTTGCGAGAGCAGAGTAGAGGGGCAGAATCCCCTCTTTCACCCTATTGGCCATGTATCTTTGGATGCAGCCCAGGACAAAACTGGCTTTCTGGGCCATGAGTGCAAGTTTATGACTCATGTCCAGCCTCGCATCCACCAGCATCCCCCAGTCCTTCTCAGCAGGGCTGCTCTCAGTTCCTTCATCCTGTAGCCTGTGTTGATAGCAAGGTTTGTCCTGACCCAGCACCTTATACTTGGCCTTGGTGGGCCTCATGAGGTTCCCACGGGCCCACTCCTCCAGCTTGTCCAGATCCCTCTGGATGGCGTCCATCAAGTGCACCACACAGCTTTTTGTCATCTGCAAACTTGCTGAGGGTGCACTCAATTTCTTTGTCTGTGTCATTGATGAAGACATTAACAGTGCTGATCCCCACATGGACCCCTGAGGGACACCACTTGTCACTGATTTCTGTGAGGACCTGGTGTTGTTCACCACTGCAGTGCATCATACCCAAAGTTCCCTGAAGATGTTAATGGCTGCATGTCACAGTTCGTCTACTGTTTGTGCCGTACACAGGGCAAATGACTGTCAAATGTTTTAAAGTTCTTACTTGGCAAAGCACTAAGCACTATGAGCAACAGGGTTTTGTGTTTAATTTTTTTTGAAGGTCACATTTTAAAACTAAATTTAATGGTAGAGAAAGAGAAAGGAGAACAAACATGGTTATAATAGCCCTTAACCAGAGTAAATCAGCAAATAACCTGCAATTTCTGCATCACTTTGTATGGGAAAAAATGAATGTCCGTGGGTTCTGGACTGGAAGTTTTGGACCTTTAACATTAGACTTAAATTAGGACATCAGACTTAAAAGAAAAGTCAACAATATTCTTCTTCATTCTTCAACACCATTACCCTTTGAATCCTGAAAATTGGAACAAAATGGTCGTCTTCTACCTTGGAAATGAAAGAGATGGTTCTATGTTACAAGCATTTAATTTCAAAATTCCAAGAGCTGTCACCTTTGACATATTCCTTGTGTGAGCTGTGGAAAGGAAGGAGAGATGAATGTTGAAAAATAATCTGGCAGGCTCCTGAAGTCTCTTTGGTTTATCCCTGTTCAAAATTGGCTTTAGGAAAAGCTAAATATAGCTAAAAGAAAATTTGCTATATGTAAGAAAAAATTATTTTATTCAGTAAAATTATCCATCTGGAGAGTGTGATTAATCTTATTTTCTTCCTATTTTGGGGAGAGATGGCCAGGAAACTAATGAAGGTAGGAAAGCTCACCAAGCCCCCTTCAAAAACAAAGCCCTCAAAATAGGGTAAAGCTGGGGCTGTCCTGTTTTTTTCCCAAATGTTGTTTTGCTGACATATGTCTAGCCTAGTGTGATTATGCAATGTTTCACTGAATTAATCAGCTAGAATGACATGAATCATAATAAGAATTGACAGCCTACTCTGTTTTCTTTGTACAGGCTTCAAAATTCAGCAGTGAGCACCACTCAGAAGCAGTGGATTGAAATCACATACAGATTTTGGACAGTCATGAACATGAACAATTGAACACACAGAATGGACTTTCAGAATGAATCTGAACAGTGAACCAATTCTTCCCATTTTCCCAACACTGAATGGAATTCTAGACACTTATGAGGTGAACGTCATTGTCTAGATAGGGCAAAAATGAAGCAATACCAGAGAGAAGCAAGAAAAATATTTTGCCTACTTTCTAACTCATGTGTCTTGCAAAGTAATATGAAGGTGGATCATAATATATTCAAAAGTGGATATGAGCAAAAGTTTGGAAACAGTACAAATTTTTGCTTAGGAGTGGGCAGCCTCTTGGACTGCGTGCATTTGTAAAGCTCCAAAATTATATTATTTATGTATTTATTTATATGAGTTCTTAAAATAAAACCTTGTTAGCTCTAGAATAAATATTTTCACATTAAGTATAACAAAAACTTTAACTGACATCTTCCACCACAAAGACATGATTGAAATGGATCCAGAATAAAAGAGTCATACATCCAGGCCTCTTTTTCATTTTGAAGTTATTTATTAAAAAATAATAAAAAGAATCATTCCTCAAAGCAGCATCAGATAGACTTCTCTCATCACTACCAGATGTTGTCTAACCTGTTTTTTCCTTCAACAACAGGAATTCATGCTTTCCAAGACAATGTACACTAGTGCTTCCACAAGTTTTGAATATTTTAACTTCCCTTGTTAGAGTTTTTTTTTCACTTCCCTTAAGTCAGAATTTGTTCCAGTTCTCTCTCTGAAAACTATTCTTGAAATCCTCTTTGTCATCTTTGTCTTTAGACATCCTTCTATAAAGCCACAACGTACCAGTAATTCTTCACACTTGAATCTTCCTCAAAATATAGCCTTCCCAGAGGTCTTCCCCACTCCAGCCTGTATATTTGCCAGATAGACTTGTTAACAAACAGTGAGGCAAAACTAAGTAAATACTAACAAAGTAAAGACTGCAGAATTAATGAGTTTTGCTATTTAATTCTCCCTCTTTTGGTGATTCAATGTTTGCTTACCTTACTTCCCTGTAATCTCCGGTGTATACAAATAACTGCTCCAGAGTGTTGGCTGCTCTGGACAAGGAAATTATTTTCTTAGTTGTAAATCCCTCAGTAATTGTTGTCATTTTCCAGTGACAGGAGTAATGAAAAACATATAATTCATTTATATTGTGATGGGCTCCCTTTCCTTTCTCTGAAGTGTTGGGGAGTGTGACTTGAAATGTGTGTGGCCAGGTGGCCAAGGTGGCTGGGTGGCCAAGAAGGCCAATGGTATCCTGTCTTGTATTAGACATAGTGTGGCCAGCAGGACCTGGGAAGTGACTGTGCCCCTGTATTCGGCACTGCCAAGGCCATACCCCAAATACTGGGCTCACTTCTGGGCCCCTTACTACAGGAAAGACATATAGGAGTGGGCCCAGAGAAGGGCAATGGAGCTGGTGAAGGGTCTGGAGCACAAGTTCTGTGAGGAAAGGCTGAGGGAGCCGGGAGTGGTTAGTTTGGAGAAAAAAGGAGGCTCAGGGGAGACCTTATCACTCTCTACAACTCCTTGAAAGCAGGTTGTAGAGAGGTGGGGGTCAGTCTCTTTTCCCAGGTAAAAAGTGACAGGACGAGAGGAAACGGCCCTAAGTTGAGCCACAAAAGGTTTAGATTGGAAATAAAGAGAAAAGCTTTCATGGAAAGGGTTGAAAAGCATTGAAATAGACTGCCCAAAGAAGTGGTAGAGACAGCACCTCTGGAGATGTTCAAAAAATGTGTGGCTATGGCACTTGAGGACATGGTTTATGGTGAACGTGGTGCTAGTGCTAAGATGAAGGTAGGACTCAATGATCTTAAAGGTCTTTTACAACTTTAATGATTCTATGATTCTATGAAAATGCAGAGAAGCCTAGATAGCTGTGCTGGAGGTGAGGTTACCTGAACTGTGCTTTGGAGGATTCTGAATGCATTTGGTGTGGTTGGACTTATTCTTTCAAATATCTCAATAGTTCCAAATTTTAGAGAAACAAATACACTTTTCCCTTGTCATGTTCACAACAGTAATACAAAAGTATGACAGTCAAATCACAGGGGAAAGTGAAAACACAATGTCCATTGCTGCCTGGAACCTTTTGCAAAAGCCCATGATGACCTGCCTGCAATATAATACGATGACTCTGAGAGACCTGTGCTGGAAAAGGCTGTCAACAGAAGCACATAAAAGCAAGGAAAATGTATCTGTCAAGTAGATTTACTATGTTCAATAAAGCAAATAGGCTACTTATGTTTTTAAATTTGTTTATCCATGCAAGTAAGATTTCCTTGCATGGCTTATTGCTAATCTAAGATAGAAAAGAACCGTCAATAAAAATGGAAAAATGGTATAGCAAAAAAATATTTTGTTAGTAATATATCATTGGCAATACAATTACATGCATTGTTTTAGTACATGATAAAATAAGTGAATAATTATAGCCATTTTGAACTAGCAAATTTCCTTGGTCACCAGTATCCCTTCAAAGGAACTCTGGCTGATAAAATGTCAATAAAGTGCTGCTGCTCAGGCATATCAGATTGCACTTGATTACTTAAAAAAATATTTGCAGTTGAGGTTTGACATACAATAAAATGAAATTACAAAGGAGACCAGTTTTCTCTTTGTTAGTTGCAGCTGCAGATATTAAATCAGCTGCTCCAAGAAGAGTATAGCTTACAGAGCACTTCAGAACAGCTTATTTTCCTCCATCCAACTGTTTGAATATAGTATTTGAGTATTAGTTTGAATAGAGTATTTGAACCAACTTATTTAAAACCATTGAGGTTTTTACACTGATAGAAAAAGCAAAGAATGAGGTGACATGCAAAGCAGATCTGGGATAATCAAAGTTCAGAAAAATAAACTGTTTTAATAAAGTGCCCAATTAACAAAAATATAATGCTTTTTGGACCTTAGTCATCTTCCTTCACTCTTTGTAAAACAATGGTTTCTCCACCAATCTAAATTGAACTGAAGTGCATTTTGTAAGTGACAAAGCACAATTCTTCTGGTAGACCTGAAAATGAAAATTAAAGTTGTCTGTGTCTCATTTTTTTATGTGGTTTGCATTTTTCATCCATTTGTGACAAAAATACAGAAGGCTGGCTTAACAAAGATTAGCAATTTGATTTAATGCCAAAACAGTAGCAACACAATTACATTAAAATACACCTTTGCAAATATGCACACTTTTGCAAATAAGCATATGCAGTTTTCAGTTTCTTTCTCTTAAGATCCTTTCTGGGCTTAGATCAGCTTTTTTCTATGATGTGTGACTGTGGACTGGAAGATAGCTGTGAAGACTCTGGCCAGGTTACAGAGTTGTGTGTAGTACAGTGCAACATCAACGGCTACTACTATCTAATGAGCATACAGCGGCAAAATGAAATATGTGTTTCAGTCCAAGCATCCACATCACAAACCCACACATTTGCTGGCAATCCTCTCTGTGTTAAAATCCAAAAAGCAGGCATTGAATTTTAGCTGATTTTACTCCTCAGAGATAGCCCAACCTTTCAGGTGTGAGGGATGTTAGAAACATAATATAGAAAAGTTTACTGACTCATTTAGTCAGTTTATGTACACAAAGACAGCAGCAGAGCTGAGTGAATACTGCAAGGAGTACTTGTGCAGAGCCCTTTACATTCTGAATACTTCTTTATTCATGCAGCTACCCAGGCACATTTGAGGGGTTTGTTTGTTTGTTTCTCTTCTGGGTAGGAGGAGTGGGGTCCAAAGAGCTAATTATCACAAAGCATAACTGCAAAACATGAGGTGAACCTCCTCCCAGTGACCAGCAGTAATGAATTTCAACTACCATGCAGAGATTGATGATATTTATCATGCCTAACTTCAGTTATTTCAGAGCTGTGCCTGGCTGTAGCCAAGCATTTAGAGTCCTTCTACAGCCAATGTAAAAACATGAGTAACTCCTGAAGGTGGTTTATCCAGCCCACCTTGTACTACTACCTTAGGGGGCTTCTTTCTCTCTGCTCACCAGAGAGTGTTAAGGATGAGCTTGGACTACACACAACTTCCAGGTGGCTAAACACAGATGTGGTGAATCCTATACACCCAGACAAATATATTCTAACAAGAACATTTCAGTTACTAACCTGATTTGAAAAGTTTGATGTAACCCAAACCTAGATCAGCGATCTGGGTTCAAGGTAGTTTGACAAACAGGTGCAATGTTAGACAGGCAATAAAGACAATATCTCCTTTTCAGTGGGGAGCGACAGCAAGTTTGTAATTTGGTAGCTCCTGACCATGTGCACATGTAAACTGATATCTTCATTATCTAAATCAATAATTAGGTCAGACAACCCCCTTCTCAGAGAGATTTAATACATACCATCATTAGGGTATGATCCATTGTGGTCTTTAAAAAAAAATTATTTTTTAGAGCTGATATTTTACTTGTCTTTTGCTATGGTATTACTGTGCAATATTTTGTGTAACATTGCTGGAACTCTCAGATCCTATAAAAGAGGGAAAGATACTGGGAGGATGGAGGTGTACTCTAGGAACTAAAAGGTCCTGCCACGACATTTCTACGAAGTGGTTTTACGCATCTTTACATATTTTTTTTCCCCCACCTATACCAGTAACAGGTTTTGTAGCTTCATTACAAAACAAAAAAATAGTTATTCACCTATGGAACACATAGTGTCCCTCCTACATGAAGCTAAATGATTTTTAATCCACAGGCTAACTTTTAAGTGCCTAGCTCTAAAAAACTTCTTTTTTATCCTGTCAATGGGGTAAACGTAGAAGTCACTCGGAACAAGAGCATGTACCTCCTTGTTCAAATTGCTGAAGAGGAGCTCCAAGTAAAGAATTGAATGATATTGTCTCTCCTATCTCTTTTCCTAGAATGAATGAGGAAAAGGGCAGGAATCTTTTCAATTGTACACAACATAAACTTGTATCCCACATCTCCTAAGCAGCACTATAGAGTTGTACAGTTCAAAGAGGGAATGAATCCTACATAACTTTTTAACAGATTTCTCTTTCATCATACTGCCACACTATAAAGCTCTGATTTGTACTTCCTCCAGCTTTTTATTCTAAATAAATAATCTATCATTCTGGTTTTCACTTTGCTTCTTATGCATCACTTCTAAATGTTCTTTACCCTTAACTAGATAATATTTAACATTTTGAGATTTTTATTCATTTTTTCCCCTCTTATTTCTCAGTTCTTTGAGTTTTCAACACACCTTTTAGAAGTGTTGAAGTGTTAGGGGGTCCCAACAAGACAGAGGATACCCCTTGCAGAAGAGAGAGTAATGTTTGCGGCCATTTAATGAATGGTCAACACCCATGTAGGGAACATTGAAAAAGAGGCGTGAAGCTAATGAAGGGTGTGGATCCAGATCAAAGGAAAGTAAGATATTTCTTGTGTTTCTTGGAAGGTACAACGAATCCAAGTGGTGGACACAGAAATGAGGTTTCTCAGCGTGAATCTTGTACAAATCATTAGGAAACAAAGTTTATTACTGTTTCTTTTAAAAAACCAGGAGATGTTGGACAAGCTAGCTGGAGTCTTTCGGGACACCTGAAACTGAGTCCTGAGATCACATCCTTACTACTGGGCAAGAGAACGAGAAAACATGGTAGATGCTGCAAGCTCAGTTTTTTTCCGTGGCACTGACAGCTGTATTAATGATGTATTGGAGCGACACACAACCTACTCTGACTGAGCAAGCTGGAGATAACCAGGTGGAAAAGAAAAAGGCTCTGGAACGTCTTATCTCCAAACAGTATATATTTTAAGTAAAAATTAAACAGCATTTGTTGGATTTTATTTGATTATTTTCAATGTTTCCATTAATATTTATCTTATAAGGCATAACCCCCTGCCAGCACTAGAATGGTATATATTACATGAATTATTCACACCTGTACATGTCCTAGTTCACCTTTGTGTTGCACTGTTTAGTACCTTCACATTTCTGACTAATGTGAATCTGAGAGCGCATAAAGTACTAGTAAAATATAATAAAATTCTAGAGAACTGCTTAAAATCTGGCATTAGGTATACAGAGAATTGCTTTCATAGAGGCTTGTTTGCAAGCAGAAGGGAGATTCAATTTGGTCCGTGTCACCTTACCGATAAATGCTATCTTGGCATCCTAAATCCTTAGAATAAATACAGATTTCTCCATTTGTAAGATGTCAGCACAACCATCCGAAGTAAGAAAAAAAGCAGAACTAATCAAGGTACATAGAGGTGGGGGAAGCAGAGGAAAGATCAGATTTACAGGAAAAAACCTGAATTCTTTGAAGTCTGCATTTGAGATGAGGAGGCCATTGACAGACATGTAATTACAGACAGAAAACTGATAGATGTGTGATTACAGACAGATGGTTAGCTCGGCAGGAGTTTCTGACAGCTGGGCTCCAGCACTTTTCTCCTAACTCTTTATGACCTGATCTTTCTTCAGCACATAAATATTCATGTACTTACATTTTTATGTATGATTTAGGTGTAAATCAAGTAATGGTTCTACAAGGTGCTGAACAGCTTTGCCTTTAAAATTAACCATGAAAACTTATGCCAGGTGATTAAATTTAAGCAGATCTGCTGGCTTTATTGGGTTTTGTGAATTTTTCTAGTGGATTCACTGTTCTGTGTCTCAACAGTCATGGGTAGGTTTTATTTAAACTGACTTTGGCCAAGTGAGGTGTCTACTTTAAAAGAGTCTTCAAAGCATTCTTTGATGCCCTGCAGAGGAATAACAACCTTCAGAAGGAGATTTCTTATGTTCCACTAGGATGTCTCAAGAATGTGGGAACAATCATGCCTGTTAATTAGTTTGGATTAATTTTTAGATTGGTTAATATTAAATAAAATGAACATTTGCCTAAATCTCATTCTCTAGGACATTAAAAAACAAAGAACAAGGAAACTCTTCTTGTTTCCAACAAACTTCTCCAAAGCAAAAACAGTATGATGACTAACTCTAGAAGAGGCTCTAAGAGAACTTCTGTGCTCATCAGTTTGGATACATGCTTGAATTATGCACAAAATCTGTATTAGGACAAGGCATAAACAGCCATCAGCCTTTCATTTCTAGGCAAAGGACATCAAAATAGGAAGGTATTGGGGATGGGAGGGAAGTAATAATTTAATCAGTTTCCTAGGCTACATAATCTGTGGTGATCATCTTGGGGCAAACCAAAACAAACCACGAGACAGAAGTCTGTCTTCCCATTTTCTCAGACATAGGTCCTTCTAACCTCTCTCTTCATTCTTTCACTCTTCATACCAATCTCCTCAACATAGGCAGGGCAATAGATTTCTTTGATTTATTTTATAATTGTGAAGTCTGAGGAACCTTAGACAGTGATATACCAGACAGATACTTCTCTCTCAATTATTTTAATTTTTTACAAGTAGATGAAACACTGTCTCATTTTTCATCTCAGTAGTCTGAATGCCTTGATAGTTGTAAATGAGTTATTCTGTAGATGTGGCTATGAGGTCCTGTTACTACACCACTTGTCTGATGTTTTAGTTTAAAAAGCCACAATTTTAGGCTATTCTCCCTGAAAATATTTTTTCCTAAGGTAACTCAGTATTTGCTAAAGAAACTTAAAGCAGAAGCATGAAACATTTCAAGCCAAATGTTTGTAGATGGTCTTCTAGTTTTAGACCTCTTCTCTCATGCATTTAGCAATTAGTCCATTGTGTTCAGCTCCCAGTCAAGTCATGCAATGTTAACGTCATGCTGTGGTTTCCACAGGCAGCTCAACACCAAAATTAACAGTGTGAATTTAGAAGCAGTAGCTACTTTTGCAGACCTGTCAAAACCACACATTGCCAAAAAATATTTCCATCTCTTTAATTAAAATGCATCTCTGTCTTCTCTGCTTTCATTATATGCTATATCTTCTGCACTTGTCTTGCAGGTTCTGCTGAATGTAGTGGTTCCAGACAAAACTAAGCTAGGGATAATTTACACCACTCAATCCCTGCAGTTTGAACATGGTCTTACTTTTGAAATGAAGAGGTGACTAGACAGATGCAATAGGTATTATTTGTTCTCTTTTAATTTTGACATGCTCTCTTTCTTGCCACTCATAAGATCTGACTTTAAACTAAATATATCATATGATAAGACCTAGAAAAAAGAATATAACTTCAGTCTTCCTAATTGCTAGTTGTATACCAACTTCTTTACTTCTAGCACACAGGTCTAGAACAAAACTCATGCTGTAAACCAAAAGCACTGGCATTATTTCAACTTTCTCAAACAATTCAGCAATTGTTCCAACTTTTGAGATACAAAGTTGCACACTGATACTTTAGACCTAGAAAACTGTTACTCTAGTGGAGACAGTGAAGTTGTCCTCTGCAAGATCCTATAGTTAACACTCCTGAAGGCAACCAAAGAGACTCTGTTTTATACTACTTTAGAGTCATTGATGATGACCATCTAAAACTGTGCTCTATGTTACATGCCACAGAGCAGGCTCCAAATGCAGTCCACGGAAATCTTTACTCACCAGCCAGGTAAATGTGTGTCTCTTGGAACAAAGTAGGAGTGAAAAATCTATGGTTTAGTCTTGGGTATTGATTTTATGACTCCCAACCATGCTATTCTTGTACTCCTTATTCCTACACTGTATAGTGCAGATATCCAATTTGCCAAGTGTATCTAAATGGCTTTAGAAAAGACAGAGTTTCTCAACTGTGCATAAACCAAAAGCAGCAGTGCACCATTCTGCTAGATGTGTTTCAGCAAGAATGAAGGCAAAACACCACGAGAAAGGACAGTGATAATTAAAATCAGCAAGGACTGCAACTAAAAAAAGTTTATAACTGTATGTAAAGAGCTTATGTGAGAAGGCCACTTGAAAAGAGGGGGCTCCTCATGTGCAATTCCTTTCCTTGTGTATGAAACTGGTTTTGATTCTGTTTAACTGCACTCATTGTAACATTCTTGCAAAGTAAATTATGACTGAGCCTGGCTGGTAATTTGTGTGATGCTTGAATATGCTTGTTATATAGAAGTTCAACCCTATGAAAGAAGCCCTTGTGAGAAACTAGTCACCATAAGATGTGTATCCACTGTAAAATGCAGAAGACAAACTTTAAGTCAACTCATTCAAATGTCCCTTCAGGATCAAGGAACAACAGTCATGGGTTATACTTAATTTTTTTACATTTGTTATACAGCATTACAGAACAGCCTTTTATAAATTAATTCTACTTGGTTAAGATGAATATAGCTACTGGGGAACATTTCAAGACTGTGAAATTATCTGCCAGTAGATCGGGGTCTGCATCCATCAGACGCACTGAATAATTTCTTAAGCAAATACCTGTCGTATTTCTCCAGCATTTACAATTATTTTAAGAAGATATTTTTATTTTAGGTTGTAAAGATGCATCATCCAACCCTGATTTGCTTATTTGTCTAAGAACAGCCATTACCATCAAATTGTAACCCCAATAAAAAATTACTGGGATCCCATATAGTCTGACGTTTTCCTGATCTTACTGAATTTAATTTCATTTCTTTCCTTTTCTGCTATGTCCTCATTAAAAATGTATTTTTAATCTCATTTTAAGCATGGATATTCTACTAAATTACAGTAAATTAACTGTAATCTTTTGCATTTTAGTAATATTCTTCTGTAGGCTCCATAGAAAATGTATTAAGTATTCGTTTTCTTACCTTTGATCAACTCAGTCTTACTACGGGTATATCTATAATCCAGTAAGTCACAGAATTGTCGGTTTTTCTTTTTACAAAATTGGAGAATAGTTCAATTCTGCTAACATAATTTCAATATCTGGGCGTTGATTTTATGGTTTGTATACTTAAATGTCTTTAATTGAAAGATTTAAATTTTTCAGGTTTTTTTTTCCTACTAATTTATATTGTTGGTACAAAAAGAAATTATTTCAGTTTACATTTCTGGTTTAAACCAGAAATCCTTATGACTTTCATTTATAAACTAGATATCCTCATGGCTTTCTTTTATCCTACATGAAAAGTATAAATAATGTATTAGAATGCCCCCTGGAGGAACACCGGCAATTGCCATCTATTTCAGCCATCATCTTTTCTGGGAAGGGATCTGAGAAATCTCCAATTTTAGTTAATTCCACAACTGACTGCTGTATTAGTGAGTTAGAACAAGATACCCTGTTCAGAACATGGAAAACATGAGGATGTAGTATTCAGATACCTCATTCCCTATTTCAAAAGAAGACCACACTGTTTATCTCTTTGGGGCAGGTAAGAAAATATATCCTGTATGTATCTACAAGAAGACATTAAACATGTTTATTGCCTGTGTAAATTTGGAGCTTTACACTGATTTCAGTCTCTCACTTCTCAGAGATGTTACTAAGATTGGTATTTTAGTGTTAATGTGCAGTTTAGATAAAACTCCTCTTCAAATACATCTTTTGTTGGCTCCATGGCTGGTGCAGGACTCAACATATTTCTCACTGTAATGGAATGGGAGAGCTGGGACAAGTACAAGTTGCTCCTTATGCAGAGTAAAAGGTGAATCAGGAAGATTTGAGCAGATGAAGAGGGAATGACCAGATGTTTTACATGTTATTTCTACTAATAGCCCAGTTTCAGGAAAATATACCACCCATTTGGAGTCACTGGAAGATGAAAACAAATAACCCCAATCAATCAATCAAATGAACAAACAATATCCAAAATAAAAAAACTCACCAACAACCAAAAAAGTCACCACCAAATGAAAAAAAAAGAAAACAAGGGTAAAAACAAACCAGAGAATTCACTATTTTTTAAAACAAGGCTGCAGAAAACAGCAATCAAAAGCAGTCTCACCTCAGCCCAGTGTCTATTAGTTGACCAGGACACTGTCTCCTCCCCAGGTGCAGTGGAATTTAATCCTATGCATTACTCAACCAGAAAGATGTGATTTTCTTTGGAGGAGCATTTATGGGTCATAGAATTACTTTTTTCTGAGAGATCTTTACATGTCATAAATAGAGCCTAAAGAGGGAGAGAAGAGTGCTGAAACTGAAGAGTTTGTCTTTCTTTTACAGTATCTGTATGTGTAGTCCCTCATTCACTGTGAGGCAGGAGAATGGTGTCTCAGACTGCAGCCTACATCCTCAGTAGTCACCATCTGCTAGTAGAGACAACCACCCCCCTTCTGTGTTCTTTTTGTGATATTTGGCATGATTGATAATGATAAGAAGGGAGATGGTGTTACAAATCAGAGATGTAGAATAGATCCTCATCAGAGCTGACTTACAGCAGCAGAGGACTTGGCCCGGTGCTCCTTACTTAGGGAGACACCAGGAGATAGCTGCCTCCATGATGAAAACAAAATATTTAAATTCCATGAATATTCTACTAATATGTGATTCAGAATGACATAGCTGGATGAGCTAACCAAATTCCTCAAATGGATTAACCCAACCCAACTGTCTCATTTAAGGATGATTTAAAGCTAATGAAAAATAAAAACTGCACTTTGTAAAAAAATGTTGTGCATGTTCATTGAGTTATCCTTCTAAGTTTTTTAAAGTAGAATTTGCTGATCTGAAACCATCTGAATGAGGACTCAGTTCGGAGTTCATCTCTGCTGTAACTCTTAACATAAACTCTCAGTCTCCGGAATTACAGTGGTCTGAATATGGCTGAGGGTGCTTAGACAAACTTATGCCATCTATTTAAGGAGTTTGTGAGTCCAACTGGAGGAAATACACCTCACGTTTCCCACTAAAAAGAATAGTTAGAATCTACTATATAACAGTGTAGATTCATTCAAACAGAAAAATTTACTCTGGCCATAACAGATTTTATCAATTGTTTGAGAATTGTAGCTTTTCCTTTGATGTGTTTTTCAAAAATAGTAGAAGATTGAATTCTTCACACATTTCTCAACATATGAGACTTTTACTGTTTAAATTCTGAAGAGAGTGAGGAAAAGATGGTCAATGTAATCTTGAAACACAGCATTTAAAAAAACCCAAAAATTAAAACCAAAGCACCTGTGTTTTCTGGCTGGACAACAGTATATCAGCCAAAATAGCTATTTTAACAATTCTGCCTGTGGTAAACTAGCTCCCCATAATTCATTTCATAATTGGGAAAAAATGCAGATTTTCTGACATCATCTCAGTGCAGTGTTGGACACATTGTACTGAAGAGAATCAAACAATAACCACTTATTTTTACTCTCCATGATTTGAGAACAATCAATTGACCCAGACTGTATGTGCTGGCATTTTAATTAGGGCTTTTTTGGTTCAAAATCTAGACAGAAATAATAAATGTCTATTTGGATATAAATTAAATTATATCTATGAACCTGTATTCTTTCTCTTTCTCTTTTCCTGCTTCTAAAAACAAATCAAGGAACCAGACCCAGAAATTTTAGAGGCCAGAATCTGAAAACTAGATATTGGACTTTGTGGAAGAGGAGAAAGGTGTCACCTCCCCATTTTGTGGTTTGGAACTATATGTAAATGTTATCAGTGGGATTTTTACTCTACAGTCACTATCTCAGTGGTAACTGACTCGTGTCCTATTACTTGTTTATTACTAATTTAAAACCACAGGCCAAATCCCTCAACTGGGCTCACAATTCCTTTGTGTCCTTTGTGTCATGAGTAAAATCTGTGAATTTCAACACTCAGATCTCCTTCTGCAGCTGAGTGGGTCGTTACAGAAGGAACTGCTTTTGGACAGGAAATCATCTTCCCAAGAGATACTGAAAGCAAGCCTAGGACAATAGTTACTACAAAGAGTGCAGCGAAATCCTGATTCTGACCTTGTCCATCCTGATGCAAAGCCTGAATATGATCCTCTCAAGTTTCTCTGAATGTATAGACAGGAGAATATGATTTGACTTTTTCTTCTACAGGGACCTATTCTGAGAGTGCTCTCATGTTTTTCATCATGTGAGAACTTTCTGCTAAGAAACTAGCACTCAGCCTGCCATTTCTGGCTTATTTTGCTTTACCTGATCTGATTTCAGAGAGATTAGTGAAAGAGATGCAAATGGACACAGGTCTATGAAGGGAAGAGAGAGGATGCAACAAAGTAAAGGGGGTAGGGATGGTGCCTGTTCAATTCCACCTGGCTGCCTGTCTCCAGGGTGACTGCCATTACCAGGGAACACAACTAAGTCCTATTTTTAACTTGAGTAAGAAAACAATTGTACTCTAGTTCATATTGAAAATCAATTTAATAACAAATTCCTATCAGGGAGAGAATGTCTACGATTCTGCAAGACCAACTTGTTAAGAATGGCTCAATTATTTAAAAAATAAACAAAACCTCAGTTGTCTATTGACATGAATCTTTCCAGACTCCTTCACTATCTCTCTGTCTAGCATAATTTAGAATTGAGTGGGAAGGGGATATGGAGACAGAAATGAAAAGGAAGGGAAGTGAAAATGGACACAGAAAAGGAGAAGATGAAAGTAAAGAGCAGCAGAAAGAGGTGGAGAGAATAACCGCAAAATTATTCTAAAAAGATCTTAAAAATTGCATGTCACATCAAATTCTTCAATCACAACCCATGACGGAGAAGCAATGCAAACTTTCTCATGATCTAGCATTCAGTTTCTTCACATACTGCATAATAGGGAACATTCATAAAGGGATTATAAAGACTAAAAAATGATTAATAACTATTATATGTATGCTAGAGACCTGAATGATACACCTGGATTTAGGTATAGCAGTAGAAGTGTCATACATGATTAGAAAAAATACTATAAACCTCAAATCCTTTATTAGAAGCTTATCTGATTTTGGAATTCAGCTTCAATGTACTAAAAATTGTAGAAGATTAAAAGTTTCATCATCTCTGTAACCAAGTAATTGCACTTGAGAAGTCATATTTCTGAGGCAGTATTTTAATTTTTACTGACACGACATCGTGTGATCTAGCTGATATTTAACGGGAACAGAACTACAGCAAGATTTGTCAGCACGGTAGGCAGAACTAATAACATCACTTACAGCAGAGTTATTCTGACACTTTGTAAGACTGCTACTAGTAGTGTACCATTTCATTAAAACATGACTTCTGGAACAAAATTATCCATATCCTGTTTCAATCTGGTTAGTCTGTGTTGAAGCAGAAACATTTCAGGTGTTTCCAAGAAATAGTTCACCAGCAGTATATTATCTTTGCATTATAAATACCTAAAAGTGCTTTCCTGAACAGATTGAAGTGTCATATTTTGCACCAGAGATGTGTGAGGAACATAAATTTTAGAGTCTAGAAAAAACATACCAAATTAGGCCAATTTGTAAGAATTTGAACAATCTGGACTTTGCTTGTTTAAGCCTTGAAACAATCTGTCTCACCTGATCATGCTTGAAATCATGCCGAAGATAATGATCATTAGAATATTTTACCTGGATGCTAATTAGACCATGGCTGCAGACAATATCCAAAGTCAAGCTTTCACTGCTGTAACTAGGTACCAAAGCAAGCAGCCTCCCAAAGTTCTGCCTATACAATTCAGGGAACACCCTGGATGAAGAGACCACAGAGATTAAAAAAAAAAAAAAAAAAAAGATTCATGGTTTATGGAGTAGCCTTTGAAGGAAATTACAAGACCAAGACAGGGAATCAGGAAGGTTAGAAGCATAATGACAAACTGGGACCAGCTGAATGAGTAGAGACTAACAACTGGGACTCACACCAGGAATGATGGGGAAAGAAGATGGACTGACGAAGAGTGAGGAGAGATGGGCTAGCTATTGAAATGAGGAACACTGAGCAGAATCAGGCATAGTGTTAGCACACATGGGTGCTGCTGTATCCACACTTCCCTATGACATCTGGAGCTGAGCTGAACACCTCTCTCGTCTCTAAACATCAGTAAAGCTCAATAGAAAATGGCATGTACCATCCCATTATGTGTCTGCTCCATGTCAACTTGTCCCTTTTAAGAGTTACTCTGTTGTTTCCCAGGCCAGAAGTCAGTTTTATGTTCAATGAAAGTTCACTCCTGTCTAAGGTGATCATGATTTTTAGAGGACCAGTGTGATTTTCTGTATGAGAGAAATGGTATAAGGTTAGGCAGAATCACAGAGTCACAGAGTGGGTAAGGCTGGAAGGGACCACAGCGGGTCACCTGGTCCAACCTCCCTGCCCATGCAGAGCTGAGCAATATTTAGGATTTAGATAACTTGGGATAACACGTAAGAGCACAGCACCAAAAAGACAAAGCACATAGTGTTTTCGTAATAATGTGAGGACGTAGCTATTGTCAATGGTGACTGAATACAAATGACCCTGAAGGTCATCCACTGAAGTAGGACAGGCATGCTTAATGTCTTGGTGGTTGATCAGTGAATAGTTTTTTTATGATACTGATATGTGTCACCAGTTTCATATCACACACTTTTTCATCCTCTATAATCATGCTGACATTTAAAGCCAAAAAAGTGACAAGAAATTACATCACAACTATGGTTCAGCTCACTGTTTGACTATGTGCTTCAGGTTCAGCCTACTATAATATAGAACAGTGCTGCCTAAAAATGGCCTGGAAAAGGTGTAAACCCCTATGCAGCATATGTAGACTGATAAACCTGTATCAGAGTACCAAGCTCAAAGTCCTGCTAAACTAAATGGTCTCTAAACATGTATCTGTATTTGTGCCAAGTATCTGGTGCTAAGTGCTATCCTAGCAGATTTGTGTATTAACAGACATGTTGGCTGAATGCTTGTTCAAAAGCAAATTAAAATACCATATTTTTAAGAAACAAGCTAATGCAGGCAAAACTCCGGTAGCTCACTCTCTATTTGAAACCAAGTAGCCCTACCCGGAAAACTCAATTGCAGCTCTTGACAGTTTTGTCAGAAATCTGACTGCATATTTCTGATGGCAAACAGCAACAGCAAAGCTCTTGTGAATGAAAGCAAATAACTAGAAAAATAATCTCAACTCAATTCTAATGTGTGCTACTCCACAGCAGCAACAAGACACATATTGGCTTTCAGCTCAATATTCACATGAGAATAAAAGAGGGGACATTTTCATTTATTTGTCTACATCTAGAAGAATGATGTCCACAGAACTGTACACATATGGGTTTCACTATAGTTGATTAAAGAATGATTCCTTAAATTCAACTACCAACTGTTCTGACATGAGATTTTTAGAGATGGTTTTTTCAACTTTCCTTTACATTGTCAAATCAAAAAATTAAGTGTTAGAGAGATCTGGGTACAGCCATATTTTTCAGGTTCTTTCCTAAAGTGCAATGTAAAACGAAGACCTATTTTTTTAGCAGTGTAATTAATTTTTATATTAAAAAAATCTGGTATGAAAAACTAGCATTACAGCACATAGACAAAATATTGATTCTCTGGCAACAAACGAAAACTGTTTAAGAGGTATGGACACAGAAAATATGCACATTTTCAAATATGATCATATGCAAAAATTATTAAATTTGTTGTAATAAATGTCAACAATTAGCATCAAATAACATAGAGAGTAAATAAACTAGTAATATATGGGTCTCAAAGAAATTTTAGTATAGTAGCGTATTTAGTATAACCTCACTGTAATAGTGTAATGATTTTTAAAGTCATGTCATTTCTAGAAGTCAACAGAATTAACTGACATAAAATCCATGAAATCCTTACACTGGGCCCATATTTGGAAGGAAGAAACACTAATGGTGACTTTAGTTATTTGTTATTTCAGAGAAGTAACTGCCTCTTGATGCTTTTGAACACAGGTAAGAGAAATCCAAGACCTTTAACAGAAATTGTTATGGTTCCTAACGTTTGTTCCAGGCAGACTAGGACTACAGATACCGAGCCAGCTCTGTATCTGGCCTAACTCCACTCACAAAATTTGGGCAAACATGAATTTGTCACATTTATGTCATGTGAAGGTCAGATCCTGTGTGGTGCTCAGGTTTCTTTCAGAACAAAATGTAATACAGGAAGTCCCTAAAACCACATTTGGAACTGAAGGCTCTGAATGACTATTCTTTCCCTAACTTCCATATAAATGACTGAACTTGTATTTTCTAGCGTTATTACAGTTGCGTATTTATCATAGCTATTTATTTATCTATTTATTTATCATATCTACTAGAAGAAACAATAATTTGTTTTCATTGATACTAGACAAACACCAGAGAAGGTATCCTATTCTAAAAACTTCCTGGACGGATTAAGGAGACAGGAAAAAAACCCCAAAATGACCATAATAGCAACCAAATACATCTTGGCAATGTCAATTTTGAGAATGTGTCCCTCACTTTTGCTATTTTCAAATACCTAGTTTATTGCAGATACAGAAACTGTTCTCAAAACAGGTCTTGCAGAGTTAGAGTGCAGAAAATAAAGGTTCTGCGACCCAGCTGAGGAACAAAGCCTGTGAAGATTACACATAGGAAACACCAGGGAGGAAAGCATGGAAAACAGATTGGAGAGCAGCAGATAACTGGAAAAAATAGGCTGGCATCTTTGATGAACCATATGGATTGACAGGATGACACAAAAAGAGGTGAAATAGTCCAATTACTGCAGACTTGGTAGGCCAGGCAGGCCTTGGCAGGCCACTTGTTTGCAGTGGTTCTTCCCAAGATTCAGATTGGAAGGATGATAAATATTTATGAGGAAGCTTTTGAATTGTCATGGTGAAAGAAAATGAGCAATTTCTTAAAGGATTCACTGTTGGTACGAGCTTTGAAAATAACTACGAAAATAGAATCTCTAATTGACCTATATTTTATACTAAACACTATACACTGTACACTCACTGGAGTAAGAGAACTGTGATCTCTGTACAAGTTCTCTATTTTTGCATTATATCTGCTGAGAATCTGGTATTTCCCACATATAACTAAGATTTCAGCAATGTACACAATTGTGCAATATACACAATTGTGAAAAAGCATGTGCAAAACCCTTTATTTCTTGTTGCTTAAATGCTTCTACAACGACAAAATGAAAATCTTTTAACCTACCTCACAGAAGATATAAGCTGTGGTAGCCACCTCTGCAGAACTTATGTTTAAGCTGTTGCATTTTATGTTTACAGCTCTGATAATGTCTTGTGTGAGGATCTGAATGCTTAACTTGTTTCTGTAGGAATAAACTGGAAGGTGAGTTGGAGGTGAGTGGAGGTTTTAGTTGTTTGGCACTGACCATAAGGAGGAATGCAAGTGGAGGTTTTGGCAAATTCCCTGGCTCTAGGTGATTTCTGAATACCCCATCTGAGACAGTGGCTGGTGAGTTAGCCAAGTTGCCCAAGGACAGCATAGGTCTAAGTTTCTCTTTACCGGTACGAGTAAGAAAAAAAACCCCAAGAGAATCCTTGCAGCATGTCAGTATGGAGCAGAAGGGAGGTGGTTTCCATGCTTTGTTCAAGAGTTTTAGTGCCAGACTGCAGCTGGGATAAGTACATTGCAGTGCACACCCTGAGCTCGAGATAGTCCATCTCTTTGCAGCACATCAGTGCTGCAGCTGTGGGATGCTCACCTCTTTAAATGCAAGACGTGTTTCTCTAGTTCCCATATACTGGCACATGTTTGGAGTAGTTCTGTGACAAAGGGGACTTTGACCCCAAGTCTTCCTCCTGCAGGACACTGTAAGCAGAGTGACTGTCAGCTTGGGGAACAGGTATCACTAGTCATCATACACATACAGCTCCCTGTACCATTACAGAGACATTTAGCAGAAAAACATAAAAAATACAGCAACATCAACAGCAACAAAAGAAAGTATGGAAAAGAAGTCTTCTGTGTCTAACAGAGAGAAAAATTTTTTTAGCAAGCCAAGGGTGATGCCTGAGTGAAGTGTGTGCTATCTTGCCGTATTGTCCATTCAAAATACAGATGACAAATGTACATGGGAAAATATCCATTTTCACGTCTAAGGAGGACCAGAAATTATGTCTTTGTCCTCAACAAGAGAAACATTTGGTACTGTTTCACTGTGTGCAAGGTATTCATGTCTTGTTAGATTGACGAAATATTTTGTTTTAACAGTTGGATTGCAAAACTTTAGTAATTTCTACAACCACATGGATATACATTTGTTTAGTCATGTACTTTAAAACTGATATTTCTTCTCCTTCACAGTATTTTTTATCCCACCTTCATAATTTTTTTAGTCAGTTGCAGTGGACTGATTTTCCACAGTAATCTATTTACACCAGGATTTACAATGGCAAAGTGTCCTGGCCATTGTGTAAGGCTTCAGTCCCACTTCTAATTGTTTTTGGTACAATTTCTTCCAGTCTAATTCTTCCTGCTGTTGTCCCAGGCTGGTTCTTATTTAAGCATATAATTTCTTATTCTAGCTCATGCCTTTCTCATTCTGTGTTGATACTAGTTTCGGCTATTGGGCTCTTTTTTGGCACATTTTTGTTTCATGCATCTACTCAGTGCAAGAAGCTGTGCAATCAGAGCTCTGTGAAATTGTTAAGCATTTGCCTGAGACAATAAAATGTACTTTCCATCTACTGCCATGCCATATCTTCTATGGTTGTTACCAAAATATTCTCATATGCTTGATTTTAAGTCCATTGATATACAGCTTCCTGGTTTACCCTTTCAGGTTTTGGAGGTATGCATTGAAAAAAATACTGCAGTTTCCAGGAACTAGTCCTAATTTCAGTGGATTTTTAAATTTTTAATTTCAAAATTGCACCTATTCCCCTGCTAGTTCCCTTTTAGGCATTTTCCTGGCATAGTCAAAAGTTCAAGTCTTACTTGATAATTTAATTTTAAATATTTAGATATGCATTATTTGTCCTTGATGGGGTTTTTTTTTCTGTCTGTAGTACCTATAATCTTGTTGTTTAAACACTTTCTTCCCTAATATACCTAAAACTGTATTTTCACTACAGATACTGATTTATTTCCTATAAATATTGAATTGGGTTGTTGTATTTATACTATCACAGATAATTCTAACTTAAGAATTATTTTTCTTCACTAACTTACTGACTTTATACAGATTGTTATATTTTTTTTAATCTTCAGATTTCCCCTCTGATCTGGTGGTTTGTCTTCTATTGTAATCTCTTTAATATTTTACTTTTTTTTCTTAACTTTTTTTCCTATTTTACTACAACTAAGAAAGTAATTTTCAATATTTGTTCTTTCCAAATTCTCTAATGATTTAAAAGTACCCTACTATTTCTTCTTATTGGCTCTCATGCAACATAATTATTCCTATTGTATGTACCTACATTTAGAGTTTGCATAATTTCCACCTGTGCTGAATCAGTTCTCAGATATGGATTTTCTCTACATTCCTGAATCCAAACAAATTTCCCATATTTTCTCACACAATTTCAAAATTTGTTTCAAAAGATCAGTATTTTTTTACAAAATACAGTTTATTTGAAACAAAATCCAGTCTTTCCAATTGAAGAGCCATCCTCTTACGTCTGATTCTAGTTCAACACATTCAGATGTTGCATTTGTCATTTCATTGAGATTAGTGGATTTTCTGACTCACAGTGGTATGAAGCAAGGCTCAGCTCCTCTGATTCACAAAGACTGAGACACAGAATGTAACAAACTGCTCACAGTTTTTTATGCTTGCCTCATTTCCAGCTATTAGGTATAAAATTGTCTCAGGTCTAGTTGGCTCTTGCATGGTACATTAAAACTTGTCTTTGGTTTGTTGGACTTCCCCCAACTAACAAACATATTGTATTCAAATGCAAAAACTAATATCAGAAGTGAAAAGAACAGTTAAAGACATTTCTTTGGCCTGACTCAGATGAGTAATGAGGATATAGATTTCCCCCAGAAAAGATTTGTTAGTTTAATGTTACCCTTGTGAACTGTACTTCAGAAATAAATGCATGAACTACTTATATCAGCTGAATAAATCAGTGAGACTAGTTAAGTTATAAGAAACATGTTTTGTTAAGCCCTGCATCCCTAAAATGGTATCAGTTTTGGTTAACTTTGTTCTCAACAAGCTTCTCAGTTTACCATTACTCTTCCTTACCCTGAGGTGTTCTTGGGTGTCCAGCCTTAGAAACTTGTGAGTATATGAATACTATTGAGTACTGATATTCACCCTACCTCAGTTCACTTCCTCCAGCAGCTGATGTGTGCAGAAGTGTAGCTGAGAGGTTGAGGGAAATAATTCTCTTCTGTTCAGCACTTGTGAGACCAGATTTGTGGTAGTCTTCATTCTGGAGGCTCCCTAATGAGGCTTTTTAAGATGAGTTTTTTATATGCCCAAGGTTGAAAATTTCACAGCCTCTCTGGGCAACTTGCTCCAGTGCTTCATAATCCTCAACAGTTCTTTCTTCAGAAATTCAGAAAGTAGTTCTGTTTCCATACAATCTGTTCTTGACACGTTTCACTTTGTCTAAACTAAAAATCAAGCAGGGCCTGGATCCCTAATTTTCCATACTGTTTAATTGTTTAATTGACATGGTTTCCATTTGTGCTTGTCAGCTGTTCCCCAACCAGTATTTTGGAAAGGCATTTGATGTGCACAGTGAATCATTGTAATAGTGACTGTCCACAGCAGACAGTTTGTGTGTCCACCCTGTGCTAGATGAAAGACAAATAAGATGTATGAACACATAGCTAACTCCTTTTGCTTATATGATGCACATTTAACCTCGTGGCTTAAATGTGCATCAGAACACAAGAACAATTTGAAGTACTAAGGCCTGAACCCCAGGCCCTGACTGAGGCCTGAACAACAGGCCTTGAGCCAAAGTTGACCTCTAGATGAACCTTCCAACCAAACGTTGTGTGTATCCACTCATTAAAGAAGTATTATTAGCAATATAATCTATGTATCCACACATTAGCAAAACATGCGTTTACCTTTCTCTATTTAAAAGCAGGACAAGGCCATGAAATCAGACATCTGGCCTTGTTTGGAGGTGTATCATCAAAGACAACACCCTTGGCTTCTTCTTGAGCTCTGGCCCTGCTTTGGGGGAACCCAAGAGGAGGATGAAACCAGATGTTCCAGCACTAGAAGTTATGGTAGCTTGTTTACTCAACTGGGCTCTCTCAGCAAAGTTGGAAGCCTTGCCTGTGGGTGAATGCAGTACACGGGATTTTCCATTTACCAGGAGCAGCTCTCCAGTCCTTTGCTGTGACAGGGGCTCCCCCAGTTGATGTGTGCATTCAGATGATGGGAAAGTTTTAGGGTAACTGGTGATGTATATTTCCTAACCACTATAAGCAATCTTTTGTAGTACTAATTAGGTACATTGCTTAGCTTATCCTTTTGTGAATCTTTGCAGTTTTGCACTATAGTAAATTACACTTATTCCTTAAGTTGATGTCTGTGTCTTTTGTGCTGACCCTATCCACTGGCAAAACAAAATTCTAAATCAGTTTTGTGTAGTAGTATAGCTATAGCTCACCCTCACAAGACTCCAGTGTTTTTTTTTTTCTGTTATCATGAAGCACTAATATAGGCAGTTGTTGCTGAAAATAAGTTGTTGTTACTATTATTAAATAGAAATGGTAAATTTCTTCTGGCACAGAAGACAAAAACTGTACTCTGACCTCATAACGAGGTTTGAGGTGGTGAGAAGGGTACAAAGCTAGATATCCTAGTAGGATCCATTGGAGTCACAGAGATGTCTGCCTTCTCAGTTCTATTTTCTCCTTGCCTTTGTATAATCCAGTTATAGTCTGCCTCACATGTACATATACCTGTCTCCTTTTACTGCTTCCATTTTACTGATGCCCTGTTTTAATCTTGGTTCATATATGCTGTTCATGTGCAATTAAAACTGTGCATTACTACTCTTGTAGAAGTGCTTGTATTACACCCATAATGGAAAAGCACACCACACACGATAAATGTAGAATTTTTCTTTTCAGGTGCCACAGACTTATATGACAACTTTTGCCTTGATTTGACTGTCCAAATGGAACTGCTTGAAGATGCACAGAAAGAGAAGTTAGCGCACATGCTTAAAAAACTTCAAAAGAGTTGGAAATGCTGAAGTGTATTGTATTTAATGGTGAGTCTCAAATGTTAGAAATTCTGTGTGCAGTGCTCTTCCAATAATATGAAAAGAGGAAGTTTAAAGGAACTGTCAAAGTTCCAGCAAGAAAAAGGTTGAAAACTCCTGAAATAAACTATTAATAGAGCTGAAGTCCCCATGCCACAGTGGACCAGAAAGGGTATTTCATTGCCTAGACAACGAAACATCTCCCAAACCTTTACATCTCAGCTGCAATATACATAGAATAATGTATTTTTCCCTTGTGACTTCACTGGGGTGCAGAATTAGCTTGCTCTCTTTCAGGCTCTTAGTAATACACTGTACTACAGCCAGGCACAATTTATACAACTGAACAGAATTGTCACATACAAAGAACATGATACATCTGTATTATGATATTGCATGACATCCACATGTTTCCTGAACAGTCACAACAGTGGTGATAATGAGGGCTGTGTAGAAGTCATAGGCAGAGGCAAAAAAAAGGAAGTATGTTTCTGCAGTTACATATGAGCTGATATAGGTGTACGAGTCTCCCTTCACTTTGAGCAAGCCTTAATCCAGTACAGCTGCAATGAAAGGACGTGTGCAAGCTGTGTAAGATTCCAGTGGAAATGCTGCAAAGAAAATAACTCCCTGTGTTTGTGGAGGATCTCATATAGCAACAGTATAACTCTGCCTTTCTCTCAAATGGAGACTATCCAAAAGCCAAACCTCTGCTGGGGCCTATATTCAAGATTAAGCACTTGGCCTTTCAGCCAAGAGGCATGATTGATTCCTAGTTTTAGAACACAAAAATGTTATTATAATAATACATGTTTTATATATATACATATATATTTAACTGTAAGAAAAAGGAAAAAAAGTGGAAAAAATGTTTGCACAGAAGATGGAACATGCAGTTCTGAGTTAGCTTATTTTCAGGTGCAAACAAATACTTTTCAGGCAGTCTGACTAACATTTACACACCTGGGCTATTACTTACTATTTAAAGATTACCACGGTAAACTTTTCAGTTTTAGGAATATTTAAAAAATTCTGCTTCCTGACCAGACATATTTTTAACCTTGATTGCTTGGGGGGTGGGAAGGGGGAAAGATATGTTGTCCTTTTGTTTTTTGTTGAATAGTTAACATCCTGTTCCAGGAACAATTGATTCTGAAAAAATAAAAACTTTCTGGCTCTCTAGCAGTTCTCAGGCTTTTATTACTGATTTTGGATGATGGTCACCTTCTGTTTAGATTTGCTGAACGCATTTATCCTAGCTGATAGGCCTTCTGATACCTTTAGAGTTGACTGCAGGGCTGTGTGTGAGGGGGAGTGTGCATTGATTCTAACAAAACACCTTGTTTGCATAGTCTATCCCTGCGCCGGGGATGTGTTATTTTCTTTCTTTTAAGTAATCACCACAATGACTCGTTAGACCAAACGACCTTATACTGCTGATAACAAACTGCCTGAACGAATACTGACCACAAATACCAGCCCTGATATTTGTCGCTCTCTCTTTGTGAGCTTTCCAGAAGACACTCCACTTGGAGCTACTACAGTATCAAATCTGCACTGATGTGACTTAGTGGAGCTGTAACTGACTCACTCACAGGCCAATGATGACCTTGCCAAAGCCAGTGCTCACCACAGACTTCTGCTCACCACAGATTTGCGTTTTTCCTGTTGTAAGCAAGAACTGGATGAGAGGGGAGGATTTAGAAGTTGATCACAGCAGGATAGTGACTGAAATACATGCTCTGACTCCTCTGAGAGGGTTTATGCATCTTCACTAGCTGCTAGAAAGCCCTAGGAGACTGCCCAGGTATCTAAGGAACTGGAACTGGAGAATTTAAAACCCAACCTCCACACACAAGTGAGGTGAAGTATTAGGGCCTACAGCCTAACAAATTATTTTTGTGGGTGAACTCCTGAAAAATGACTACTGTTTTTTACTGTGTGTGGTGATCTTACGCAATTAAGCTCTATACAAAAAACATTTAAAAGGCGTTTTGTGCTGTTGGAGCTACCACTGCTTACCCATTACTACAATAACACTACAGTAATATCAGTCTCCCTGTAGGAAGAGTGACTGAAGAAGAAACCACTTCAGGCTGACTGATGAGTAAGCAGGGGTGGAACATTTTGTATTTTGCATTTTGTTGGAGCACAATGAAGCATATGTGTGTGTGTGTGTATGTTTGGGGTTTTTTTTCTCTCAAAGGAACGTATAAAATTAGGTGTCCAAGATATCTATACAAAGGCTTGTTTCATATTCATTACTCTAAGCACAGTATTTGCGAGAGGCTATTTTTTAAAATGGTGTAAATTAACTTCCGTCATTTGCTTACCCCTAAAAACAAGACCAGTCATAAGGATAGTTTCTAACGATATTTGATGTGAAAACAGCTATAGACAGCTAGTAAAAGAATGTGTGTCTTCTACAGTTCTCAGATTAGAGCTCAGTTACATCACAGAGAGGACATACATAGAAGAATACATGACACCACCACCTGGGGCACTGGGAAACAGCAAAAAAAAATCATATGTAAAGGGTTAGATTAGCTAAAAATTACTTATTAGAATAAAGAAGAAGAATAACAAAAACATACATTGGTCGTAGCTAAATACGAACTACTACGCGATATGGAGAAATCTGCCCAAAGAACAATCAGATATCTTAGAATACATGGTTTAGCTGAAGACAAGATAGAGGATAGTGGTGAAGGTGTGAAAAGCAATGGCCTGTGATACACTGATTAGACTGTATGATCCAGTGATCTCTTGTGATCTTAACCTTGACAAGGCAATGAGTGGCTCAGTTTAACTGCAGGAAAGATAAGGGTCCGACATGGAAATGCTCTCAGTATAAGAATGGAGGCATGCTTACTGGCAAATAAAGTTAGTCAAGACAAGCTGCAAACCGATTAATTAAAGTTTATTACATATTACTTAATAGCATTTTTTTCTCTGTAGAGGTAAATTTCACAGTTTTTAATGGATTTGTTTGGTGCTAAAGCTATGGCACAAACAGGGTTTTATTATGGGGTAGGGACCATAGAGAATAAGAAAAATAATTTCTGGAATGTAAGTGGAAGACAAGTAGTAATAAAGATCAGATAATTCCCAAGTTGGCTTGTCTTAACTAAATAGTTGTGACTAGTAACCCCTTGCCTATGTTCTGGAAATGTTTGGTAAAGATAAGCAGTCTTTCGTATTGTTAATGCATCAATGTATTACCGAAGCACAGCTTTGTCAAGTGTACCTAGAGATCTACAGCTGTACCTCTTCATCTTGCTTTAGGGTACAGCAGAGTATGTGTATGTCCATGCAGATGTCCCTACTAGGCTCAAGTTTGCTCCTCTTAGTTCTCCAACCTTAAAATGGGGCAGTTCAATTAAGCTGGTTGCTTTACTGGCAGATGAACTTCCTAAAGATTGGATCTTTTAAAGAAACTGCAGCAAGGGGTGTTCATATATACAGTGCTCAATGAGATAGTAAGAAATTGAATGGCGTGTAGAAAAAAAGAACAGAAAATATTTACAGAAGTATGTTTGGTTATGCTAACTTCATCACATATACTTTCAGGGCCCTGTAAAATATGCAATAGATTAGGAACTGCACACAGAAAGTAGCATTAACATAGAGTGAGCCACTTACCACTATCATTTCTGATAGACATGAACAGAACTCTGGTAATAGGGAATGAGTATTTCAGCAGTGAGTACAAAGATCAGAAGAAAACATATCTGAATATGATGCAAACATCAACATACACTTAACTCACTGCTTCTCCTGATGCAGTCCAGAATTCACAGCATGATTCACAATTTTGTTAATATCTTCTACATTAGCCACTCCCTCTTAAGAGAGAGCCAGCATCTATTAATTTCAGCAATGTCAGTTTTAAAAACTTTCATAAAACATCATTAATTCTCCAGGATCAAGCATACTGTTCCTAAATTTTCAGGAAGATTTGCTTTGTGATCTGGCATTTTTAAACTCATATTCAGTTGGACACATATTTGAGGTGGACAAACTAGTTTGAAAGAGAGGAGGGGAATTAAACTCTATCATTAATACAGTATTGTTAAGAAAAGTGAGTATGCAATTGTTAATACAACATTTTACAAAGGTCCTTGCAAGTTTTATCCAAGTTGTGTCCCTGTCCAGCTTGTGAAAATGCTATAACCTCCCATCCAAACATGCCTCTCTAGCCCTTACTAATTCTCACATTTTTCCCATTCCTCTGCTGTAGTGTTAGTTTCCTTACTAAAGTGCGGGTACCTAACTTGAGGTCCAGCTGCTACTGTTTGTGAGCCAATCCATAGGACAGTGCATATTTTTAAAACACTGAGTCTGCTGTTTCCCTGCAAAAAGTAAAAGTGTTTTCCTGGTAATGCACAACCAGCTGGCTGAACAGTTTTTGCATACGTACAGTCAAGGTCTATTCTTCATTTCGCACATTGTGAGACCTTCACCACTGATTAGTGTCCCAAAAGAAAACTTACCATCGTTTAATTGATTCATTCAGAATTCCAAGGAACCTTTCAATTGTCCATGTTAATCAGATCTTAAGAGAAAATAAGAATGAAAGATACATTACTATCTGTTGTAAAGGGATTTATTAAAGATACTTCATGCAGAATTAAAATAGATGCTTATAAAGCAAGATAAAATTTGAAAATATAACTTTGTATGTTACTACAGATAAACCATGAATAAATGGAAGAATTCTTCTTAAGGAAGAATAAATGTGGTGAACTATGGTATAAATATTCTAGCTGTTGCTTAAGCTAAGCTTTAATGTCTTAAAAAGACATTTATGTTGTGGTATGCTTCTTGGACTGAGTATCTATGTTATATAAAGGCCACTGAAGTGCTCCCTTCCCCCTTTCATTTCCAATCTTTTTAGTTAAGATCAATCGTCATTCATCTGAATGTGAAAAGTCACTTCTGATATTTTTCCTTCACTGTTTTCTCTATCTGAATCAATCAATAAAAGAAATTTTAAAAAATATAAAAGAAGAAATCAATGAAATTTTATCAAGCACGAAATAGTGTTTTAACAAAACAAGGGGATTTGCTGAAGTAATGTTTCAGTAAGGAAGGAAATACCATTGACTTTATTACAGCTGCCTAATGTTTTCCACGAACTGCAGAAAATAATTCATTGTATCTTAGTGACCTACAATAACAGCTGACTGCTTGCACTTGATGGAAATGTGATTTGTGCCTACTAAAAATTAACTATTTAACTTCTCCATATTCTTTTATCTGGTAGCACATTAGTTTCCTTTGCATTCTGTTTTGAACTGCTTTGTGAGATGTGAACTCCAGTAAACAAAACCACCAATTGCTAGGCAATGTTCTTCCATGAAAGAAAAATAGGGTCAGACTGCATGCTTCTGTGAGCTGTAAAACCCATGCTGGGCTCTAAAAGACTGCGCTTAGATGAGGCCCCTTCATTTTAAAAGGCATTTTATCTCACAGGTTCAATAATGTAATAAATATAAAGGAACATTTCTGACAGTTGCACATGCACAAACAAATGCATACACATGTACACTCAGCAGAAAGTTCCAGGGTAAGAACATTAGAGAAGATGAAAAACCAGTTAAGGTTCAGAGCTGAAATACATAAAGTGACAATGTGAAAAACTAGTAATTTGTCTAAGTAGTGTGGAGGAAAATGAGTAGAAAGAATGGGAACAACATCTTTGTCTACTGAGACTTGTTAGAAGATTTACTCCCACCGTTGTTGCTGCCTCCCAGAAACGAGATGATCCAAGTCATCCTGCTGCAACTGACAGTGCTGTAAGTCCAACAGATTTGATATTCACCATGTAATACCATCCTTTCATTACTCAACTTCAGACTGTGTTCTGTCCATACTAGCTTATAGAACCGAGATATTGTACACACATCTATGAAGATAATACCGTGTGTATACACAGTATCTATCCACATAGTGTGAAACTGTATGTGTAGGTACATCACATATACAATATCTATGAATACTTACATCCACATTGCATGTATATGCAACTGCTTATGGATACCTGTGCAGTCTACCAGGGGAGGAGAATTTGTTTAGGGATCACAAGCAAATTTTACTGTAATAGGTGGTTGCCTGGGTTCCTTCATGTCAATTCAAAAGAAACAAGAATGTTCATTTCACCTTCAAACATGATCACCACTGTATGCCTCAATAATTTGTATGAAAAATAGAGACGAATAAAAGGATTTTTATTGTATATCATGGAAATGCACTGCCTGTTTTTTCTAGTCTTTCTAATTCAAAGAAGGAAAACTAGCATGAATCCAGGACTGCTTCCGCTGAAGCAATGCACCTCCACAGAAGTAAAACTAGTGCAAGGAGACCATCAAGTCTTCATTCTACCATTCCATGCTAATGGGATTTTGTTTCATTCTTTCAAATGTGTGAATGGAAAGAACACTTCACATTGCTGAACTAAAACAACACTGTAAGCAAGAAAGTGTTAAGATACTACCATTAGCGAAGGTCAGTTCTTTTGAAACATTGAAACACTGTACTATTTAGATTGTTATCTAAGTCTAGGCTTCCATTTTATATGCTAGTCAGAAAATGTCAGAAAATGTCATTGTAAACACTACTGTGGCTCTCATCAGCAAGGAAACTGTTTTCTAACTCACTTGTGGCAAGATGTCAGGGTCCTACTCAATGAAACATGAATATCAGTTCCTCAGAGGTTTATGTTTAAAATACCAAGCAGGTATGCTTATGAGTTGAGCTCTCTTAATATCAGAAATCAAGAGAGTATGCCTGTTATTTAATCTTACCTTTCTCTGTTATATCTACAAGATCTTTATAAGTTCTCCATTTCCCTCCTGATGCTCAAAGTACTGGACCCATGTGTCAAATGCCTCTATGCATGTCAAGATGCAACTGGGCTCAAAAAAAAGCTGAAATACCAGAGTGAGAGGGAACCTATGACTGTCAAACCACAACAAGCTTATATAATGAAAGGTTTGGCTCTTCTGTCACTGGGGAGTAATTAAAAAAGTTCCCTGAGATTATTCACTATTTTATTCAGCTTTTTATTTATTTTATCCTTCTTGTTGAAGGGAAATGATTGGCCAACCAATTGGCACAAGCTTCAAGCAGACTTAATGTACCCAAAAGTAATTTTATAATGAGCTCATTTTTACCTGGTGAAAAGAAGCTTATGTTTATATAGATCTGTTTTTCCTCGACAGCATTTAAATTAAGAGAAAGTATATAACTTAAATCTTGATAAACAGGTTCACTATATTGGCAATATACTTAAATATAGTGAAAATCAAATTCTACAGAAGGAGAACACTGATCACTGAGAGCTGTGTTGTAATAGACCTTTCTGACTTACATATTGCATAACTAGCTTCTGTGTTTCTTACAAAGCTGGATACAACTGGATGGATTTTGGCTTGCTTGAACTCGTAGAAAACATCTGTATGAAGCGAATAAATGTTTGAACCATTTTACAAAAAATAGTGCAAAGCTTTCTGTCTCAGCAGGTATTCCAGCAGCAAGTTTCAGGCATTCATTATGTAGAAAACATCTCTCACTGATACTCATTCTTCATTATTGATTTCACTGGATATACTCTTTGGAATACAAGAAGCAAAATACAGATGCCTAATTGACTTTCCCTACATCACCATATTCTACACTTCACCTTGTCTTCTGCTATCCCTTCTGCCTAAAATAAATTGCCTCAAAATTATTCCCAATGCTTTTCTTAGAGTGGCTTAATCTCTTGCTCGCTTTTCAATGAGTTTTAAAAATGGAGTGGATATTTTTTTGATTTGTAATAATATACGGGTTTTCTCAGCAGATTTATAGCACATCAACTTGCACAAGTAGTTTGATTTCCTTGGCTTAACCTACACGTACACTGAATTCTCTATGCTGTCATGTTTCTACTTTTTGTCATGACGCCTTGAAGTTTTCACTAGCCTCTTACCATTTTACTACACCTTCTCCCTCTTTTACCAGTGCTTATACTGAATCGTAAGACTATTTCCTTTCCTCTAGGTTAAACATCAGGAGAGAAACTCTCACTTAGAAAAAAATATTAGAGAGTTGAGTCCTAACCATTTTTTACATTTTAATGCTATTCTTAAAAAATAGTCACTGAAAAAAAAAAACGCTGAGAAATCTGCACAAAGATTGCTTACAACACCAGTGGATAATAGTGTCCCCAGTGGCACCAATGCTAGCAGGAAATACAGCACTGAAGTAAATATGGTTACAAGACATAGTATCACTGCTGAGGACAGAAATAATGAGTTCCATAATAATTGGTTATATTCTTGAACACTATTATTTTAAGAATATAACATAAATTGTGATATCTTCTAATATCAAGTATTATCTTGTACACCTTTTAAATCCTGTGTGTGCACACATGGTCCAAAAGTGTAAGTACTAGATGTGTTTTTCTTCTACTGTCAACATAATTATTCTTAAATACAATTCAAAAGATGAGATGGTAAACTAACTGTGCATTTTTCAAGTTGCAGCAATTCTTAAATACAACATGGGGAGTTCAGCTCACCCTTCAATGAACTTATTATTGTACACACCAAAGCAAGTACAAATTAGTGGTGTAAAATTAATTTCTGTAGTGTTTAGATACTTAAAAGTAATTCAGTCAATGGTTACAATTCAGTATCAGCTTGGTGAGTGTTTCAGTATTTGATAAATCCACATTTTCTTACTGCAGCTTCTTAGCAGAAGCTGCATGTTTTTCTAGTGGAGTCAGATGCATATAATCCAGCTAAGGCAGTTTCTGTGTTGTGGGAGTGTAGCAAAACACACCTCCAGTGTTCAGCTTGGCATGCCTTTAGTGAGCTGCCAGCTTTCCAGGCAAATGTGGAAGTCTAGAGGGTGGCAGAGAAACCACAGTGGAATGCTACAATGAAAGCATTAAGATTGGAAACACTACAAAATATAAAATATTAATAATTAATCTATAAAAATCTACTCACAGTAAATAACTTATAGAAATAAGCTGTATTTTCAATTTTTACCACACTAACTGATCTTCCATGGAAATATAATCTTCCCTTTTACTTGTTAAATACATCCAGACAATAAGACAAAAAGACAGCTTGCTCTTCCTTCCTGCCTTCCTGCCTGCCTTCCTGCCTCCCTTCCTGCCTGCCTTCCTGCCTGCCTGTCTTCCTGCCTTCCTGCCTGCCTGCCTTCCTGCCTTCCTTCCTGCCTCCCTTCCTGCCTCCCTTCCCACCGTCTCTTCCCACCCATCTTGTTGAATAGTAGAGATAAATCCATGCCTAGATCACCACTAATTGCTGGAGAAAGTGATGCAAGTCCATATATGCCAAATATCTAATGCTGAGCCAATACTGTACTTTTCAGGGGCCTTAGCTAGAAGATAGAGATATTCAATAGAGAAATTGTGAGTCTCTGGCATGTTTGCTTCACTTGGGAATTTAGTGGATGCTGGCTTTCATGTCTGACATTAAAAAGTGGTGTCTGTGAAGTTTACCAGGGTGCTCTGTCCTTTCAGGCCCCTGTCAATCCATGCACTTGGTCCTCCACAATGGATACAGGCAAGTGGGACACCTTTCTTTCACATGCTAAAAGGACTCAGTGTATCTGTCTTGCTGGGAGATGGTGCAGGCAAGCGGTTCCCGGAATGGTGAGACAGATCTTCCATAAATTGCTTTTGCTTCAGTTCCACGACTGCAAGAGCAGCAGGCGCTGGAGCCAGATGAGTCCAGAGAAGAGACTTTGCTAAAGGCTGGCCAAGAAACCAAGCCACAGGCAGAGACACTGGTAAATAAAATGCATTCCAGTGGTTGGCATCTGGGTCCTGCAGCTGCCGAGCACACCCAGTGTGTGGCCATGGGTGTTGGCTTCAATACTAGAACATTTTGAGGGGGAGGCCAAAAACCAGTAACCAGAGAAGGCAGTGCCAAGTTACTACAGAAATTAAATTTATGTGCCAATTTGCTTGCTATTTCAAAAGACAAAATTTTATCTCAAGTATTGTTTTGAACATACCCACGGAACAGTTAACAGAAATAAGCTGATATTTGCTAGTGGGGTGGGGGGAGGGGGTAAAATACTCATGTAAGTGAAACAATGCTCCTTGGGGCACTGGTTAACAGAACAAAACCATACCCATTATACTATTCCTTAATTAATGCACAAGTTTCCTTAGAGACCACAGCTCTGTTGGGGGACACAAGTCTGGTGTATTTCTTCCCCAGAGACAGTGTAGGGAGAGTTATATAAAACAAAGACAGAGGTGAAATGAAAGATATACCACAAGGCTGAGCAAGTTTCAGCTCCAAAGACAGGCTCTGTGCACTAAGAATAAGTGAGTAGAGCAGAGTGTCATGTAAAAACAAAAAGGTTGTATTAAACCTTTAGAACATAATAGAATCTAACACATGGCTTAGAGTATAGTATATCTAATGGCATGCATGCTGCACAGTCCTAGGCTGTATCAGGCTGTATATCCAGCTCTTCACTGGAGACCATCACACACCAGATGATTACATTTCATAATGTGTTAAGAGTAAAAGGGGGTCAATATAGAAGTGGAATCTTTGGCTCCCTCCTGGGAGAGTTCCTTTTAAAAATAAAAGCCCTTACGTTCTCAAAATACTTGAGCTGTGGTAGCAAAAACTTCATAGAGGCTAATTTACCAATCACACGTTAATTAGCGAAAGGGATTAATGTTTTAAACACAGCATTCATTTTCCTTTGAACAAGCCTCTAGCACGTTGTTCCTGCATGATTCTTCAGTCCCTGTCTCCCCAAACCCAAAAGCAATGCTGGAGTGCAGTGCATCTCTGAAGGGGAGCTCTCTAAAACTGTGAGACTAAGATCCTGTCTCAATGACTCGCAGACCTCCCACCAAATCTCACTTCGCAGCATCTGCAAATTCAGTTAAGAATCTGAATGTCAATCAATGGTTTTCTCTGGCTCAGTAATCATTCACAATAATGATTTTGTTATTGAAACTTCAGGACCAGTTCTGTTGAAGATTTACAGGCCAGAATGGAATCCAGCTCTCTGGCCTTTAATTATCCTACCTCTATAGTGCTGAAAAAACCTAGGAAAAAATATCAAAAGCCACTGAATTAGGCAGATATAACTTTACAAGCTCTTGGGACATAATAATTTAGAAAGACAATGCGGCAAATAAAAACTAAAAAATCTTAAGTTTCCATCATATATAGACTTGAATAAAGAGAAACAAAACAAGAAATCTCAAATTACACTGTCAACAATCTACTGTCATAATTTTCTTCTGAGACCTTAGCTTTAAAGTGCCTATTTGTTTTTGACTATAAATTAGTGGTGAAATCTTCACAAGTTAAAATGGGCAATATGGAATAGTCATCCTAGTTAACATGAATGGTTTTTTAACTCTATTGAAATCCATAAAATGAGAAACAACTACCTTAAATTCTAGTTTAACTCAGTAACTATCTTGCCTCTGAATAAAGCTGTTGCATATTATGTATTTGATTTTAATCTCTTTGTTATAACTGAGAATTTACTCACCGAATTACCATGTTCGTGTCAATATAAAAAAATATTGTATGTGTATCACAGGAGAGCCTGTGAATTCAAATGGTAATGAGATCTTTTCTTTTCTGTTTCTGTGTTACTGGACTAGATTGTGCTGTACTGGGGCTTCTTAACAGTTTGATGTCTGTGGAACAGATGGCTGAACAGAATGAGTTACTGATGCAGACGCAAAGTTGACACAGAACCATCTCCAGGCTGTGATAATAGTGATGGATGGCTCTGGGAGGGGAAGTTCACAAAATGGTGTATCATATCAGCACACTGTAGACCCTAAGTCTTTGATATTTCAGCTTGTTCTCAAGAAAGATGATTTCTCTTTGCTGTTATGCCCATTTTGCTTCTTTTGCTACTGGCCTTTTCATCACAACTGCAGGCTGAAGAAATTTAACCATAAAGATTAGTTGTTCTAATATAAAAACCTTATTTTCAAGGCAAGTTACAAACAGCTTAGCTAGGCAGGACTTTATAACACCATTTTGTTCCTCCTTTTAACAAGACTCTCATTCCTACTCTATCTTTGCCTTCTACTTGGCCTTTTGGGAGAACAGGCCCATATACTAACATGTAACTCACAAATGATCATCATCAATGATCATCATTATCTTGAAATCTATACACTGATGTCAATAGGAGTTTTACAAAGGCTCTCACCTGCTTTTTCTTGTTTCTATTCTTTGCAGTCCACGGGGCAGTCTATCATGAGGTGGTAACTCATGTCTGAGGTATTTTTTGTAACTTTTCCCAGGTTTTGTTTGATTGGAGCACACACATTCCATTGTATGCATAAACTGGCTCTGTCTTGACTGCCTGTGCTAAACCACTCAATTTGTGTTCTTTTCTCATTTCCCTCACTTACAAGACTTACACACAGGAATTATCATTGAAGACAGAGGGAAGTTAGCACAAAAACAGGTCTCCTTTCTTCCCCACTTCTTATTATCATTATTAATTCATAATTGTTACTACATTCTTTGCTATTACAACTTTCTCCTTTAGTCTTCCATGTGCTGTGAAGCCAGACCTCTCCCAATTGGCTTCACTGAAGCTGGTGCTACAGTTTGGCTCAGCAGGAAGCAGTGGAGCCCTAAGCTGCTCTCAGGGAACACAGCTGCTGAGTAGCAAACAGAATAGTTTTCATTCTGAGCTTTTGAGCAACAGTGAGGAACAAGCAAGAGCCTACAAAGAGGAAGTCAGAAGTCATCTTGTGACAGGTTACATAAAGTGAATATTTGTGGTTCCAACAGGCAAAGGGAAATCAGGAAAAGCTTTCTGCAACAGACTCCTCAAGCAATATGGATTTGTCACAGTGAACACTTCTTTCACTGAAAGGTGGGTTGTGCTTCTAGCTGGAATCAACTCCTTGTGGTGCTGGCTCTCCTCATTCTCTTTCGGCAGGGTAAGTCCCTCCAGCTGAGCCCAGCCACTCTCATTGTTCAGGATGCATTAGCTCTTGCCACACTGACACCTGGATTGGGCCCTGTGTGAAGCTTCCCAATACACATGATTGTGGTTAGACAAAATCTATGTCGCTCATTGCAGCCCTGTTGGTCTCTGGTCCTCCTGCTCAGCATCTGCCCAAACAGTGGCAGCAATGGAGAGGGACATCTGCACGGGCCCGGCACAGGTGATACTCTCACACAGGCCCATCCCCGGTCCCCTCTCACCACTATTGCTAGTTACTCTCACATGGGTTTGTGATGCAGTTGTGAAGGCCCTGTCCCACTCAGGACGGATTTTGCTCGTGGTTGCCCTTGTGCAGCTTCCGGAGTGATTTCCCCAGGGAAATTCCCCGGTGCGGATGGTGTTTTCCAGATCTGTCTCACTCAGGGCGAGCAGTCTCCTGCTGTAGCAACCAAAGTATGTGGCAAGAACGTGTGTTTCCTCTCCAGAGCCCATTGTGATTACAGACTGTGTCAGTCTCACCATCAGCACCCCTTCAGCCATACTCTTGGAGCATATCTCAGCAAGAATGTCAGATTTGAGTAAAACATTAGTCCGTTTACTGGTATTTCTCGGTAAAGCCTGTACTGACCGCAGCGCCTCCGCGGCCCCTCATGGCGCGGACAGCAGCGCCCCCTGCCGGGAGCTGTGCCCGGCCGTGGCCGCGCCGGGAGCCGAGCAGCCTTTGCAGTGGGGCTGCGGGAAGCACGGGGAGCTGCACGGCCCGGGAGCGGAATAGCCCCGGCCTTTGCAGTGGGGCTGCGGAAGCACGGGGAGCTGCTCGGCCCGGGAGCGGAGCAGGCTTTGCAGTGGGGCTGCGGAAGCACGGGGAGCTGCTCGGCCCGGGAGCGGAATAGCCCCGGCCTTTGCAGTGGGGCTGCGGAAGCACGGGGAGCTGCTCGGCCCGGGAGCGGAGCAGCCTTTGCAGTGGGGCTGCGGAAACACGGGGCGCTGCACGGCCCGGGAGCCCCTAGGTTCATCTGCCATCCAGCGCCCGTGGGGGTGAAGCGTGTGAATCATCTCCATTGCTGCTGCCATGCCATGCCCAGGAGATAAACCCAGCACTCATTTTTGATAAAATTCCTCCCGCCTTATTTTCTCGTTCCATGGATGTGTTAGTTTATTTCAGCCCTGAATCTTTTAAGTCCTGTGCACGTATATGTGAGGAAAAGCCCCGAGAACGCACAAATAAACAGAAGTACATTTTTTCTATAGAAAAACTTGGCCCACACAATTTTGGCTTGAAATGGAAGCGTGAAGTGTGAGTACTAGAAACACTTCTCATTGCACCAGGCAGAGGTGGGGGGAGGACTAGGCAGCAGCAGTGTGTTAAATTTTAACATGCAAATATTAAGTTATTATTACATCTGTAGTATGATTGCATATGAATATGTTTCATTTCACAGATGGAAATATTGGAATAAAATTTCTTCCCTTACAACACATGGAGAGTAATTGACAGACCTGAGATTTCAGTTCAGGCGTTACCAGACAACACATGGGGTGCATGTGGCTACCTACCTAGAATTTATGAAAAGAGGAGTTTTCCTATTGTGTAGATAGTAATTATAAATAAATATCCATAAAAAGATTAATATGAATTACTTAAATCTTATACTCTTGCAGAGACATGCTCAAACCTCAAAGTGGATAGCTGGAGTTTTAAAAGTTCTGGTGACAAAACTGTCACATCTGTAATCACAATAGCTTCTGAAAAGACATGCTCTTGCTACACACTTTGACATTGAATTACTTACATTTTCATAGACATATTCTTTGCATAATTTTCATCTCTACCTCTAAGATAATTTCCTCTGGTATTGAACAGTGAGGAGATGTCCTTTGTGGATGCTTTCCCTAGGAATATCCAGCCTATCCCAGTCTATCACTTTTACTGATACCTTTTTTTAAAAAAAAAATGATTGTGGTATAGCTTGAATCTTTCCTATGGTATGTTTTTGCTCTCACTCCATCACCACCTTGGGCGTGAAGAATATTTTTCTACCTTCCTTTTTATCCACTTCTTTGCAGAAGCCCTCTATCTGTTAAAAGACACTATATCCTCCTTTGTGCTCTCTTTTCTAGAAAATCTCCATGTTCTGTCTTACCTCATATGGCACAATGGGGACCCTGACTGTTCCAGCAGCACAGTGGAGGGACCTGCTAGGAGAGCATCACAGTGGTTTGTGAAAGCCAAACAGCTCCTTGAGCCTCCCTGTCTCTCCTCCTTCCCGCAGATCTGCCTTTGGCTCCTGTACAACCAGCTTGTATCAGGTTGTCTCCTCCAGGTTTCTATACTCAGGACTGACAATGCAGGGCTGAGCTCTTAGCACTCACCTGGCCCATCACGGCCCCAATCTGCGACTTCTGGGGTTGTCACCTGCTGTTTAATCCTGAGTTTGCATATGCCCACCTAGCCCTCATATGAATGGCAGTTTTTTCAGGCCTTGCAACTTGACAAAATTAAGCCTGTGCAGACAAATTTCCCCTCACATCTACCTTTTTTCTTCTAGCAGAGTAAAACCTTATTTGAACACGCTCCAAAAAAATTCCTGACCATGCTGGGAAAAGCTGGTAGAGTTAACATAGGCAATGAAATATATTTTTTCCTTGACCTCACATTTGGAGGCTACTGAGCCTTTTGGCTTCAACTAACACAAACCAGATCTGAGTTAGATATTTGGTGTGGGAGAGCATAGTTTTCAAAATACGGAGATCAATAAATTTACAAGCCATTAAAAGAAAGTCTTACAAAATAGTGGAAAATAGGAAATTATTGACAAAGGAAATTCTGTCAGGCTTCTTCTGTGATTTATATAATCAAATACAGTTCTACACTGTGCAATTAAGATTGTTATCAAATATCTGCATTTATTATTGGACTACTGCTAAAAATGCAATTTTATAACAATCAGACTACTGTATACAAATAGTAAAATCCCTATTTCTGTAAACAAAGATAGGTATAAAGTGCAGTGTTTAGCATATAATACACTATGCCAGATCCCAAGGGTTATTGGTAAATGTACATGTGTTCCAGGCTAAACAGTCTTGATTTGGGGAGTCTGACTTAGCTTATTGCCAATTGCAATCTTAATCTACTAATTGAAGTATTGAGAAACAATTTGACTGACTGTCCAAACAGCAGTTATGACAGCAGAGATAATTCTGCATGGGATTAAAAGACTAACATAGTGAGCAGGAAAATGCAATGGAGAGCCTGAGGTTGTGATTTGCAATTACTGACCAAAAAAAAGCTAAAAAAATCTCCAATCCAAAAACCAGTTAAAAGATAATTTTTTCCTGAAAAAGCCTTGTAGATAAGAAACTGAAATACTTATTGTTTTAATGACAGGCTTTGTGTGTTGTATGCCAGGAGGCAAGCAATGGAAAACCCAAGGTAAAAAGACACCCTTTCTCTGTTTGGGTCATTTTTCACTAGGCATGAGGGAAAAGGCTGCACTGGTATCCTGAAGTTTTTGTTTCTGCCATAAGTCTATGTAGATAACATTACCCTCAGCTTTTCCAACCAAAGGAAGCAAAAGATCTTGAACAGTCTGATTCTTCCAGATATTTCCACTCTGCCAAAGGGAATTTAGTTCCTATTCTGGAAGTGAACTGAAAAGCTGATCTATTTTTCCTTTTTGAACAAGTCTGTTCAAACCTCTGCCTTTTGCGAGATAGAAAAGAGCCAGAGGCTGCCTTGAATGTTGCATAATTCCACAGAGCTCTTTGAAAGACTTGCTTAAGTGTTTAACAAAAGTTTTCATTTTCCTAGAATCTTCATTTAGTTGTTTTATATTTTGGGGGCAGAATAACAAGGAGGCTAGGAAGAAAGGCTCTACACACCATGAAGTTTGTTCCACTTCCTGTAGACTGCTTAGAAACAGACTCTTCAACTCCTTAGAATCACGTAACTTGGCGGATGTAGGTTTAACGCAGTTAAGAACAATATTGCCAAAATCAAATTCTGTTTTACTTTCTGAGTTGCTTGTTCATCCTTCTCACACAAAATTGTGTATGCTTCTACTATGTCTTCTATTTTTCTGTCAACATTTCTGTGATTTCTGTGCAGGTATTTCAAAATGCCAGAAAATGAGTGTGCTTTGGAAGCCTCCACAGCATCCCTGTATGCTTCTATATACTGAGAAATGGGCCACTCTGAGTACTGTTTAGTTTTCAGTTGTTCAAAGCTGAAATCACAAAATATTTCTGTGTATTTGGTTAAACATTCTTGAACCTTCCCATGCAATTTTGCTTCTACCATTTCTTTTTCTCTGGTCTGTGTTTTGAAAAACACAAAGTATTCTTCAAAAAAGTCAAATGCCCTTTTCAATCTTGATGACAAATTACATAAAAAAGCTGGAATAATGTTTAAGAACCTTGAACATTTCACTGTCTGCATTGGGGTTCTCTACATTGAAAACACTATTTCCTGACAGATACTTTGTCATATTTTTTCTACGGTGTAAGTCTTTTGTGCTGAAGAAAGGAACATGCCATAGGACATCAGTAACATGAAGACCAGTTTCTATTTCTCCCTGATAGCCAGCAGTATGGTACTCCTGAAACTTTCTTTTAAGTTTTTGATGCTGCAAATATCGTTCATTGACTGCATTTTCAGCTTGCCTCTGAGATTCTTGGAAAGCCTGTGAAGCATTCTCAGGAAGCTCTAGCAAGGATTTGTTTCCCAGCTGTCAGGGCTGCACTCTTTTCTTTCCACTCTATCCAGTCTCTTAGCTTGCTTTTAAAGACTTGACCTAGTGTATCTGATATGTATGAATTGTGTTGTGCTCTTTCTTTGGCTGCTTTTACCCAATGTAATGCAGAGTCAAATTTCCTTTCTTTAATGTAGAATCTTGCTAGGGCTTGGCAAAAGTACCCATTTTGCTCAAATCTAGCAGATGCTTGTTCTAACACACATTCCACATCACCACACTTTTCTTCCTTATGAATGGCTTTAATTAAAGGGGAAAATGATGTGTCAGACTCATCACCATGTTCATTGAATGCATTTTCAGCTTGCCTCTGAGATTCTTGGAAAGCCTGTGAAGCATTCTCAGCAGGGTTTGTATATCATGAACAAGTTTGTTTTCCTTTAACAATAAATCTTCTTTTAATAACTTTGATGCAATTTCACTTTCATTAGTATTCTGAGATCTCATACAGTCAAGACTACCACTACAGGTTTTTCATACTGAATACCTTTTTCTGTTATAGCTGTCTGAATTTCTTTCTGCAGAACATTGACATTTATCTTGATCTTCAAAATCATCCACAAGAAGTAATACTGGTAAATAGTCTGTGTTGTCATTTGCTCCACAGGTGAGTAAAGTTGTCACCTGTGTTCCAATAAAATTTGGTTTATTTTTCAGAACAGCACATCTGAATTGCTTCTGGAAATTCCAAAGGATATGCATAGATAATGTTGTCCCACCACAGCTTGGGTAGTGGTAAATGGTGATAATTTTTACAAGTGATTCATTAGTATTGTCAGATGAAGACACAATTAGGTCTTCAAGTTTTTCATAATTGTCCCTTCTGATAAAATCTGAAGTATAATTTTCTTCTGAAAAGTAGAAATTCCACCATGATACTTTACAACCCTGAAAAAATTCTTCTTCCTACTCTTTCAGGAAATTTAAAAATCTGTCTGTATCCTTTTCTATTTCTGTGTCTTTGCATTCATTTTCACAAAGTATTTCTAATGCTGCTATGGAGTCTTCTTTTTCCTTTAGAAGATGAACAGAAGAATGATCAACAGAGGACGGAAGTCTTTCAGAACACTGTGTGTCTGATGCTAGTTTTATGATGGTACCGTTTACCATTTCCAGTGTTAGAGTAGAAACACATTTCTTTGAGGGGTGCTTCCTCACTGATGCCTCTGGCATGCTGAAGATCTTTCCATCGCTGCTATGTACCTGCACCAATGCAAGTGCAGACCATATCTTGCAGTCCCTTTAATTCTTGGTAAAATGTCATAAAAGTTTCAGTAAAAGGATCTGCTGAATCTTCTACTATGGAAAGCAAAAGATACATTATTAAAAACTTTTCATTCTGCTTTACATCTTTGTGTGAAAGGAAATAATTTTTCTGACACTAGCAACTCTGTCTTGTAGCCATGACGCGGGATCCAGTGGTAGTTTGTTGTTGCCTTTGAAGTCTGATCCACCATTGCAGAAAATCCAGTTGGTTTCCTGATGCAGTTTTAGCATTTTAGCTTGTTCAGGAACTGAACCCCCCATGTGTTCATAGTAATCTGGGAAGTGAAGTTTGGCATTTCAGTTTTTTGTGTAAGTCTTGAACACACCATTTTAAATTTCTGATTCAGAATCAAAGTCAAGCACAGTAAGCCATTTTATTTCATGTAAAAAAATCTAAGTCTGAACTTTGATTTGGATGGCACTTGTTTGTTACCAAAATGTAGTAGTTTTAATAAGAGTTATCTAGTGAGTCCCTGTTACCTGTGAGCAGACTAACTAGCTTTAGTCCTTCATTCAGTGACTGCTTTGGTTTTAAGTTATGTTCTTCTGCTCTTTTATGATGATCTGCTAAAGTTGTCAAGGGACATTTAAATTTTTCACATTCTTTTGTACTGTAAATAATTGTGAAACTAGCTCCATCCCGGATGAAGACAGGTTTTTTTCAGCTCTTACTCTTACATTCATATGTCTTGGTGCAGAAATATTTTGTATCACAGAAGCAGTGTTGGGGAATCACATCTATTTTAATGACAGAGATGTGATGGAGTTTCATTTTGTAATAATATTTCCACAAATCTAGGTGGTCTAATGCAACTTTTTACAATGCAGGTGTAGGGCTCATTAAAGTACTTTTTGATGTATTTGTTAAAATGGTCAACATATACTTCTTTGTTGGTAACTTTTATTCCTTCAGTTTTCCTGTGTGGATTGTCATATACTCCGAAATGAATAGTGCCATTTGTGTGGGAGTTCATGCAGGCTGCAGCAAATCAAAATACTTAATTGCTAAATTTCATCATTATTTCATCTTCCTTCACATTCTCAGTGTTGGTAGGTAATTTGAATTCATGTGCTGGATCCATTAGATTGGATGCCCCTGTTTCAGGGACATTAAGAATATTATACTGTGTGTATCAAGTAGTATCACTGAAATTATCAAAAGGATATGGCATACACATCTTTCCAGCTGTGTGCTGGCTGCTTGACAGTGGCTCATCTGATACATTCTTTTTGCCAGCTGACTTAATTGCTTTTATGTCTTCTATGGGCTCCATCTTAGAATCCTTCAGTGTACTGGAATTAAGGGATTCACCGTTCTTCTTGCACTCTTTCTTCACCATTTCTCCATCTTTTCCTCCTGCATCAAAACTGTTCAGTGCCTTCTTGTGTCACAGCCTGGTTTGAACCCTTATCTAGAATGCTGATCTCTTTCAGGAAGCATGTGATTTGAAAAGCGATTCCATGAGGTATGCCCATTTCCAAAAGATCTGCTTTAGTCATCCTCTTCAAAGCCAGTCACAGCTTGGTGAAGCAGGATTTTTGCAAGTTCCTGGTCAATCTTAGCAACTTCAGTTGCCCATTGTTTGACTCGCTCTTTTTTCCACTGTTCAATATGCTGATATGAATGTGATTTCTCTTTTTTTTCAGTGGTTGCTTTTTCCATTCTTTAAGGAAAAAAGTAGATAAAATTACTAACCAAGTAATTCACAGTTGCCTATTAGCTGAATAACACATATTTCCTTGCTATTATTAACAATTAATTTCTTCATTTTTGGAGGTAGAAAGGGAGGAGGAAGAAAGGCATCTTACATTCTACTTGGTCTTAGTGAATGTGGACTTTTTTCAACAACTTTAAAGATAGAAAAGTAATAAAATAATTCCCCTTAATAGCATCTCCTTTATCCTTTCACTTCCTCTGGAAGAATTATATTTATTCTTCTGAAATTTTAAGTTTATGGAATTGCACCCACCTACAGTTGTGGCATTAGTAGTAATTGCCCCGAAGTGTCAGGCACATTTACTTGTTTATGGCTGAGTGTTCCTGAAACCAAATGACTTCTTAGATTTTTTCAAGCAGAACTTTGTTTTCTGAAAGTACACTTGATTGGTTTATCAGCCAGCAGAACTGTCGTTCAGATTGGGACTCACACCAGCCTTCCTTGGCTGTGCACTTTGATGAGCTGAGGGAATCTCACAAGCATTAGCCTGCATCTATATCTTAGTGCTCGTGCAGAGAGCAGCTGTACTCCCTTGATTATTGCAGGCCAGTTATCTGTTGAGCCCCTCTGTGGGTGTTAGTGTCATTCTCTTAAATTGCAGCTGTTTCCTGATTGTATGGTGTCATACTGTGTTTCCCTGAGCTGTGTTGTATGGGCTCATGTGACAGTCATTCCTTCCCCCAGTTCCAGCCTCTTCTTTTGGACTGGATGGTTGTGTGACAAGCTGGTCCAAGGAACTGCAGCACTTTTATTAGTCCATGGACAGGTCAGATCTGGTCAGCTTTCTGTGAGGTTGCTTGAGCTCCTTACTAGCATGGAGCAGACCATGCCAGTGGAAGACGCTATAAAACCACATCCTTGTATTCAAATATGCATTTGCATGCTGCTGAAATCTACACAAATAACAGCTGAAATTGTTATGCACATTCTTTTGTGTTATGCAATGTCAAAGTATGGCAAGGCTCTTACAGGTAATTGCTAAATGATAGTTCCTAACATGCTTGCTCTTTGCTCTTATTTTGTAAGGTAGATGCCTGCTTAAAAGCCTTGGGCTTTGAGATCAGAAGCATTGCTGTCAAGCTGGTTAGCTGCATCTTTAGGAAATGTACACTTCCTTTCTCACACTTACAATTTCCCTCTTTGTTTATGCCTTTTGTTACAAAATTATATCTCACCACCCTTATTTCTTGTGTTCCAAATACTAAATAGATTATATGCTTGACTGATGAAGCTGGAGCAAGTATGTTTATTGAATAGTCTTTTTTTCCTTTTTTTTCCTGGTTTCCTAAATAGGCACCATTGACAAATGGCAGTCTGTGTTCCCTTCTTATGCTGGCAATCAGATGCAGATGTGTGCTGAAGCGCAGTAGTGTTTTTGTGAAGTTTCTATGACTGCCAGTTGTGCAAACCTACCTGAATTAGCCAGCTTGAGTGCTGGTAGCAGTGCAGACAGGCGGCAGCAATGCTTCAGGGCTGAACCCCAAAGAATGTTACTCACACTTCCCTGAGCTGTGTGGCCAACACTGAGCACCTGTGTCTGAGGAACTTAAGAAATCAGAGAATTGAAGGAAGCTGGACTGTCAGGTGTCTCAAGTGAACAAATGTGCAGATCTCTCAGAGGACCCACATGGGTCCTTCCTTTTCCTTGTCTTATTAGAGATAGAGGAAAAGTGATCACAGCTCCTTGTGGTAGAAGACTTTTTTTTACATACTGGAGGACTTACTTCATCTTTCTTTGTATCTTTTTGCACCAAGATAAAATATTTTTTAGGCCTGTTCTAAACTTTTTTCCTCATTTATTTTGTTTCTCAAAGGCTTTCCTCATTTGGCTGTGTCTTTCAGACACACTTGAAAAGAATTTCAAATGGAATCTAGTTTTTTCAGTGTCCCAGCCTGCAGTTTTGAATAGAGATCCAGAATATTCGAATGTACTTGGAATTTTCTGTACTTTTTAGATACAACTTGTGGATGGGACTAAGAATGACAGACTTGAAAAGTACTTGAAAGCCAAGTTTTGAATTTAATATGATTTGATAAATCACCATACAAAAAATCAGCAAGCTGAAGTTAAAGAAGAAAGTGTAGCTCTAAGGAAAACACACAAAAGATGCCCAAAAAAATTTTTGTTTTCTCCCAGATAAGTGTTTCTCTTGACTTTTCAAGGCATCCTTATTCCTTTAATATTACGATGAAAAAAGCTATATACAAGCTACTTTTTAGCCCTACAAGAAATATAAAAGTTCTAGCTTGGCGAAGATATCAGTGTTGACATTGGACAGTACTTTCCTAAATAAGAACATATGTTATATTTGGTTGGGGTATGCTATTGTAATGAGGTAGTCTAGTTCAGAAGCCCTGCCCTAATATTAGTTCATTTAATTGTATCTAGGTCACGAGATCCTCTGTGACCAGCAGCTTTGTACTTTACCCTGGAATACAGCACATAGCCTGTGGAGACACATACATATTATCTTTTCAGGTGGAGCAGGATTTCCAACATGCTGGTATTTGCATTTCATGTTTAACTGAACTGCGATACAGATTTATGTTTGAATGGACTCCTTAGATGTGTAATCTTTTATTTGTCTTCTTCGCTCCTTGCCTGTTGTATATTTACCACAGATTCTAATCAAGAAATGATCTTTTGCTTTTTTTGCTCATTATTTTAATAACACAGCACAACTGTCACTTTTCATTGCAACGCTGCATCAGTTTCATTGTTTACAGTGAGATGCCTTTATATCTGCCTGTGAAGTGTTTGGAAAATTTTGCCACAGTTCTGTCTCTTTCTAGAAAAGCCTTGTGGTCTCCACAGAAAGGCAGGGACAGAGCTGGGCTCCTCATCTGGAAGAGCTGGGCGCATTTCATACACTCAGGAGTCTTTATAAAGAACTACTTCTTGAGAAAACGAATTCTGTACAAACTGACATGGACTCTTATATTGTCAGCCAGTGATAAAGATTGGGTACTGCACACTGAAGTTTTTAAGAGATGCTTATGAACATCATTCTGAAGTAGAGAATATACTCAAAAACACATCATGCCTGACTGTTCAGGGGCATTCTAATATAATGGCATTAAAAAATACTTGGTTGGCTGCAAAAGTATTTCCAATTCCTGTTAGCTACCTAGAAAGTAGCTTCTATTAATCAGGAAGCCTCTTACAGGACACAGCTTTGAGGAAACAGTCCCCCTTCAAATGTACAAGTCACATGGGACATGATCAATTTGCACATCTGTCAGAAAGTTAATGTTTACTACTATGAGCTCCTTTCCCTTCCTCCTTCTCACTGGCCCAAGCATACTTACCCAGGAGCTCCTGCCATGTCCTGTGGGAAGCCGTTACCCTCTAGCTCCCAGAAAGATGTAGGATATAAATGCTTTGATAGCACCATACTGGTGACAGATTTCCAAAGGAATTGTGCTAATGCTGAAGAAAGTCCATAGAAAATTTCTGATTGTATTTTATGTGAGTAAAGCAAAAAATAATAAAAAAGAATAAAGATACTTTAAAAAGCGTTTTAACCTGAGATCATAAAACAATGAGCTTTCTGCAGGTAAAGCATGGAGGTACATGCACAGAATTGTGTTTATATTTTGCCATCATATCTTGCTTAGCTGGTCATGCATATTTAAGGAGGTGTTTAATGGAAGCATACATTCCCTTTACATTAACATGAACTCGTGTTATCACTGCTACTGTCATTTTTGCTGAGATCTGCCTGCTAATCATCTCCCTCCCTGAGCTCACAGAATCACAGCATGACTGAGGCTGGAAAGCATCTCTGGAGATCATCTGGTCAAACTCCTGCTCAAAGTGGGGTCTTAGGAAAATCTCATTCCCTAACTATTATACCAATTAATCCTTGTAGTATAAAATGGTATTACCTTCCTTTAAAACATATATATGGTGTACATTGGATACTGAATAGTCATGCTTAAGCAAGCAAACTAAAGGACCCCAGCTCATTGTAAGGAGAAGGACAACCTGGTTCCCAAGATAAGGACTTTGCTTCTTGGAATTTTAATAACTGTCCATGAAGAATAAAAGATACCCCTGTGCAACCAAGATAATGACAGCATTCTAGCCCCTCTAATATATATTTGAAACCCTCCCACTGTCTGTCACCGTAGATAAGTAAGTGTAGCAAGACTGACTCTGGGTGCACCTGATCAATAGAGAAGCAGGTGGAGGATGACATCATAGAACTATAGCTGCTTTGCAAAGTTTCACTATGATTAGTCAATGCTGGTGTGTGTTTGTAAGGCAGCAATAAGTGAAATGTGCACCTGAATGCCTGCACTGCTTTGAATGGGACACCTCATGTGCATGAATAAAAGAATTACTCTTGTGATTCTATGCTTTACATCCCAGCTTTTCTCCTTAGATGGCATGGTCCAGTGCAAATTTTAGTAACAAAGGTCAACTATAGCAGGTTGCCTGGGACTGCATCCAGATGGGTTTACAATATCTCCAAGGCTAGAGACTCCTCAGCTTCTCTGGGCAGAACTGTGTGACCACCTTGACAGTGTAAAATATTTTTCTTATATTATGGACACGGGTAAGATCTCCCTGAGGCATCTCTTCTTCAGGTCTCAGCTCTTGCAACTCACCAATGTATGTCAGATGACCCTGATCTTTGTTGTGGATCTGGATTGCTGAGCTGGATTGCTCTGGTGTGTCCATGTGTTGTACTGGAGAGCCCAGCACTGACTGGACTCATCGCTCCAGGCGTGGCTTCACCAGTGCTGAGGGGAAGGGTCCTTAAAAGGACTGTGGAATATAGTCTGATGGCCTGTAAGAAGAGGTTAATATTTCAAAGCCATAACGAAGTGTAAGATGGAGCATTCCTATACGAGCAGTGGTGAAAACTGGTATTCTTCAGTATTTTTATGAATTGCTTTTAAGATATGTAGCAAGAAAGACCAAATACTACACACCACCTTGTGATATGGTACAAGTGCCTGCAGATGCTGAGACTGCTGTTGCTGTTCCTACACTTCAGAATTATGGCTTATTTTCCCTACCTTTAATCTCAAGCCTCACTTCAAAGAAAGCCTTTCCTGAACCTCATCAGGAGGCAAATGAAATGGCAAAAGCCTCCACTGAAAGGAATGGGGGAAAAAAATGAGACAGGATTTTAAAAATTCCCCTGTGTCCCATTTCACACTGCTTTCTCGTTATCCCCAACTCCTATTTGAACTGCCCAGTGTATACATCATCTAGCTCAAGGGACACACACTCCATTGGTTTTGGTAAAATTTGGAATTGGTTTTACATCAATAAATAAAAACTTATCAGTCTCTTTTGAATGTTGTGGTACCAGTGAGAAAAGGGCAAGAGTACAATAAGCAAAGGTTTTCTTTGTCATCCATTAAGATTCTCTGACATTTCAGAATTATTTTTTTCCTCATAGTTCATTGTTTTTATACCTCCATCAAACGGATTTCTCCACCAAAAGTACCTCAATGCACTGTTCGAATTTTGAAAGAACAGCAAAGAATGATGACAGTCTGAACAGGAATTTAAGCCAGATTATTTTTGGTTAACAGTGAGTAATACACAAGACACAGTTAAACAAAAATAGATGAGAAAAATATAATATAAGCAGAAGGCAACTTGCCTATATTTGCTCTCTGTCTCTTTCGGTAACATATTCCTATTTGCAGAAATGGTTCTGCTGCCATAGCTAGAAGAATTAATTAAATCAGTTTTTCTTCTTTCTATATAAAATAAATTTCCCTACTCGTTGAGTATTTCTCTGTAAATTTTGGATGTAAGTGGAGAGTAGGAATGTGGCAGTCATGACTTGCATAAAGGGCCTGAAGGGGACATTTTACATGCAACAGCCAGGTTTTTGCTTCTAATTTACAAACCTAATGATAGGTGGAACAGGGACATGGACCAAAGCTTTGCCAAATTGATCCTCACTGCAATCGCAGGATTTCATTTCCTTTCATGAAATGAAATTCTTCATTTCATTTCATGAAAGGAAATGAAATCCCAAATTCAGAGAAGAAGTGTAGCAAGCACTTTGGACAGGAGATACTTCCTTTGCAATGAAAATGCGTGGACCCACAGAACTATCAGACATGATATGATGCTTAAACAGAATGGTTTTATTAAATTTACAGGTGGTTTTACAGGCACTTTTTAGAAGTTTAAAAGACAGATTCGGCTTTTGTCTTGGGCTGCTGAAGTCTACTCCCATTACTGATGAATGGCTTCATCTGAAACTGTTTGCTGGTCTGTTATTGAGTCATGAGCACAGATTCTGAAACAAAATATTTTGTTACCTTTAAAATGCACTTAGTCATTGGCTTAAATGAGTTTCAAAGAATGTAGAATAGAACTGATAATGATCTACCCCCCACAAAAGCTTAAAAAAATGTGTACAATTGGCAGTTCTAAATACAGAGGGTCCAGATGTGGAGAAACTACTTTCTGGTAATTTATCTGCATTTCCTGCCCTGTGGCCTGCAGTGGCATGAAATGTGGTAAGATGGAATGGTCTCAAGCACTTCAGAAATCTGTATGCTCCCTTCAGAGCAAGTAAAATAATCACTTAAGGAAGAAGAGGAGGAGAAAGGGTGAAAATCAGGTTTGCAAAACCCAAAGAACTGTCCCAGTTTGAAATATACATGAAGTCAGCTTCGAATTGAATGATGGAGGAATTTATGGGGAACCCTCTAAGATTCTCAGTCATTCAGAGTTCTGCCCAAATGTTTCTACTTAGAGCCTCTGCCTGATGCCTTCATGTCAGATGGCTATTTCTAAGGGAGCAAATCTGGTGACTGTGTTCTTTGAGATCATGTCACTACTTCTCGCATTTTTGGGCTTTACGTGCTGCTTCTGTGAAATGCCAAATCCTAATTTCCTCACATGCAATGGTGCAGTTGTTTTTTTCCCTGTTTTTTTTCAGCCTCACAAGATCAGAATGTTCACTGAAAATCACATTATTTTTCCTTGTCTTTGAAAGATGGAGACAGGAAGAATATTTAGTAAATATGGATTAGGGAGTTACTTCAAATAAGTGCAAATTATTTGTCATAATACAGAGTGATTTAAATAATACCATACAGCCTGTCTTAACAGGTAGACACACTATGTGCTTTCTCATTACTCACACTAATGATTTTCCGCATAACAAACTGTTACTGAAGTATCTTTTTTTCCTCTGTTGATTTTTTCTGTTCATATTTTCTCTTTTCCCTGACTGCAGCTAACTGACACCAACTAAGAGCTGACCCGGGGATAATAGGGGATTTTCCTGCAGGATTCAGATGCCAGCTAACATAAGCTACTGGAAGAGTATTCCTCTATTTGCAAAGGGATTTGTAGCACACTGTTTAAACAGATCAAGATTGGTTTCATTTGAACTGGAGAATTACAGTTTTAATGTACAAATAGCCTGAACATTCTGCAGCTTTCAGAAATAACTTGAATGTTACTTGGTCTCCTAGTAAATGAGAAACAGGCTCTTGTCAGAGACTGAAATAGTTCATGCCTCAAACATTGATATAAAGTTTTGCTCATTGTAACAAAAACTGTATAAAGAAACTACAACCAAAGAAACCTCAGTGAGGATACCTGACTGGGACTGCGGACTGCGAGTCAAACTGCTGAGATTAAAGGGAAGCCTATTGTTCAGTCCTCTCAGGCTGAAGGAAAGGTCCACGAAGGCCAAAGGCACCAGCTGCACTGAGCATCATCCCCGGCTGAGTTTGGGGTGGGGGAGAGCACAGCTCACAAAGCCAGGCCTACACAGACTTCTTCCCCAACCAAGGGGGGGAGGAGGAGGTTTTGGGTGTGTGGCATAACCTCTGGGGAGAGGCAATAAACACCCATCCTCCATGACGCTAACGGGCCCAGCTGTGGAACCCCCAAGCCCACAGGCCACATCCATGGGACATTCACATGAGAGGCAGCTGAGGGGGTGTCATAATCCATCACAGACCCCCCAAAGTGCTTGGCCTTGCCCCACAGGACTGCATGTGATGCAAGCAGAGTCTGCTGCAAGAGACTGTCCCTTCCCCTGGGGGCATGTGCCTGGACATTGCCACCTGCCCTGAGTGTATATGAACCCATGGGATCCTATGCTTTCCAGGGGGACTGTAACCACCAAGAAGACCAAGCTGGAGAGGATCAACGCTACATCGTTGGGATCCACGGGTGGTGATATTCTTTTATTCTGTCTCTGTCACTCTCTTTCTGTCCCCCCCACCTCTCTTCCTACTCTCTCTCTTTTTTTCTCTCTCTCTCATATTTACTATACAATAAAACCCATACTATTGACTGGCATATGGTCTTGTTTGCACCTTAATTCATTCAGAGGTATTTCTAAAGAACCTTAATAATTGGATCATAACAGCTCTTCAGCAGCAAATACAAAACCAGTTCAAATGCAAAGGCAACAGAATTTAATGAGAATACATTATTTTAATAATATGCATATGTACATTTTTAAACTGTAACTGCCTGACAGATCAGTTTCTATGCTTCCAAATTAAAATATAATATCACATTAAATGAGTTAAAAGAATGACTTTATTTTAAACCCCAAATGCGTTTCGCAATCTGACATAGTGCATTTATTACTTTTCATGCCAGTATGGAGACCTTCTCCTGTGAAAGTCAACCCAAATAAAAAAACTCCCATATGTTATTTTTTTGCTATTTTTTAAAATAAAACAACCGTAGGTGACATCTTGGGCCTGATTCTTTCTTTTCTGGCCTCTACTGATGGTTTTTAAAAGAAGTTGTAGGTTTTCTAGTGAATTTTTTAAGCTATCACTTTGTCTTTTGTATTCACTGAAAAGGAAAAAAAATTAAAATATCCATATTTTCATGGAATTATTAAGTAAAAAAATTTAAAAAAAGATTAAGAAATTGGCAATTTGGGGCACCACAAGAAAAGGGATTGTCAGTCTGAAGAGAAATTACTATTTCAAGAAAAGGTGGCATAAGCCTTTGCTACTCTTGGAGTTGTTGGCATTTCCTTTCAATATATTATAAAGAAAAAGAAGTAACTTTGGTGTTTTCAGATGCTTTGATTTCCTGTTCCCGTATCTTCATATACATCTAGGAAAGAACATATATTTACATATATATAACAATTGTCCACAATGTTATTTTTCTTTTTTTAAAAAAAACCCAGTTGCAAACACGTAAACAAACCACCAGTTCTAAACACAAAACAGTTCCTCAGCCTCAGTAAGATCTCTGTGTACCTATTTGCAACACCTTGATTTTTGACTGAATTTTTAGTATGCATAATATGTCCAGCTTCTAAAAGACACCACAGGTTTGAGCCATAAATAATATGCAAGAGCTAATATGGCATCCTGCATTGCTGGATATTCTTTACAGGTATTTCAAGCTGCTCATATTGTACCACAATAATGTACCTGCTAAAGGGTTCTGGTAACCACAGACCAAGCCAGTGCAGTCCACAGTAAAACCCTGTGCTGAAATGCCTTAGCAAGGCTTTGCATCCTTACTGCTCTTTAACAGCTGGCAGAGCAGATATTTGTCAAATGGACAATGCTTGATATGAGAGAAACAGTGTGGATCACAGGAGAGGTAGATGATGTAGAATTATCTTCATTTGGAGTGAAAATGAAACCTAAGTTACATGCAGTTTTTGTTAGCAGAACAGTTATAAGCTGTCACTGCTTATCTGTGAAAGCTGGCTAAACCTCTCGCTTAGTAGCTTTGGCAGACATTTATAGATTTCTTCCATACATAGGAGAACCTGTTGTTCAGTTTGCCACAGGATTTATATTTAATTAAAAAAAATGTCCCAGGGTCAAAAAAATCAAATCAAAATAGCTTAAAAGAATCTGTTTAATGAAATACTTCAGTATGTGACAATCCTGTAACTCCCAGTGACTGTGGAGCCCAGAAATGGAGCAGAACAGTTTCCTCAAAATCTGATTTTGTGTTTTTGCTTTGATTCTTTGGAGGAGCAGAGGAGGTAAATCTGCAAAAGACTATTGTGACAAGCATCTAATGGAACCACATGAATGTAAAAGTGCAAAGCCAGCTATCACCTTACCTCATGTTTTAACTGCAATTAAGTTATAAGTCTGTCAGTCCAAACCCAAGAGAGTTAAAGAATTAATTTTTTTTTTTTCCCAGCAGTATTTCTACCTTTTAAGAGTTGGGGCACATCTGAAATTTTGTAATTATTTAGACAGTCAAAAGCATCAGAGCATGTGTGGACGAAAGGCTGATAAAAGTATGAAGAAAAGTGTAAAAAGTTATTCCCAGACGTTAGGCATTGGCTACTTCGTAAAGTGGCCACTTAACTAAGAAACCTGTTTGGCTCCTATAGTATCTGTTCTTATACATTGTACAAAGAGAGATTCCTGCCATAAGCAGAGTGCGGGCAAATTTTGTATAATTTTCCCTGTGAATACTTCTGATTATTGTACAGATGACTGCATACCAAGTCTGTGAGATTTATTCATAAGCAATCATTACTTCACACTACAGGAGTTTGTAATTACTTTCCCAGCTTCATTCTCTGTTCTGTGGTGTTTTGCTTCTTCCTTATACCGATAGCCGAAGCATCCTGCTGTAAGCACCAGTATTGACTTAGTCATCCTTATTTATTTACCACTCAGAGTGCTCCTTCTCAGCAGGTCAGGAATTGGCAAATTCATGAATATGGTCCTTCTAATCTGAGTAGTTTACCCAGTATCATGTTTAGCAGATTTTGTGCTATTAGTGAAAATTAGTTCCTATGTTTCCTTTTCAAAACATGAAATATGAAAAGAGCAGCAAAATTGGTTTATGCAAATGAGTCCTTTACCACTACAGAATATGTTTTGCAAAGTTTAAGTTGAAATCTGAAATGTCACAAAGTTCAAGTTACCTTTTTGTTGCATTTATTCCTTTTCTCAGAGGGGTCATATATCAGTGAGAAAGTTGAGAAGGAAGACATTTAAGAGGAAGAATAAGAAAATATGTACTTGATGAATGGTATTTTTTACATATGGCTCTAAAAATCTTCTTAGGGCTCAAAGTAAAAAATTCCAAGCAGAACAAAAACATCATTAGTAATTCAGTGTTGCTCTCTCACTGACCAGCTTGTTTTTACAAGCATGGCTCGGTGTTTACATACATAACTTAGACACACAGTTGAAGATCGAACCTGCACAAAATTTTTTGTAATGTAAGTACCACATGCTAATGCAGCGACATAAATATTGTGATTACTCAGCCAACTGATTAGCATATTGTTAAAAGTGTGTATTTTTCTTTTCAACTATAAAAGAAACAGAATACATTAAAGAATCATGGAAAAATCTGATCTAATAGGCTTGTTACCAAATAAAGTCTTGTATGCTGTTCTTAATTTGTAAGAAAGACTTTCAATATTCACAACAGATTTATGGCAGCTATACCACAGTTACAGAAACTTTTCAGTGTATTCACCCTTCTTATGCCAAGAAGTGATACACAGTAGGTGGTTTGAACAAAACCAGGTCTACCACACATAAGCACAACGTGCTGTGGCCTTCCTGGTATTTAACTCAGCAAAAGTATTTCTGTGCAGTTCCCAACAGGGTACCGCAGAACAAGAATTTTTTTGCTCTAGAGACATTGTGTACTCAAGTACTAGTCAGTTTATATTTCAGTGACTGTTTTAACAATCACTGATTATTATTCAGCTGACCAGTTTTACCATTGCAAAATGGCAAAACCCTAACTCGGCACATGGCTGACAGGTCTGGAAGCCATGCTGCCAATTAAACTGCTTTGATTGAATATTTAACCTGCTCAGTATGAAATGCTGATATTTCAATGCCATGAAACTATAGATACCCCCATAAATTAAGTGGGAATTTTAATTTGAAGTTGTGTTTGAAGATCTTACCTTTTGTTTTTCACACTTTAACAAAACTGGCATAATGAAGAAACAGACTGGAATCTCGAGGAAAAGTGGGGGATTGCATAGGAAATGGTGGAGGAACTGAGGTAGTTCATACCTGTTTTTCTTCCATAACCCTCTCCGTGGAATAAAAAAAACAGTTACCAAAATGTAAATTGTTCTGAATGCAAAAGTATTTGTCTTTGAGCTACCATGTGAGTGAACACAGTCTGTAACTTACTGTTGGTGGTCTTGTTGAGGCTGGTCAGGAATGTGCTGAATAACTTCATAAACTGTACTTAGCATATCTTGGCCTGTGACAAAGTCAGAGCCAGGAACGGATTGACTTGAAACCTAAAAGCAGCAAAGTGTATTCCTACTGTAAGTACAAAGTGGAAAACATTTAACAGAAATTAAACTGATAATGTAACTTGTCATTTTTGTAACTTTTCATCAAAGCATTGTTTGTGGATTGAATAGGTAATCTCTGCTAGTTCACATTTCATTTTGGGTAAGTATTCATTACATTAATAAAAAGGTAAGTAATAGTTTTAAATTCAGTTAGCACCTTAGAAGGTTTAGGATGCAGCTTCTGCATTTTATGCAGCAAATACTTTATATTAATGTACCATAAATCAAGAAAATTTAATAAAGAGAAAAGCAGGAGAACAGACAGTAAAAAAGGATTTTCAGGGCATGGGTTCAGCATAAAACTCCCACTGGCCTATCAAAGAGAGAGAAATGCAAGGAATTTCCATAAATCAAGTAACACTGATTGTTAAGTATATTAATTTCCTCTTATGTCAAGACAACAGATTTACCTAGACTCCACATCCATAAGGAATTACCAGCCTTTCTGTCTATACCCAACCTCCAGTTCTTTATTATCTCCACTTTCTTATTTTCCCCTTTCTCTGCTGACCAAAATGAATCAGTGGATCAAATGCTGCTTTATGTGCAATGCTATAAATTTGAGTAGTTGAACATAAACTAGTGGGGTTTCTCCTGTTCCCTGAAATTTTACTGGAAATTACAAAAGATTTCATTGCTTTTACATCCACTCTGTCATTCTTGTCACTGGTCTCTCCCTCCTGGCTTACTAAGGCCCTGATCCTGCAAGAATGTGATATTGTGATATCATCAGCTTAAGGGATGTAGAATCACAGAAGGTTTGGGTAGGAAAAAACCTTAATGATCATCCAGTTCCAGCCTCCCTGCTATGGGCAGGGACATTTTTCACTAGACTAGATTGCTCGAAATCCAGTCTGATTCTGAACACTTTCAGGGATGGGACACCTGCAACCAAAGCAACCTGTTCCAGTGCCTCACCACCCTCACCCTCAACAGCAAAGAATCTATTCCTAGTATGTAATCTAAATATACTCTCTTCAATATAATATCACAGTGTGCTTAAGGCTGTAATGATTTAGGGCCTGATGTCAAATTTAATAAGCCTCTTATTGGCACAAACTGTTACAGATACAGTTTGGCTCCTCTGTTTCCTAAAAGCCTTTTATCTCTGCTACTGTAAAAGTCTGTCCTCTCCACTAATATTTACGGTAGCACTTTAGCCCTATAGATGTACATTTCAAACATCTAACTCCGTCAGAGAAGATAATTAATTAACCTATGACTGTTTTTTGACATCATGTATCATGAGTACTAATCATAATAACAAATTAGATGCGACAACGTGACCCTGTGACCATGCTTTAAGAGCTCTCCCTTACTTCACCATATTGATGCTCTCCTAAGGTACAAGATTGCATTGCTGGCAATTTTCCCTAGCAAAGATAAAGTATTTTTTCTACTTTCTCCCTGTTTTACTGTTGTTCCTAAATTTTGTGGCCCTGTTGCTGTTTCTTTTCTGTCCTTTTAAACCACAGCAGAATGATCTCCAACTACTATACTGTAACAGCAGCAAAGATACAATGCAAGGAAGCAGAAAATGTAGCAGGATTTTTTTTTGCTAGCAAAATTCTTTCCCTTTAGTCCTTGCCCACAATACATAAAGCTAACGAAATAATTTTTGTGAAATATAGCTGAGACTTAGCTTACATTTAAACTTTAAATACACCCCCATCCCTGAGACTTTTCTACTCTGCCAGGGTTGAATGTTGCATGAGCAGAAATATTAGGGTCAAGGGAGAAAATGGCATCACTGCAGTACTCTTGCCTGTGTGACACTAGTGGTTCAGTGCTACCCAACTACCCAAAACTACTAATACTCTTTTAATATAAGGTAGTGGAATGGAGATTGCTGTCTTCAGAGCTTGGTTATTCCTTACTGGACTATGACAATACAAAGTACTGAACTAGTGACACAGCAAAGAAAGAGCAAGTACTGGGCAAACAATAGCCGTGAATATGGTGCCATACAGACATCAGTAAAAGGCAAAAGAAGCAAACCTACAGAAGGATTCTAGTACATACATTTAGTATACCTAGAGAAAGAGAAGAGAAACTGTCTGTTTACGATGTAAAATCACATACCCTAGAACCACTGGTAAGATCTGGAAAAGTGATGAACTCATATATCCCAAAATCATCTGAAGCACTTTCATGTCCTAAAGTTAGAATAAAGATTAAGAAAAGAGACGTTAAATGAACCTGGAAAATAATGACTGGCAAGGTTTTTTACCCTAATTTTTAAAACACTCGAATACTGGTTATGTGATCTGCTTTAAACCTCTTCCCTGCCAAGCTCCTAAAGTGGTGTGGAGCGAGGCAGGACAGCTGCAGAGCTGGTGTGTACAGTGCTTGCTGATTTCCAACACCTTGGACCAAGTGAGGAGCCTCTTGCTAATCTCAGCAACAGTTTTGGCAGAGAAATTCATACTCTCTATTCTGGAAGGCTAAAATGACCAATTTACTCTCATTTCCCATAGAAAAGAGGCCGAATTCATAAACTCAGCGTATCTACAGTGTAGTGAGCCAGTACCTACCACCTGAATTTTTTACAATGCTGAGAATAATAAAAGGAAACATGGTACTAATAGGTGGCACATGATTATTTGGGATTTCAGATACTGCTTGTATTTAGGTGTAGTTAGTCTCTCTCTACCCTCCCACTGTCCAGGAGATGTGCGGCTTTTTGTTGTCTTCTGGGCATCATTCCACAGCAAAGGTCGCAGCATTAACAATGTTGAGATTCTATCCTTTGATATCACTTGTCAGGTTGATGGGCCCTCTGTGCTCAAGTGAATTTCTTACCTTCCTAAGCTTCATATACTTCCCTATCCTTATGCATGTAGCAGTTTATGGTCTACTCTGAAGCTTTGGTAGAAAGGAATGGGAATAAAAGTGCTATCCTTCCAAAGGATGGCTTGTCTTTAGCATCTCCTGCCTAGGATCATGTGGGAAGGATTGTGGAGGGAAAAGAGGCAGTGAAAAAAAAGCACTCTGGGTCCTGATGACACAGAGAAAGATAGTACAGAATATGGTAGAAGGTTAAATATGTATACTGTAATGTCATTATCTCATGATTTTGATAACAGTTGATGCCATGAACACTTTCAATTGCAATCCTCCCATGGTGTGTCACCTCTTCCTGCTATCCCAGAATAACACTGATTTAAGTCATATTGGTGACAACAGTGGAATACAGGTATTCCAACCCCAGAATACTGGGATTAACAGGTAGAATTCAAACCAACAGTATGTACTGCTATGAACTCCAGGCATGAGCTAAACCCATGCTGGCTCCTCATTTAGGTCTTATATTAATTAAACTATAATAGAGGTGTGCAACCCAACATAAAAACACACTTTCCTTCCTTTCCTTCTATTTTTTTTTCCTGTATGTGGGGATGCTCTTTTTCAGGAATGGATTTTGACCTTGTGCTCACACTTATGTTATTAGCATTACCTGAAAATGCCTGTGCCTTTCTGTAATCAGCCTCTGCCCTAGAAAACATAAACATGATCTCAGTTTGACGTCATAAGCCGAGGGAAGAAAATTAATATGATGAAATGCAATTCTCTGGATGGAAAGAACTTTTAGACCTAAGAACGAATTATTTTTTTACCTGCTCTGTAGCTTCTGTTGTATCACTGAAAAGAAGAAAAAAAGAAAAATTATTGGTTTTGCTCCAATAGTCCAAAAGAAGCGCTGGAGTGTGCTTAACTTTTACATACCTTTATGTGGCTGATATCTTTTCCATAGGAATAAAAAGGCCATAGCTAGGATCAAAAATAATGAAATTCCTGTTATTACTGCAAGAGAAGACAAAGATTTTCCTTTCTGGGCCAGCTTTTCCAACCCTGTGACAAAGAAGATGAATACTGCATTTAATTTCTTGTACTTTACAATATGCTACAATGACACTGAAAAATGCATATTTTAAAATTAATCTGAAGCTAGTAAACCTGCATAGAGATACAAAACAGATACACAATTTGGGGCCTTGTGAATGAGTAATATTTATTCTTCCCCACAAATCTCCTGAGCTGAGAAAGCAATGATATGCATATCAGAAAAGACTTCAGAGCAGATTAGTGCCTAGATGTCAATGAAAGTTAGTAATTGTAATCCACAAATTACAGCATCACAAAAAGTAGATGCATATTATAACTTGAGGCATAGAGACACTGAACCACGAAAAAATAGGGTGCTAGATTGGAGGGAAATCCTCCTAGCAGTAGGAGCTATGAAGTAGGACAGGACAAAAGATCCATTAGACTTTTTCTAAAGATTTTCAGATCACTGAGAGTCTGGTTGTTTATCAAACCACATCAGAGAGCAATAAATTATCACAGAATCACAGAATCAATTAGGTTGGAAAGGACCTCTGAGACCATCAACTCCAACCTATGACCAAACACCACCACGTCATCTAGATAATGGCACTTGGTGCCGTGTCAAGTCTTTCCTTCAACACCTCCAAGGATGATGACTCCACTATGGTAAGCTTGTTTGTACGCACATCTAAATATATTCAAAATATTTCTTTCTTTTGCTCAGCCCTTTTGCTGAGATATGCATTAGCAGAAGTTTTCCAGCAAGATTTACTGATACAACAGAAACACAAATTGCATATAATTACATACTCAAAATCACATGGAAAACATTTGCAGTGAATTTGCAAAGACAAGAATGTGAAAGTTAGGAAATGCCAGACACAGCTGCTTGTGCACTCTTAATTTCCTCCTTTTTCTCTGAATTGTGCAGAATTCCTGTAATTAAAAGACATCACAATCCATACAGGTAAATTAATACTGCATATTTGCTAGTGCCAAATCCATTAGTACAATTTAAATGTGTATTATTTAGCTGGATGTGTTTCCAGTACTTAATGAACTTCTGTGCAGAGAGCTAGAATTGCTTATATCTACTTTCACCTCCATGTAAATCACTGGCTGGCTACATGTGCAGTGGTGTTCATGAAGATTAAATATGAGGATTTCTAGCCAGATGTGTCCTAAAGATATGGGAAAATAAATCACTGCAATTTCACCAATTTTTTAAATAGTCCTTCAATTAGTCCTCTTTCTTCCTGAGGGCTTTCCTCAGGAAGAAAAAGCCCAAATGCTGGAGAATCAGATGAGTCCTTAAAATTGTTCTTTAAAGTGAGTAATTTCAAATGTAGACCAAATAAATCACATTTCTATAGACATATCAGTGCAGAAAACAAAGACATGCTCTTTGCATGCATTTCACACACTCAAGCAGACTAAACTTGAAAATTGAGCAATGACTTGTGTACATAATGAGATACGTCATCTTATTTTAAAATCTTGGCTAAAACTGGGTAACAACTTAGTGCAATTATTGATAAAATTGTAACTTGTTAAAATAATTGTTTCCTTGATAATTTTTAGGATTAGTTAGGCAGCTGTCTACAGCACCACATAGGTGAGTTTCTGTCCCATGGGGAATTTGTGTAAAGTCTTCCGAAACATCAGAGTTCCTGTTGTTACTGAAAATTGGGTTTCTGGTACTTTGAATGCCATAGTCCAGGCTCCGCAGCTAGGATTATGGGGATAAGGAAAAAGAATGTGGATAATTTTCATCGCCTTTGTTTATTATGTTTATTCAGTTGCAATCAGAATTTAGCCTGAGTAGCATCGCTGAGAATGAATTGTGTGTGAATTCATACCTCTTAGAATCAGTCAATGCTGCCCTGCAAAGTGGAGGCTGACATCTGGATTTAGTGCTATTTGAATAAACACTCATCAAAAAGAAAACGTCTATGGGGGGAAAATTATCTTTTTACATTTTTAAATACACAGGATAAAATGTTTTAATAAGATTTAAGTAAAATATTTGTAATTAGCAAATCTATTATTTTAAGTCTGACTAAACGTGAATCTGTGGAGTCTTCCCTTCTTTTTGGCCTTTGAAAAATCTCAGCTGAATATCATAGCTTACATGAACTTCCTGGAGAAATGTCATTGACACAAAGTTCTGGTTGCATCTTCTTTCACTACTAACCACAATATTTAATTTTTAAGTGCAGTATTCTGACTATGAAATTGCAACCCATCTTCCCTCCAGCATACTGAAAGCCATGGATTCATGATGAATTAGTAAGTGATCCTGAATAATGACGTCTCCTCATTTACTTGATTAACAAATGGTTGAGCTCTTTGCTCAAAACAAGTGAAATTGCTTTGTTAAATTGTCTAATAGACAATCAAGTCTATTTTGTTGAACATTAATAGCATACATTCCTTATCTGGAAATACTTGTATCCATCTGTACTGAGTAGAGATATCAGACTTCCTCAATATCTTGTTCTTTGCTGTATGCTTCTGGAGATTTTCTGAAAAACTGCTTTGTTGCTATTGAACGCAATCTGATCCAGGAGCTGAGGTCATAGTGTATGAGAAATTAAGGCATGTGTTCTTCAGAACCCAGCAATCAATCCAGAGATTCATAAATATGACACAGAAATAATCTACATGAACATTGTAATAAAATCCCACAAAATGTCAGTGTCTTAGTGGGTTGTGTTCCAAGCCATGTCACATTGCAGGTAAAACCTGGATCTCACGGAATGTCCAAAAGCCCCTTTACTATATTTTTGGCAAGACCTCAATTTTGATACATATTCTAATAATTATTTCCTTTTTCTGGGGCTGACACACCCGTCATGTTACACTTACAGCAATGAAGTTACATTCTTACCTACAGAAGTAAGGACAACTGTGAAGTGAGTTTCATCTCGTTTTCCAGTCATGTTGTTGAAAGCACAGCACATGTAATCTATTGTCTTCTGGGCCACTTTATCAGATACAACTTCCAGATGGGGTCCATATTTGATTACCTGAGTGGTATTTTCATCCCTTTGAATCCATGAATAAGTATTTGGTGGATTTGAATCTGCCGAGCAGTCAAACAGTACAATTTCGCCCATGTCAACTGTAAACACTGCCCCTATATTCAGACCTTTATCTGATTTGACTCTAAGTCCATAAGGTCCATCTGCATTGAAAAAAAAAAAGGGAAATAAAGTGAGAAAATGAAAATCAAAGTATAAATTAAACTTTAATCAGAAGTGTATCTCTAAAGTTAGAATATTTAAGTTGGACTGGCCTTTGGAATGGCTGGCATTCAGCCATTTCAATTAAAAGGCTCCAGTTCAATAACTGGATCTGTGCTAGGCTTCGTTTAGGCTACACCCACTTATTACTGGTCTAATTGTTGCTTAGGGAAAAGCATGGGTCTATGTATTTCTCAGTATGACAAAAAGAATGAAAACTGAAATCAGTTGGATTTCTATGAAGTAAAGGAGCATGTCTTCTGCAGGGGCATATTGGATTTCTATTTCAATGCCAAACTTACTGGCATAAGTAGTTTTCCTGCAAATTTAAAAGTGAACAAATTAGCATTGGAATATTACATTCACTGTAATAATTTACAGTATAATAACTATTTAGGAAACTAACTTACAAGTATAATATTGAGAAGGGTGTGCCTTAGACAAGTTCAGAAAATTTTTTCCATAAATGAGTGCTAGAATAAATTTTAACTTTCCCCCCACTTTAGGAGGCTTGTACTATTGCAAGAATTATGCTTTTTGCAAGAGTAAGCCCTTATGCTGAAAGAAAGTTGTTTTTCTGAAGATAATTACAAGGAGCATATGTTGTTCTACAGTCATAACTAAAAAAATTGAGCAGATGAGTATTTCTAGTGTAACCTGCACAGGAAAATGAGAAAGGAAACAATATACTTAGATATTATAAGAATATTTTGCATGCTATTTTTACTAGAACATTTCAGATCATTGGGACTTTTAAATATTTATGTTGAAATTACTTTTACAGTTATCTAAGTATAGAAATTAATGTAGAGAACATAATAATCAAAATGTGCCTTATTAAATAACTTTTTCCACTTAACCCCTCCCCCCCAAACCCTAATAATTTTTATGTTGATCATTCCCTGATGACTTACGTGAATAATCAAAAATGTACAGACCTAATACTGACAGAGCCAAAGAAGAAAATATGGGGAATATCTTTTTGGTAGGATCCCTGAAGATCAATAAAGCTGTCTCACACAGACTGGTGTAGCACAAAATGGGCACATACTGTGCCCATTGCAGACAGTGCAATTGAATATATTTCCACCTTTCTATGGCTGCCTGGAAGAATTAAGATAATGTAGCTGGGTTTGAATAGGAAAGTCCCTGCTACGTGAAGCTGCACACTGGTACATTTCAGACTGTATTTCCCACCAGGAAATTCAGGATGATGTTAGAACTTCCTCATTTACTGTGTGTCTTTTTTTATGAGATTCATTTATTCTTCAAGAACACCTAAGCCACCAGCACACAGCACAAAACAGGCCATTTTGGGTGTCCCTCTCTGTTTGTTTCTGTTTGTTAAGGCTTAGACAAGAGACTATAAACAACCACACATGACCTCAGTTTAGTCTACTTTTAAGTAAATGCCCATATATCACAACATAAAATTCTCAACTTTTAAATTTTCTCTCCTTATTTCCTAGTGGTAAGCTCTTTGCAGCCTCATTTTAAGGAATGGCCAACATCATGCATAATATTTACTTGATAAATGAGATAAAAATTAACTTCACCATGACTTAGAGCTGCTCCCACCTATATCCCCTCTGAAGAGTCAAGGCATTTCTTTAAGTTCTAGATGCTGGACTACTTCCTCACAGGCTCTGCAGCTCCTGATTCACTTGCTTTATTGTCTCCAAGAGGCAGCTGACCCTGTACTGACCATTTCTGTGAAGTACAGACCTATACTGCACTGGAAGGGGAGCCTTTCACAGGGGTTTGCCTCTTATGGGTATTTACTTCCCTTTTTTTCAGATCTGAAAGGAGAAGGGATGTACTGATCTCTGAGAATTTTCATAAATGAAATAAAGCTCCTCACACACTATTTATAGGCAGGAACATACTTTATTTTACTTTTCAGAGCAATTTACTGGTTCTTCCAATCCAATTCTCCTTTCTTAGGAGAATTAGCTTTTATTTTCACTGATAATATAACTTTGATGTGTGTTAACAGAGATTACTGGTAAGAATAGCTGACTGGTTTCCATGCCCCCTCACTGTAGTGGGTGGTTTGCCACAGTCTGCAAAAGAATCAGAACTGATTTCAGCTTTTTTATCAGTATCATAACAGTGCAGCATAAAGAGATAACACTGACAACAGAACTACATTTTAATGAAAGCAGCAAATTGAAAGAAATTATTATACAAACACTGACACACACTGGATGGAGAAGTAAGTTTCAAAAAAACAGAGAGGTTATCTTAAATAGTCAAATCCTGGCAAAACCAAAAACAAGTGGCATTCCTTGCTGAAGTCAACACAAGGATTTGGTAAGCCTTCTGCTTTGCCGGGATCAGACTTTTGCCTCTCCTGGGCATTGTGTACATCGAGGTCCCTAAACACTTGGTAACTGACAGGTACACAGAGCTTCAAGGATTCTGAAAAGCAGGCAATTAACCATTTCCTCTCTGTACTAAATATATTCTATCTTTTTGAAGACCTAAGGAACAAAATCCCACTTAGTCTGTTAAATTCAACTCTGTCAACACAGTACAACAGTTCCTGCTGCAGCCTGCAGGACAGCAACTTCTTCCAGTCTTGAAATAATTTGTTTCTGAGTCACACAACTGCAATAGCCATTTTATGGGCTGTACTATCATCAATAATGAGATATTGGAGAAGCTGAATAACATTAGTAAGACATGAATTAAACCCCACTTTTCATACTCAGTAAAAACCCACAATGAGAGCCTTCATGGATCCCTCAGCTCTGTTTTTCCTTCCCAGTACTGTTCCCTGCAGAAAACTGCCTCTTGTCTCAGTAAAACCAGTTAACTAAATGACTTGTAAAATAATAAATCAATCTTTCTGAGTAACAATTTACTGCTCCGTGGGAATATTTCCAATTGCTCCTATCACTACGAGACTGTTACAGTTTCCAAGCAGATGGCAGGTATTTACCATGGGTGACCTTTTCTTTATCACCTCCAGTAACTCCCCCACAGCAATGACATATGGCAGAGAGAGATCCTGGGGCCTGTTCTGGATTGTTATTGACAACTGGGAGCTGGGAGACAAACTACTTCTGCAGGCAGAGGTTGAACCAAATTGGGTGACTTCATATAGTTCAGGTGGTAAGACCCCAGTTCCCATCCCTGACTTGGATATAGAGAGTACCACACGTATTTGCTGTCTTTCAGCATTGCATTGTTTGCTCTTAATACTTTTTCCCCAGATTTTACATTGCACAAAGCAAACCCTCAGTTCTGATGAATTACAAAGGACATTCTGAAAATGCATATACAATAATATTTGCACACATGGAGAAAAAGTGAATCTCAAATTTTTGATAGAGCTGTATATCACAACCACTCGAACAGCAAACGATTCAAGAAATGTGGACACGTAAGTAACTTTGAGTTTTAAAAATTCCAGTAAACATTAGGTCAAAACCAGGTTTCCAGTTTAGAACTTGGAAATATTTTTCAAATTTGCTGAACAATGCATGTAATTGAGTGAGGAAGAAGGGAGGAAGCAGTACAAGTGCTGGGACTGAAGGGTACACACCTTGTCCATGCGAGTGTCCCAGACACCTGTCAGTGTGATCAGTGCTTTGGAGACAATACTATGTGCAACAGGTCAGAAATTCAGATCTCACACGGGCTATGCAACAAACAGAGCTGTCTGAAAGGTAGCCAAGAGTGGCAGATGTTTTTCTAGCCTGATTCAATTTTATTGCATGGGAAGAAGGCTGTCAGGCTGGATACAGTGTCCCCAAGTTGAATGTAGGTATTCTTTGGAGAGAGATGTGTTTAAGGCAGATTCCCAGCTCATTAAAGTGAGAAAGCAGTAGAGGAACTGCATTCATACACCTTCAACTCTCATTCTTAGCACTTCAAGCACATAAGTGAGATGAGATTGTGACTCTGCAAATGCAGGCATATAAAAACGTTCTACCTTGAGGAAAGAATGTGATGCTTTTTGGTTTTTTAAAAATTTTAATTACAGGAATGATAAGTTAAAGCTCCATCAGTGCTGGTTATTTTCTTGTAGAACAGTTTACCATGATTCCTCTGTCTAACGAGATGGGAAGCTCAATTAATATTTGCCGTTTCTAGGACTCTCTGCAATCGCTTCTTCATCTTCAAGTCTGCTCTGCTGTCAATTTTATAAGCTACATGCAGGCTTATATCAGCTCATATCTAACAATGTCCTTGTTAATCTTTGATAATTTAGGCAGTCTTTTCCTCTTCTCCTGGTGCAGTGTAGAGACTCCTCCCATATATTAGATGCAAGTCACCCCCTTATCCAATTCTTCCAAGTTATTATAATTTAAAAAAAAAAAGTAGCAGAACAGATAATCAGAGATGAAAGGAGGAGGAGGAAAATATGAGAGCTGGAGATGTATGAGATGCAGATTCTGCATATGTTGGTAGTGCAATCATAACAAGCTGAGCATGGGCTGCCTACCAGGTGTTGGATGACAGAGCCTGGAGAAAGCAGGAATGAGCGCCTGCCCTTGGCTGGACAGGAATCCAGTTCCAGTCCTTGCACTGCGCCTCCCACACTGGGCCACTGGGTAAACTTGCTGTATCTGAATAGGACTGGTGACAAAGTAAGTCCTGACCTGTCTGATTTCAGCTCTCCTCTAAGAAGGATGGTTCAACCCCTGAGGACATGAGGATTAGAACATAGCAGGGTCATGTATGTGTTGCATGTGCTAGTTGAAAATTGAGGGGGCACTGGGAATGCCTGACATGGACCAAAATGAGAATGTCCTAAGATTGATAGTATAATTGTTGAATGCTGATTAAATCAATCTTTTGCTTCCTCCAACTCAATTAGTTTCTTAGGTGCCTTCACTTACAGTCAAAATACCTGGTTACCTTATGGTTTATTCATCTGCAAAAAACAGTCTTTATGCAACTTTTCTTTCTGCCTCCTATTTCCCTTTTGATGAGGAATGAAATCACTTCTTTCAGCTCTAATTGTGCTAAGCCTACTGAGGTCTCTGTTTCTCTTCTCCATTCCTTTCTTTTTTACTTTCTAGTTCAAGATCAGTGAACTGGGATCTGCAGGGACTGCACGCAGTATTGTACATGTGGTCTTACCTTCCTTGTGCCATTAGCATTCCCCTTGTTTCCTTGTTGGAAACCCATTGTCCACTAGCCTAGAACTAAATAAGTCTTTTTCATGCCTGAATCATGCTGTCAGTTCATAGATATCTTGTGATAGCTCAATCACCACTGCCTTATTTTCCAAATCAACCTCAGTCTCATCAGCGGAAGTTCATGTATTTTATTCTCTAAAAAGGCATGCCCATTTATTTTTTATACTAGCAAATTTTATGCCAGCTCTATTACTCTGTCAAAGTCACTCCTATTTAATATCAAAAATGGACTTCATTGAGATACTCCCTATCTTTTTTCTGGTGCCATTAATGGAAGTATTAAAAAGGACTGGACTTGAAATGATATTGAGGAAACCCACTAATACCAGTCCTTCCTGTGCTTAGCTTTTTGGTGTCTCCACTGTTAATAATATTTTAATGTATAACCATCTGATTGGTTTTTTTCGTTTGAGTCACATCTCCTTCAGATCTGAAGACATCTGTGGAAATCTTGAAGTTTCTGTTTGAATTCTGCAGTTGACACTGATCTTCACAACTACATAACACTGAATAATTTTATAATCTCATTTGAAGTTAGAGCTATTACAAACAAGTTCATTTTGAATGCAAGCCCACATATAATGTTGACTCAACTGTTTTCTGCCTGTTTTCATGGTTAGAGGCACTCTTTCTAGCCAGAGCATTAATACAAAGATAATAATGAATATTTCATATACTCACAATATATGGTTGGTGCAATTATCTCACTTTCCATTGCACTGACAGGGTTAGATACCAGACAGCTGTAATTCCCAATGTCTTCTTTTACAACAGGAACAATAAGAAGTGTAGCATTGTTTGATGAAAAGGTATAATTAGGGCCAGCATGGAGACGCTTCCCGTTTTTCATCCACTGGTAAGCTACCCTTGTACCTTTATCCACAGTACATTTTAGGGTAATATTCCCTACATACTCCACTACCCCTGAAGATGGTTCAGTTTGTACAGTTGGCTTTGTGACTGGAACTGTAAAATAAAGAGATATGAAGAGTTAAAGTGACAAGCCATTAAATGACAGTCCTCATTGTCAAGATGATTCAAGTAGCAATCATCATTCTCTCCGGAAATTAGTCATATTTCAAATTTTATCTCTTAAACATAGTTAAAGGTCAAAAGAAGAAGGCCATATTCTCAGCTAGTGACAGTAAGAATTGCTATGGTACTTACATAAAACCAGACTGTTTATATTACTGGTAACAGGATAAAGGCTGCACTCAGGTGTACCACGGCCTCTTGCGTCATATACAAATCACTGAGGCCACAGAAATGGAAAGAGCATAAAGCATGACATTGCCCACCATGTGTGACTTCCCAGCCTTACTGGCCACAGCTTTGCCCACACTGGGCACCGCTGAAATATGGGTGATCTGGTCATGAAGATGTCTGCAAACTGGGATGGGTTTGGGTGTTAAATGGCAACTACAACTTTGTCACCTTGAAACATCATTCATCTCATTCCTTCCAAGCCAAGCAGTTACAAGGTTCCCTCTGGATAATCCATAAATTACAGAAGCCTCTTGACATCCTTTTAGATAATTATTTCCCATTACCATTTCCTTTTTTATTTTTTTTAAGTCCCCAGTACAAAGAGCAGAGTCTAAAAAGGCAACTTTGGAATTCAGATCTGGGCTTGTTTTACAGACACAAGGCTACGATCACTAGCAAAAGTCAATGACTCCTCTTTGTTACAGGACATAAAGTTTTTCAGGGAAAAGATTATTTGAAATCCAAAGCATCCTCGTGATAGCACAGCAGAAACTCATGAAATCTTATTTTTTAGAAGTCTCTCTAACTTCATGTTAAATGCTTCCATACCTCTTCAGTTTTTTATTTATGATATAGAAAAATCAGTCAATATATTAATTTTGCTCAAAGATGACATATTTTAGTATTCCCTCCAGCAGCAGTAGAAAATAATGTAACTTAATTGTTAGCATTTATTCATGTATGGTTGTGTTAAATGAGACATTATTGTGACTGGATAGTAAGAACCAGTACTTCAAAACTATTGTAATTTTATTTTCAAAATTAAGACACTATCTTTTACTAACTTACCATCAACAGCTACTTGAATCTTTTGACTTGCAGCTATTGTCCCATTTCCACGGACATTGACTTTTACAATGTAATTGCCCTCATCACTGAGATGCAAGGGATTAATCCTCAGAGATGCATTAGGTGGTATAAGGGTAAACTTGTGCTGGTATTCCAAGTCTGGAACTACTGTTTGATTTACAGAACCAAGCAAGTATTTTGGATTACTCTGAGATCTCTCAAAAAGCCAAATGATCTGGACTTCAGAAGCTGTAGCATTGAAATTGTAGTCAACAGTAAGATGAAGTGGTTGCCCCTCAATACCATGGATAGTATGAGATGGTACTGTCAGTTTTAAGGCAGAACAAATACCTGCATAAAAACGAAAGAACACTCAAATAAACAAACCCAAAATACAAATAAAAACCCTGGAAAACTCAAATGAGAAATTGTCACTGTGAAAAAACTCTCAAGGCTAAAACTTACATTTTTTGCATGGTTATAATTCAGATTTTAAGAAAGGGGCAAGATCTCATTGGCTTTGGTGAACCTGGATGTAGCTACAGAGCTCTAGCCTCAAATTACAAAAAGCCAAAGGAAGGATCTTTTACTGTTGAAAGTTTGACAAAAATGAAGCAATGTACATTTACCTTAATGTATGAAATATTTTCCCTTTAAAGTATTACAGATTTCCAGGTCTTACACTGTCTAACACTCTTGGATTGCACACTCAGTTTTTTAGGATTTTTTCTGGGTTGGTTCAGCTACAGAGGAGCTTCTTAGGTACTCTGGCAATTATACTGAGAAACTGACTGAAAATCTGACAAGCAGCACTTTCATGAATGTCTGACTAAAACTATATATAGTTATTATTGCTGACTGCTCTGTACCTGTAAGACTAAATTCAAGAAACAATACTAAGATTGCAAAAGTAAAATATTCCAGTCTTAGGAAATTAGCAAAATTAAGGCTTGCTGTTGATATGCACAAAAGTGAAATTTTCAGCTACATGATTAATTCTGTTTTCCAAGAATTCTGTCTGTATTATGGTGCAAAAAGGCCACTCCTCAGTTAATAATTGTCTTTCTCATATTTTTTTAAAATAATTTTTCCTTGTTCTGGCCTAAGAAATATTTATAGAACATTATTAAAGCTTTAGTCTTGGGACCAAGTGATTGATTTTCACATTAACTTTTCCACGGTACTCACGAGAACAGCAATGATGTAAGGCATTGACATTAATGAACTGATCTCACAACACCATTATAACTGATAGGACTTTACAGACAAAGAATTTAAGCCCAGAGAAAATTAAGAGCAAAAATACCCACTCATTTCGGATGATCAACTTGAAATATTAAGGACAGGATTTTTCAAAATACATATAAAAACATTTTAGTATATTGAAGATGCAACTCCAATTGACTCTAGTTGCAGGTTTGCTCAGGTTTGAGTGTTCAGTATTGCTGAAAATCACACTGCAAGTGCTAAGACAAAACCCTAAGAAAAAAGCAACCTCTTATAAATAAGAAATGTAAACACTGTGGTTTAGGCAATCCATCTGCCACTGCCTAAGAATGCCACACTGGAGACTGAGAATGCACTGCCCAGGACAACATGCAATGCTTTCACCATGCACCATCTATTCCTGCTAATGATTGTTTTTGTTTGGACCTGATGATCCTTGAGGTCCCTCCAACCTGAGATTCTGTGATTCTTGACATGCTTCCAAATACCTATAACCAAAAATTACCTTCCCAGCTGATGTACATGGAACGCATTTCTACTGGGAAGAGGTAGGTGGGTAGGGGAGGGCAGAGAGAGCCATGTATGAAAAAAAAAGTGACTGTGCTCATTAATATAATGCTGAGATAACTTTGTTTCTTAAATTTCCTACTTCCATATCATTATTCTTTATGACAGAAATTGTTAAAGGTTCATATATGTCTAATTTCCTAGGTTGTATGACAGAAAAAGTTTAAAATATCAATTCAGTAACATTACATGGTATCTGTACATATCTTTTGGGATAGAATTGTCCAACTTCGGTGCACAGTTGTTTGCCATGAGGAAATTGCAAAGAAAACTGTTGTTGGGGCTCAGGGTGGGGACAAAAAAAGGGGGTGATGGTTGCAGACCAGTAATGCCAGTAATTAATGTCAGAGTACTCTGGAAGGGCATGTGGAGTAGCAGAACAGAGATGGTGTGTGAGGGGACTGGCTCATGGGTAGCCAGCAATGCTGTACAGAATCTACCCCAAAAGAGTAATTTTGTGGTTGGCTTCACTTTTCACAAAGCTGAGCAACACTACACTCAGCTAAAGACAGCTCACAGCATTTCTGAGGGCATGGCAGGGAAAGCAAAGGAAAACATTGCAGAATACTAAAGGGGATATATATATAAAGACAGTGAAATCCTTTGACAGAAAGTCTGGCAAGTCCCCATTAATGGGGGCTAAAGAGGAAGTGGGCAGAGGGATTCAGGCTGCATGGACTTTGATTTGCAAAGGACTGGCTGGGGTTCAGCTGAGATAGGATGAGAACAGGATAAAAAAAAAAGAGGAAGAGTGTAGAAAAAATGTGGAATGGCTTAAGTGGAGGATATACAGGACAGAGATGTTTACAAGCTTAACTTTCTAGATGAAACATCTAAAATGGATGATGCACATCACATTGAAGCCAACTCCCCTACCACTTTTTAACAGTATTTGTAGCCTGCTGATCTTGCAATTTTCTAACACTGCACAACTTAGAGACTTGGTAGAGTCTGGTTCACAGGAGATTAAGTATTTTGTTGGTTGTTGTAACACTTCCCGGATGTTAATATGCTCCCTGACAACCTTACAGTACAAATCAGATTTGAATTGCTGTTGTCCCCTTGAAAAAGAGAGTAACTCCTCAGTAGAATCCTACACAAAATAACGCTGGAGATCTATTTCATATAACCCATCAACTACATTTCAATTTTCAGATCAACTGGAATAAAGTCAAAAACATCACTCAAACACAGAGAGATCTGTAATTAAAAGATCTGTCTAAAAGATCTACTTCCTCATTCTTTATGCATGATGCTGATCAATTTTTGGGTTTATTTAGCTGTCAATAAGTGATCGTGCTGTTGGATAAGATGCCAGTAACAGAAGCAGTGCAATCACAAAACATGGAAAAAAATTTAAGATTTCTCACAGATCTGTTAGTGCAAAAAAATTAGCAAAACCTAAGCAGGTCTTGTGAGCACCAGGTTAACTGCAACCACCAGTAGGGAAGGTAAGAGCAAAATAGAGTAAAAAAAAGAGAATTGGGGCTGGAAAACTTTATTTGCAGTTAAAAACTGTGGGAACAGGAAGTGCAAAGTAACTTTGTTCCACTTGATTCACAGCCTGTTACACACACGCTCCATATAACAGCTTGGAAAGACATTTTGATCTGCAGTTAAGGAAATTCTTTTAGCTAGGACCAGTGGTGAGGGCAGAAACCCCATTTTCCCCTCAGTCCCTTCAGGAGGAGCTTTGGATACCTCCAGTTCTTGTTGCTCTCTCTGGCTTTGCTGGGGTGATTTTGTGAAGTGCCAGCATCACACAGGAGCTTCTCCATGGCTGGCAGGGCAAGGGAGAAAGCAGGCTGAGACTGGGACAAATTAGATGATGGTGTTCTGTCAAAGACAAGGGACTTACAGGAGCAGTAATTGAAGAATTCTAGCCTTCACAGAGATCATGTCTTCTGCAGTCTGGAATATTCTTTATGGAAATAGCTATTTCTTCACCGGAAATGTTGTCAGGCAGTGGAATGGGATGCCCAGGGAAGTGGTAGGGTCACCCTTGCTGGGGGTACTTCAAAGATGTGTAGATGTGGCACTCAGGAACATACTTTAATGGTGGAATTGGCAGTGTTAGGTTTATGGCTGGACTTGATGCTCTTAAGGGCCTCCCCCAACCTAAAAGGTTCTATGATTCACTCGTGTTAGACTAATTTTGATTTTTAATTCAAATTGAAGACTGCTATGACTAATCCTTGAATTAATGGCAAAATCAAGCCTACGTGTGAAACTAAATTATTTAACAGGCACAAATTTCATAAAATTTAAGCCTAGCCCTACAGCTTTGCAAATATAATACACTTTTTTCCAAGACAATGGTATTCCCCAAACGATTTTTTATATAATGATAATAAAGGCTGTACCAAAATGACCTCCATTTGGAGCTCAGTGATCTGTGCTTTGCTTCCATCTCACTTAGCTATCCCTAGTATTAGCAAGCACAACAGAAATGTTGTTGACATAAAACAAGGGCTGAAGTTTTAGTTTAAATAAAAAACTATGACATAACTTTTGAGTTTATGGCATAAACCGAAACCTGCCTAGTGAGGTTTTAGCATTCTCTGAATTTAACATGCATATCTCCTTGTCAGAGTGAGTCTGGATACTCAACTGCTTTTCACCAGAATGCTCATTTAGCCCTTCAGCTCTGTTGAACTTAGTGCAAAATGTCACTAGATCAGTGATAATACTTTTTCCCCCGTTTTTGCAAGTATGTTCATTTATTAAAAAAACAAACGTCAAACAACCCAGATGTAATGGTCCAGCGAAGCTGCAATTTCTATACTTCCATTTATATCATGGAAAACTCAGGCATACTCTTCCCTGGATTGGGATTTTTGCCCAAGAAAATGTTCCACTGAGCTTTGTTACTGGACTTAATTTTATCTGCTGAAGTCAATGTCTTCAGTGGCCTTTGTGTCATGTCTCCAATGCACCTGATTCTTGTCATGATATAAAGTATGAGCAGCACATTTCCCTAACTAGAAAATGTGTGTATCTGGATAAGGGTATAAAACTTCCTGGTGAACAAACATGTATTCTAAAGCACCCTGCTTGCAGGACAATACCTCTTGTAAGATTTTAATTTAAAAGGTCCAATAAAGTGGTAATGTAGATAAAGCACATAGTCGCTGTTTTTTACTAACCAAATATTTTTCATTTTTAAGGAAGAGATCCAATAGTCTTCATTTAAAATATCAATCATTAGGAAGCCAAAAGTCTTGAAAAAGTATTGAGCTCAAAATCAAGAAAACTAGATGACTCTATAGTAAGCTAGAACTGTGACGTTCACAAAGAAGATAGAAGAAAAATTGCTCTTACACATGAATAATTAGAGGATGCACTACATATGTAATATTATATATTTCCTCTGTTGACATTTATAAAAAAATTAAATATAGAAAAAGGTAATTACAGTACTTTGCAGAAATAAGTTTATCTAACATTTGATCATGGGGTATTTCTGTCAAAGTACACAGAACATCATAGAAAACAAATGCACACTTATGAAACCTGCACCCAGACACCAAACAAATGCACCATTAACAGGGAGACATTCTTCAGTTAACTAAAAGCTTAATTTAGATTCAATACCAATTACATTGAGGTATTACATATAAATTAATTACTCAAAAAGAAGTGAAAAATTATGTATTAGTGCTGTCTCAATAAATTTTTTAAAAAGTGTGTAAAAGCTTCTGTATTCAGAACCTGTCCAGCCTTACTTGTTAAAAAGAATCCACAATACATATTACTCAATAAAATGTAACAATATATATTTAATCAATATCCATGTTTTAAATGTAGATTATATACATTTAATCAATGCCCCCATTTTACATAGAGATTATGCATAGCATTCATTTTTGTTTAGCTGCTAAAACTTTAGCTTCACTCATAAAACAAGATGCCACTATCTGATGGAAAGCTTTTAGGCTACCTTCCTGAAATAAAACATCTGACAATACAACAGACATATCTTAAAATTTATAAAGGTAAATCCTACAGAATCAATTCACAATTCCACAATGACAATCAAATATAATTCATACTGTATCTTACCTACAAGCAGAAAATATATTTTGCACTGCAAGTCCCAAAAGAAGTTGGCTAAAGGGCTCCATGAAAGCATTCTGTCCCACCTTCTGAGCACTAAGCTAGGTCTCGGACCTGCAGCTGCTGGTTTATTTGCTAGGGAAATCAGCAATGAGTTAACAGGTCCTATCCTGTCCCCTGCCTTATGTGATTTGAATATGTGTATACAAAGAACAAAGGGAGTGGAGCACCTGTTAGATGAGCACCCATCTTCATTGCCTCTGACTTTATCATAACCCTTCCCTGGCAGTCACCGCAAATATGACACAGAATGTAATAAATGGGGCACACAATACAAAGTACATTTAACTAATAGAAATAAGTAAACGCACCAAGAGAGGAGGTTATATAGTTATTAACTTCCTTTAGTTATAGTTTCATTAAAAATACCATGATACTACATGCTTCTGCTTATTTCAAAATAAAATTAGTACTCTTTTTCAGATATTTTCTAATGATATTTCAGATATTTTTTCATTTTCTGTTACAAAAAAACATTAAACAGCTATTAAAGAGCCTTACTAATTTTTTCCCACCACTTTCAAGCCCATAACTTCTCTGTATTTTTTTTTTCTTAACGTAAGTATAACTCAGCAAAGAATTAATTCCTTTTCTCTAAACAACATGTGATGTCAAGTGCCTCTGAGACATCTCTGAAATGAAAATCCTATTGTTAGAGTGGACAGCTTACTACAGTTGTTAACTGCTGATTATTGTTTATTCTCCATTAACTTACATCAGTTTAAATTAATATTAATGTAGGGTTTGGATTTTGTCCAAAACTGTCATTCACTGTACAAACCAGCAGCAAACTGGACAAACCCTCCTAGAGCTGTGCAGTAACAGTTTGTGACAGCAAATATTAGCGGTGGCAGAAATGGTTTATCCGTACAAAACCACACTATACTTTTCACTAAACAGCACTTAGGCAGACTATTATGGATTAACAAATACTAAGATAGACTGTATCCTGCTTTGTGCAGGAGTGACTGGTAGCAAGGAATTGCCTCCCCCTCATTGTGTTTTAGGAGCAGGGCTGAAGCAAGGTGCTAAGCTCCCATCAGAAGGGATGATGACCCTCAATTTTTACCTTAGTTAAAGGGAGGGGAAAGCACCCAGATACTTCCAGGTCCAATACAAGAAACACAAGGGTTATCTGAGATTAACAAAGCAGAAATACAGTGGTCCCACCAGAAATAATATCACCACCAGACATATGTCAGGAGATGAAGAGGGTATTTTGCATATTCCCAAAGGCTTTCTGGGACCATTGTCCCGCTCCCCCTTAATGTTGTTGCTTATAACCTGCTTAATCCACTTAACTGGAGGCTAGATATATCAAATTGCAACCTTTTATAAAACCTAAGTTAGAAATTATTACCTACTTGATTTCACCATGTAATAAAATGTTGGTCACAGGTTCCAACCAAATTTCTAACTGAAATGATGGGAGCTTTTGCACTGGAATAAAGATGGGCAAAGAAAATAATAATACAAAAAGGAACAGATTAGCAGTTATTTTTTTCAAGTGTGTCCTGTTATTTCCAGCATTTGAATATATTCTTGATGTCATTAATCAAAACTCTCCTTTTGAATAAAAGCAACTACATTAAAGCAAAACTATTTATTTGCAGCACCAACATTCTGAACAACTGTGTCTCTGCAAATTTTAGTTATTTTATTAATACGAAGTAACTTTGTTATGTGCTAAACTTGTTAGAGGTTTTCCAGGAAACAATTACACGATATTCCCAACGGTAGCCAGAAGTAATGAGCTCCTGCTAAAGAAAGCAGGGAGGGACCGCCTTCCTGGCCCTCCCTTTGTCACCGTGTCGCTTCACAGACACCTGCTCCTACCTGACCCAGCCTGCAGCAACACACCAGCAGCTGGGGCGCTGAGCAGCACCAGATCAGGAAACACACGCTGAGCTCACCTACGTGCACTCTAGAAGGAAAAAAACCCTTTTCCTACACGTACTGCCATGCCGCAGTGGATGATAGTCTCATTGTTGGATGCTGTTCCCAGTTAAGCAGACTGTAGATAAATTATTTTCTTGTGCTGAGATAAAGAAGATTTTAAAAAGTATCTGGTGGGTTTGGGGGTGGGGTTTAGGGTGGTTTCTTTTTTTTTGTTGTTTTGTTTTGTTTGGTTGCTTTTTTTTAGTTGCTCTCTCTACAGCTAAATAGAGGGACACCAGCCTGTTTTGGCGACGCAAAACTACATCCATCACGCGTGAACAGGCCAGACGCGCTTCGTGCGTAACGCCAAAATAACCCGAGACAACCGGGAAATGCTCCTTGTCTCCGTGTATGTTCTGGTTTGTCTCCATGGACAGAGCCTCCTTTTGTCCTCCCAGGCAAACGCTTTCGAAATCTACCCAGGCGCAGCCCAATGCTCAGGCACTCCACCCGCACCCCCGCACCGCACCAGCGCCGCTGCCCTCCGCGCGGACCCGCCCCTCAGCCTCCGCTCGGGCAGCCGCAGCGGCAGCGGCAAGGCCCGACCCGGCCCGCCGTGCTGCCGGGGCTTGTAGTCGGATCTGCCGGCCCGGAACTACCGCTCCCAGGGAGCCTCGGGCGGGCGCGGTCAGGTGGCGCCCAACATGGCTCCGCCGTGCCCCGGCGCTCTGCGCGGCCGCTGAGCACAGTCGGGGCGGTGGCGGGGCCATCATGCAGAAGATCAAGTCGCTGATGACCCGCCAGGTGAGCGGCTCTTCTCGGGGGGACGGCGGGGTTCCGCCGCGGCCGCTCCGGGCTCTCCTCGGGGCCGCCGTGCCCGGGCACCCTGGAGAGCCGCCGGGGCGCCGGCATCGCCCTCTGCCCTGCCCGGGGAGGGAAGGCTTGGAGCGTGTGAGCTCTGGCTGCACACGCATCCGCCTTGTTTTTCTCTTTACGCCGAGAAATGGAAGCGTGCGTAGGTGCCAACGCGTAGCTCGTGTCACGACAGGGAAATCGCTATTGAAGATGACAGGGCCGGCCTGTGTCAGTGTGCTTTTTTGACATATAATTTTGAACGCTGGGCTGTGCATCTGTAATATGGCTTTGTCTGGCAGCACATGCTTTTGGTCTCAAGGAAGGCGAGGCTGTGGAGGTGCCAGGGGCATATTTGGGTGGGCACACAGTGAGTGTGTGCCAGGGCACTCTGTGCGTGTCTGTCAGCCCACTGCTGGGTGCCCCTTGTACCAGCTGTCTCCACGATAATGTCGATCTAAGCCTACGTTTGGACCAGTATTTCTAAGATTGAGAGTCTTTTTAAAGAAGTGTATCAGCAGAACATTCGAGTCATTCACATACATGAAATATGTCTGAAAAGAAGCCTGTTTATCAGTGTGTCTAATTGGAGAACTTAAAAAATCACTTTTGTCACTCACTGTGTCAGATATTCTAGATAGTTACAGATAATCATGGGAAAGTCAGAAACTTTTTTTCCCTAAAACTATGCCCTCAGAGTTGTGATGCATATGCAGAAGGCAGGGCTTAAAAATGAACCCTGGCATGGAAGTGGAATTGCCCAAATAATGTTCTATTCCCCTTCAGAAGATGGGTACATAATTCGTTTTAAGCTTGACTAAGACGAGTGCTGGGAAGCCTGCCCAGTGTGGAGATGATATTGACTGCAAATGATACAACTTAGGCAATTTTCAGTCCTGGGGAAGAATTAGGTTCCATTTACCATTTGATAGGTGAAACCTTTTATTTCTTCTGGAGATAAGCCACTAATACTGCATATTTTTGAGAGGACTTGGGGAGAATTTTGTGTGAAGTATGAGAAGCTGCAGCAGTTGCTTTGCTTTTTCCTTGCCTTGAATTTCTGATGCATAGAGGTGAGTCACCTTTGACGGTGGCAACTGCAAAGGAAGGATGTTTGGAAATGATGTGCAACAAAATCTGAGAATCAAAACCAAAATGGAGATGTTTTGCATCTTGGGAAGATAAAACAATTGTAAAATGTAGTAGTTACCACCAAAGTGATGTACAGCACTTTGTCAGTTTCAAAGAATAAATACAAACTTTCTCACCATAAACTAACATAGTACTTGCATAGGTCCTTTTAAAAATAGAGGTACCCAGGGCCTGAAAGGGGCTTGGAAAAAATACTGTTAACATCAATCACAAGAGCAGGAGGGAAGTCTGCCTGAAACTTGTGGTTTACAGGAACACCCTGAAGTCTCAAGGGAAGCTGGAGTCAGAACCATATCTGAAACTTGAATTGTTTAATATCTGCCTAGGGAGCTGGCAGAAAATATGCTAAGCAACATGTTCTGTTGTATTGCTCATGAAATGGTGAGATGCTGGATCAGGTTGTCAAGAGAAGTTGTGGATGCCCCATCCCTGGAAGTATTCAGGGTTGGATGGGGCCCTGGGCAACCTGATCTAGTGGAAGGTGTCCCTGTCCATGGCAGGGCTTAGAACTAGATGATCTTTAAATGCCTTCTAACCCAAACCTTCCTATGAAAATTGTGAATATGTTTGATATACAACAAACATACATGCTATTTATGTGGCTATATGTGCTTTAAGGATTAATAATTGTATAAAGCAGCTAATGTGGATTATGCAACTTTTTCAGTTTAGTTATGCCTAGGGAAAGCCAGTCCTAGTAGTAGCAAATGGTAAGTAGCAAAATATGTCATCAAGCAAAAATAAGTTTGCTACAGAGTAGATGGCACCTAACTTGAATTCAATTATTTGATTCCATCAAACCATTAAGTTAGTGGAACAAAGTACGCTATGTTTTTTGGACACATGCTCATTCTAAAATTTTAAATAGCATCTGGACATTGAGAGGAGCATGTGAGTGAATTTTATAAAGAAAATGTTAGTGAACTGTAGTGAAAAGGTACATATTGCAGTATAAAGTTGGAAATGCCTAGGTGTTTGAGGAGCATAATTTGTATGCCAATGGTCTTGCTTAAATGTTTCTAGAATGAGGTCTTAGCCTTCCAGATGCATGTCAGAGTATTTATTAAGGGACCTGTAGATATCTATGCAACATCAGGTAAGAATTAATTGTAAGATACACAAAGGAATCAAACTTAACTGATTATTAAAATTCTTTTAAAGGGTCCAAGAAGTCCTCAGGAGAGTGTTAATGACCTCAGTCCTATAGAAAGCTTTCGGATTCCTACTAAGGTATGATACAACATCCCTTCCCTCCCACTGTCTTTGTTTTTAGTTTTTAATTTTATAGTTAAATGACATTTAATTGTGTCTTTTTTGTCTTTCCTTAACACCAGGTTTGCTGTTGGTCTTTTTTCAGAGTTTTATTTCTTGCTGAAAATGTTTTAGAGTATTTTTATGGAAGAATTAAGAGCTGTGAAACAAATCAGTTCACCACCTCCAAATGAACTTGCATGAAAATGTCTTTCTTTTCAGTTGTCACTGGATGCTGATCTTAATATTATTTAGATTTCTTGGTGAAGTGAATTAAAAAAAAAAAAGAATGAAAATTAAAAATACCTTTTTTAGTTTTACTTTGGAAAATAGATGCTGTATGGGTAGTCTGTATAGTTCTAGTCTTAACTTTAGTCTCTTCATGGTTTTGGTGCTATATTTTGTAATTTAATGGTTTTAATCTTCATATTTATTTAACTTCATGTTCTACCTTAAAAGTTATGTCTTTATAATAACAATAGTTTTTGGCACTTTCTGGGTCTCAATATGTAAATGATGCCAGCTCATGTCATTTCACAAATCATGCTGAATAATCTGTGCGTGAGTGAACATTTGTCACAAATTTGACGGTTCCTTGTACCCGGTTGATCTGAGTGGAGGATTCACAAGACTTCTGTGGTTGTCATTAATTTTCTACAAATTTGGACTTTTCCTTTTACCAATAAGATATTTAAATTACTGACTTGAATTTAGATGACCTATTTTACAATAGTTAAACAATTAAACCAAAAGGCCTCTTGTGTTTCTTTGCCTTTATGTAAGTACTGTGTAATATGTTGCTTGTGCTGAGGCAGATAAGAAAATTATTGTTACTGCATATTTAAAAAGTCAAGTAAGAGTCTCTGAATTGGTACATGATACTTTGTTAAACAGTGGCCATATCAATATATTTATTGATATCAAAAAGGGACGCCATTCAGTTGCAGCAATGTTGAAAAAACTGTCACCTATCCCTGGCTTAGATTTCACAATTGCAGATTCCTGCCACCCCCTGAACATCCAGTTTCAAACTATCTTTTTTGGCAAGTTGGCTCTCCAGGTAAAAGTAAATGAAGGGTGTCTTGGCTGGATTTCCATTCTGTAATGGTTTGATGTTATATGTCTGGTAAGTCTATACTGTGTATCAATAACTGTTTTTATTTATATCTTGAATCATGAAAGTCTCAAGCTGTTTTGATGACAGAATGGTTATGATGCTGCACTTTCATCATCACACTTCCATATTCAAATTGGTATCTCCAGATGGATTGAGGGCAAGCGTTACTGAAAGCTTCAAAAGCTGCGTTAAAGCTACACAGAACTATACGGAATGAAAGGCTGCAGGGTCAGCATGAATTGGGGCCAGCATGAATTTCTGGTAAAAACACAAGCCATTGGTTAGGCAGTGCTAACCCTAGGTACAAACCCATGTTTTTTGAGATGAGGGGCTGTCACACTAGTTTGGAGGTCAAATGGGAAATATGGAGGACAGGAAGAAGAATATGCTGACATTGCATCCCCTGGGGGCAAAACCAGCAGAATTCTTTTGGGTCTTGATATTTGAGAGTCGTTGATTTGCTGACTGTTTGCTGACTGGCCAGCATGTTGAAGAGATGACTGTATTCCTCAATTTTTTATTTTTAGGCAATAAAATTGTATTTGGCATTTGGATATTTTAGTGAGTACCTGAATGTATTCACTCATGTTAACTAGTACTCCAATAAGTTCTGCAACTATCTTGAAAAAATTCAATTTGATTCCATCATATGCATGCAAATCACCAGCAAACTTGCTTTACTCGTTGTAGTACGGACTCATGCAGCCAACTCAGTCACATAGGGAAGTATCACAGTAGGAAGTAAGTGTGTAATAGTTTGGATCTGGGATAAAGTCTGTAGAGAAGCAAAGCTGAATTGCAAGTCTGGATATAAGAGGTTGCCCAGAGAAGCTGTGGACGCCCCATCCCTGGCAATGTTCAAGGCCAGGTTGGATGGAGCTCTGAGCAACCCGGTCTAGTGAAAGGCATCCATGACAGGGCAGTTGGAACTAGATCTTTAAGGTCCCTTCCAAACCAAACCATTCTACGATGATTCTAAGATGATTCTATGATATCTAGAAGCGAAAGTTGTCCATAGAAGGACATAATATATTTTTTGACTGAGATACCTTACTTCATTGGTGTACTCTGATTGCCTGGGGAAACTGTAATTCTTTTTGAACTGTTCTCTTATTGTCAGCTTTGTTGTTTCCCAAGCTGATAACAGTTTTGTTTAGCAGATCCTGTCACAAAAGGCTGAGATAGGTATTTTGCATGCTTGAATTCAAGCGTGTAGGGTTAATGGTGAGTTGACTTTGAATTAGGTTATGTTTATTTTGATGATAACCAGCTCATATGCAATATATGAGTATTATTTCCCTTTGTAGCTTATCATGGTAAACACTGATATTTTAGTTTTGTAAAGCTTTTCCTGTAGCTACAGAAGTGTAGCTTTGTTGGTTTGTGTGGGTTTCTATTTCCCCAGCAGTAGCTGAGTGTTTTCCAGGAGTACATTAAGTGCTAGTGTGGCTAAGATGTGTTCTGTGGATGAGCTTTGTTGTTCTCTCCATCAGGAGAGTTGTTTTCAAAGTATGATGTTTGTTTTGGTAGAGTGAGGACTTTTTAATAAGTACTCTCTATACATATTGAAGAAGAAGAGATCAAAAGAAGGTTCTGTGCATTTTGTATGAAAGACAGGGAATACCACAAACTTCTCTGTGGTACTGTCTTCCCTAGTTGGGGAGGAGGGAGGGAGAGGCAGGGGGGAAAAGCAAAATAAGTTTATAGATACAGTTATACATTATATACCTAATTTTTATATAAAACATATATAGATATATTGTTATATAAAATATGTATAGTTATGCAATATGTATTATTTATATGAAATATATATTATTATAGTATAATATATTACAATATATTGTAATAGATACATTTGGTTGGATATTAGAGACAGGTTCTTCACCCAGAGGGTGGTTGGGCACTGGAACAGGCTCCCCAGAGAAGTGGTCACAGCACCACACCTGAAGAGTTCAAGAAGAATTGGGACAATGCTCTCAGGCACATGGTGTGACTTTTGGGGATGGTCCTCTGTAAAGCCGGGAGTTGGACTTGATGATCTCTGTGGGTCCCTTTGAACTCAGTATATTCTGCTCCAGGGGAATTTTAGGCTAGAGATTAGAAAAAAATTCTTCACAGAAAGAGTGGTTCAGTATTGGAATGGGCTGCTCAGGGAGGTGGTGGACTCACCATCTGGGGAGGTGTTTAAAAAAAGACTTGATGATGCACTCAGTGCCATGGTTTAGCTGATAAGGTATTGTTTGGTCACAGGTTGGACTTGATGATCTCAAAGGTCTCAGCCTAGTTTTTTCTGTGATTCTGTGATTCTAAGACATGTATAATCTATAAATATATCTTTGTATATAGATACAATTAAATGATTGCATTTGCATATATATATATATATACACACACATATATAAATGCTTTAATACTTCTTTCACAGTGGTACAGTGTTGCAGTATACCTGCTGATTAAATCTGTTGGGCATGGCCCTCATCCTGGAATTTAGGATTAGCTTTTAACACAGGTGGTATCCATGTTCAGAATGGAGAGATATAAATCAGTAGCCTATTCGCTGGTGTGGTTTTGGCTCATGTCAGAGAGGGAGGCTGTGTCCAAAGGAGTATAGCACAGACTTGGCCACTGGCACTCCCTGGGTAGAAGTGCTTAGGCTGTTGTTGAACTTCAGCTTTTAACTAGATTAGAAACTGTTTAGAATTTTTTTTTCCTCTGAGTAGTATCAGTTAACTTTTTTCAATGTCTTCACTTCCCAGTCCTTTAGACTGGAATGCAGAAGGTGTTTGCTTCCACTCCTTACCAGTAATGCTTCATTCAACAGAGCAGTATTGGTTTTGCTGCTACAGGCAACATAGCATACAAGGAGAGTGGGAATGTGACGCACTGGGAAATCGCTGAGTAGACATCTAAAACTTGCTGAACTGCATTTCAGATGAGTCTGCAATGAGATGACTCTTCTGAAATATACTTCAAGGAATTGCCACAGGCTTCTAGACTAAACTCCTATTTCCATGGAACCGGAAGACAAAATGATGCGAGAAGCGTGAGGATGCAAGCTCTGTGTTTTATTTAGCAATGGCTTCTTTGAGTACGCAAAGCTGTCAGACTTCTTTTTCCTTCTTTCTCTTCCTTCCCAGAAGCTGTCTTTCACTGCTTTAGTTAGGTGGCATTATGAGAGAGACCTGCTACTGAGGGTTGCACTGATGGTAACCTGACAGGATAAATTGTCTTTCCATGGAAGTATGATCCCAAAGTAAAATAAAATCAAGTACAATTGGCACCACAAGTGATACAAGTTTTAGGTAGGAAGTGAAGCCTCTTGCTGAATAAAACTGGAAAAATGAGTAGCTTGTGAAGTGGTATCTTAGAAGGCTGTGTTGGCCCATTATTGCTTGGAGAGTTTCTTCTGCTCTGTCGTGCTTATTAAGCTCGACGGATGGATTGAAGTGAATACTGTGGGGTCCACCTTGCCAATATGCTGCTCTTCCTGACCTTCTGTGTCTCTAGTTGATTCAGTTTAGCAATGGCAAAATTCTCTGAAAGGTTATTATCATGAGATTTCCTCTGTTACAATTTTTTATAGATTTTTCTGCTCAGAATAGCACTTGGAGTTGCTGAATTAACATAAAATGTAAAATGTTTAAGCTGTTTTAGTGCTAACTCTTTTACGGCAGATACTTAAATGGGTTTTGAGGTAGAAAAATACCTTGAGGGATTTAATAGAGCCTTTCTTCTTCCTTCTACAAAGTGTGTGAGCACAAACTCTACAGAGCTAAACCAGGCCTTTGCCAAGACCCCTGAAACTATGGACTTATTTGTACATAGTAAAATTGGTTTTGTGTATCTAATTGAAAGGATGAGGAATATAGAATATCTGCAAAAGAACTTTAGCTAGGGATGGTTGTCTCCTTCAGTGGTGAGGGAATAAATTGGCCTTCACCATGTTGGTTACTTGAAACTACTGGAGCATGATATGCTGAAAGCTGCAGGTTATAATGACAAAAAGTCTGGTATCAGAGAATATAATTTATGTGGGAACTAAAGTTTATCCTGGAGAGTTGTTCTAACTAGACTGCTTTTCTAGAAAAACTGAACAATGTAAAGAAAAACCTTGTTATTTAATAAATATTTTCCTGCGTAATGTTTTGGCAAGAAACACTGAGATGAGTGATCTTTCTGAAACAGGATAAAATGGTTTCTTAGCAATTTTTCTAGTCACTTCAAAATCAAATCCAGAATATGTGTCCATGATGGCTTTCTTAATGCATCTTTAGCAGATGTAAGTCACCATTGACCTATAGCATTGAGATATTATTTTACCAATATTTCACCAATCCAGAATTTCAAAGGATTCTTCTTTGGTTAGTTTTTTGTCTTTTTTTCTTTTAGAAAACAGTCATGCAGGAGCTTGTGGGCAAATATCAGATGATAAATTTGGTTATTCCATTTGCAATGGTTCAGTGGACCCTGTTGCTTGTCTTGGATAGTTTTTAATTTTAGCTTCATATATGTGAAATTCAATGTACTGTAAGATGTGAAGCTGATGTATAGAGGGATGTACACTATAAAGCTACCCTTTGTTAAGCAGTGCAGAGGGAAATGATTTTTTTTTTCTGTTTTAAAGGACAGGAATGCATATGGTGAGTTAATAGCTTCATTGCTTTTTAAGTTAAAGAAATGCAAGAGCAGTATGCCATTGAATCTGAGTGGGTGCACCCTCTGCCAATGCATGTGATGGAAAGTGCAAAACTGTAGACTGAAGAACTGAAAGAGACTCTAAAGGGAGTATTTTTCAAAAATCTTTTTTCTCTCATCCCTAAGCAGCCCTACTTTTCTGTTCCTCATGGTCACACTGAAATGTGAGGTGGAAAGCTGTCACTAGCTGGTGAACTGAGTGGCTGGAGCTGGGGGGCAGTCCTGCCTGCCTGCAGTCCTGTCTGTCTCTTTGGTCCTGGTGTGGAGCCGCATGCTCTTCCCTGCCAACTTCTGCAAGCTTGTGTTGGCACCTTCAGGGGCACGGAGCTGACCCAGCCTTTGCCTCTGCCACAGCCAGGCCGTGCTGATGATCTGGCGCTGGGGACGTGTGCTTGCTCTGTGCTTGCTGAGAGTGGGACCACATCCAAATGTGCCTTTTGAAGAGTTTGGCTAAAGAACGGCATGAGTTCCCTTTGATACTGTTATTTATTGTTGTTATATATCTAGTTATACAGATGTGTAACGATATCACTATATTATTTCCTTGTTTCTCTCGGTCTGTTGGTGCAGCCCATGCCCTCCTCTCTGGCTGGGGGTGTGTTGCTGCGTTCACCTGCGCTGGTGCCAGTGACTGCATCAGTCGTTTCAGACAGAGATCAGAGGCGCCTGGGGCCTCAGGAGGCGGGAGGGCTTTTCTGTGGGTCCCCGCTGCCCCTCCGATGGCTTTTCTCCGGCTCCCCGCTGCCCCATCGCGGCCCGGCGCCGCCCGGCTGCGGCCCGGCCGCGGCCCAGGGGAGGGCGCCCGA
>VZRL01004255.1:290735-555496 GCA_013397895.1 Origma solitaria
CCTTTTTTCCCCCTTTTTCCCCCCTCTTTTTCTGTTTTTTTCCCGGGAGAGGTATTTCAGAGGAGCAGCGGCTCTTTCTGATGCTCTTCCAAACCCTCCACTTGGTGACCTCTTGGCTGCCTCTAACTGCATAGAGAAACAGCACCTTGCTGTGTATTGTAAGTGTCACTTTGCCTCGGAACATGTACACGTTGACCTTATCTGAGTTGACTTGCAAAATAAGCAAGTTACTGGTTGTTCAGTCAATTAATCTAAAATCTGATACCACTAGCTGGTGAAATAAGCCCTGGAACTCTTTGCGATAAAAATACCAGCGCCTTGCCCCACTGTAACAATTCAGCACTGCTGGGAGGCTCAGGGTCGTTATGGGACTCTTCAGTCTGCTGGATCACTTCACCAGGGTTTAATTTTATTATCAAGCAATTTGATCCATTTAATCTTTATTTTCGATGAAAGAATATTCTAACACTTCCCTCGTTTGAGTCTCTGATAAAGGATTTTTCATTATTTTTGAGGGAACAACATCCAGAAGAGGGCCAGTATTAGCTGCAATATCCAGTGCAGCAGGGGAAGAGGAGGTTCAGGCTGAGTCCTTGGTTTGCCTCATTCACCAGGAGCATATGGGTTGTTGGGGAGACCTTCCAGAGGAGATCGTGACAGCAAGGAGGGAGATGCTTATCTCCTGAATATTAGCTTTCAGAAAGCCTACAGCACATCTCTACTTAGACTACTGTGCTAAAATCCGAGAGCTGTTAATCTTGTGCAAAGAGGCAGAGCTGTTCTGGTTTTACCTGTAGAAATTCAAGTGTTTAATGGCATGACTTTTATTTCAGTGAATTGTGAGGGCTGCATTGAAAAGTTATGCATTGTATATGCATTGTAGTGACACTGTCTACCTGACATTTACAAAGAGGGTTCTTCTGATTTTAAAAATTCAGGTTTTATTAATTTTGTTTTTGCAATTTTTTTCTCCTTCTGGACATAGCCTGCCAGTTTACTTCTAATTTATTATGAGAATTTCTAAAGTTAAGGAGGAAAAAACTGTGGACTCAATGTGTACTTGCTGCCGTAACTGTATCAATGAAGTAATGTTTAAGTGGGCTTCAAACCTTGAAGTCTACAGTATGTTTTTGGAAAAGTTTTAAATGTTTTGCTCTCCCTAATGGGAAATACAAGCCACAGTGTACGGATCTTTCTGTTTTTTGCCATTGCTCCTCGTGTTAATGTTGTAAGTGGCTTTTGAAAGATGTTTGTTTGGTTAAAACGTTCTTGCTAGGATGTGTTTTTACATTATGGAAATTCTTTTTTGTTTTGTGCAGGAGGAGCTCAGAGAACTACATGAAGAACCAGCTGATCCTCAGGCACAACAGGAAATAATTAACAGCATTGAAGAAGTTTATTTTTCCAGTGACTCCTTTGATATTGTGAAGTATGAGTTAGAGGTAAGCTGTTGTCTTAAAAGAAAAAACGGTAGCATAACAAAAAATAACGACCAAAAGTATGCTTGTTTCCATGAGCTATTTTTTGTTTTGTTTCTTAGATCTTGCATTAACACAACGCTGTATTCTCCTACATCTTCTTGCAGTTGTGTGGGGCTTCTAGCGTAGAGTATTGGTGTATATATATAGTATATAGTCTCTATAATGTGGTAGAATTAATATCAGATGTGCTAACAAGGCACTTCATAATTTACAGTGAAGAAGTCAAGATAGCTGAGAAAAAAAAATCTGTTCTATATTTTGCGTATTTTTTTAAGCAAACTGACTGAAACAATACTTTTTGTTATTGCGTATATGGCAATATATAGCATAAAATAAAGTAGCTTTGAGGTTATTATTATGTGAGGCAATTATGATCGTAAGTTGTGTATCTTAACACTAATTGATTTACATATATGGCATAAAATGAAGTAACTTTGAGGTTATTATTATATGAGGCAATTATGATCGTAAGTTGTATATCTTAACACTAATTGATTTCAGTATCCATAATTTGAAAAAATTGATTAATTCTGCAAATTAGATTGCAGAAGCCATAAGAATCTATCTTTAATGAAACTGATTGCCTAGCTAATACTATAATACTAACCTAGCTAATACTACAGCATTCTTTAATTTCTCACTGATTTTAATTTACTGTTTAAATGCAGAGGCTTCCTCCAGTACTTAGTCTTCAAGAGCTGGAAGAGTACAGAGACAAACTAAAACAACAGCAAGCTGCTGTAAGTGAAGTTTTTTCCTCTGTACTCTCACACTATTTGTTGTCTTGTGTATAAGTCTAGCCAGGAGTGTAACTGAAAAAGTTTTGATTTCTTAAACACATTAGATACTAAGTTTTTTTGTAAATATTATGTTGTGTGCCTTTATAGTGGAAAGTCGTCACTAAATCATATAATCACATGAAATCATGGAAGTAAATCTTAGTAGTAATTATTGTAACAAGGAGCAAATATACTATTTCCTTAGAAACTTGACTTTTTGAATGTTTACCTTGTAATGTTCCATGTGGTGCTGAGTAGTGCAGTAGTCTCTCTTTGAGGGATTTCTGGCAATGCAAGACATGAAATGTTTTAAAAACGCTCTCCTTGAAGGTGCTCTTTTCTCTTACTTTTCATTTTTCAATGTGTTAATTGTTCACAATGGTTTTTAGTGGACACTGATACACAGTTATTAGGTAATAAATCAAATGAAATATAATGAATAGTAACTATGAGGAATGATGAGAAATCAGAGTTTCAGCTTTTGAAAGGCACTTGTTACATTGCAGACTTTTAAATTTTTTATTTATGTATTAATTGTTCTTCCATTGCTTTTTTGAGGTGAATAATATGGTACGGGAAACAAATCTATCAACTGTGGCATTTGTAGAGTATCCACAAGTAAAATAGAAGTAATAATCCTAATTCATGTCTTTAAGTAAATGAAATGTAGAAGAGAATGTTGCATTGTTAACAATACATAGAGAGCAAGTGCCTTCTGCCTTAGACTGCTTTCCCCATAATATACCTATGAAATTTTGTGAAAGATTAGTGAGAAATGGAGGAAATGAATATTCCCTGTTTCTCACCAAGATGTATAAGGAAAGAAGTTAGAAGTGAGTGAGAGGTAGTTGGTGTTTTGTGTATTTGTTTGTTGGTGTGGTGGTGTTTTTTTAAGTTTAAGAGGACATCTGGTGGTGACCTTGTTTTGCAAGAAGTGTTCTCAAGACTGAGACAACTTCACTGAGATATGCTGCATAATCCTAATACGTGCTATCAATGCCTTGGCCATTTCTGCTTGAAGGATGGGAACTGGCTGCAGCTGGGGGAGTAGTTTCAGGGCGTGGCTGCTGCTGAAACATTTGGACTGGAATGTGCTTGCAGCTAATTAATAATAGGGGAGAGAACTGAGCACAAATTTTCCAGTAAATATGACCCACATATGTCTTTCTTTCAGAATACAAACAGGTAAAAACTCTCAAAGCCAAAACTTTTGACAAGAAACATGTGCCCAGTTCTTCCCCCACCAACCCCTCCAGTCAGGATTGTTCCTTTCTTGTTTCTTTCTTAATCTTGTCAAAGTGTGTTTCTGGTATAGGAAGGAATTGTTGCTTGGGTTTGTTTTCCTCTTTGGGCATGTGCCAAGGTGCTACAATTTCTTATGTGCTTATATGTATTTCATATCCTTATGTCATATTTCCAAGTAGAATGTGAGAGGCTGTTGCATGTTTTCTTCTTCTGTCTCAGTTATTGTCCATTTATCTTGTGATGGGTCATTTAGACTATTGTCTGCCTTAAGGGATGTTAGTGTGTTTCCTGGAAGACAGACCTACAGAATGTTGTATATTGTTAGTTCAGTCCTAAAAATACTTTAATGGTAAATAGATTATTAGGTAGAGGATTTAAGAAGCCTGTTGACATATCACACAATACCTCTGTTTTTGCAAATAACTGCCTTTTTCACTTCCTTGTCTATATCTATAGCTGGCATAGGAATTTACAATAGTGGTTTGGAGATAACAGCAACTTCTAAATTTTGGTAATGCAAAACACTTATATGAGTTACTAGAACTCTGATCTTCCACTTCTCACTGACTGTTAACATCTGCTTTTTCACAGCTGATCTTGGTCATCTCTTTGCTTTCAGGGTCACTATAGAATTCACATTTTCTGTAGTTTGCTCATTAGTTTTCCATTCCACTGAATAGATCTCAACTTGCTCAAAATTTTTATAATGTATGTATCATGACAACTTTAATTTGTTAACCTCTTGGTACAGACAATTGGGATTAGAAAAGCTTTTTAGTTGTATGTCTGCTAGACTTTATTTTAATTAGTAGTCTAATATCCTTAGCTATATTGTTTTTCTTCAGGAGATGAAATATTTTTTAGTGATGTGATTAGGAAAGAGAAAATTGTTTGTCTTGTCAGCAGATGTTGTTGGCAGGCGTTGATAAGCACAGTCACATTCACTGCTAGCACTTGCAATTCGGGCTTCCAAGACTTAACACAGCACAATTGCATGGAAGATGCCAAAAGGGGTGTGACAGTTTGGAAATGAATGAAGTAAATAGGGATAATATTGCTCATCTGAAAGAGTATCTGAGAGAATAGCTTGGAAGCTCAGAAAGAGAAGCAGTATCATTAAGTTCTGGGAAAGACGAAAAAAGTGCCTGTGGCAGGTGCTTGATAGGGTTGAGGTTGTTATAGGTCAAGGGTAACTGAGGACTTGCAAAACAAAAAGAATGTGAAAACTGGAAATGAAATGTATTTTATTCATGTGTACTGCTTGAACATTGCTTAACAGTGAAGAATCAAACTGTTAGGTTTGTAGTAGAGCAGTGAACAGCTAGCAGGTATATCCATGTCCTAAAGTTTTTTACAGGTACAGGACTAGAATGAAGACTATGTTGAAGAAAGAAGGTGAAAATTTCACCGTGCATAGACTGTGGAGAGAACAAAATTTCTTAAAGAGCCCCAAGGTCACATAGGCTTGTGTAGCATTTGGCCTGATAGCATCCTATCCTGACTCTACCTTGCTCTGGAGGGATTCTTTTGCTGTCCTGCGGAGGAAAGCTTTATTAGTTATAGAACAGCTAAGAGGTTAAGAACAACTGAAAAGCCTTACAATTGCTTTGTGGTTCTAGCCTACTTTTAATATGGAAAGAGGAAGCATAGCTGGGTACATGCCCCTCGTCCAGATTGCCAGCTGATGACATCGGAATACTTTGGAGACCATTTATGTGCAAGTGCTGTTCTAGAGGATGGGAATTTAGCTGGTGGAGCCAATATAAGTTTGTTACAAGAATGCTGACTGAAGATCCCAACTTCGTGCTGTTTGACTAAGCAGCCAAGTTTAGAAAAACCTCTTTCTCTTTGCCAATAGTGCATTGTGGGCTGGCTGTCATAGCCAGTTCTATTTTATTTTCATTTCTGGGAGTAAAGTTCCCCCAAAAGAATATTGAGCAATACCGGTAATTTCTTTGTCATGTTTGAAAGAGTTTCTTTTAAAATATTTTTAATCCCTGCTGAAAAACAAAACTAAATACACTATTCTCAAGCTTGCATTTATAAGATGGTTAGTGTTGGTTTTCTTTTCAAGGTTCTGTGTTTGTGCACAAGAGATTGATTAAGGTAGCAATGCCCATTCTTTAAATTCAGTACAGACAGCAGCTCTCAGGAGCATACTACTTAGAATTCTACTCAGAGCAATGGAGAAAATTTTAAAATACACATATTCTGTGTGCTAAAGGAAGGGTATAATGTGTAGAGGGTGAATATTCATTTTGACATCATTTTAATTTAATACAATATCAATCTGAAAGGTAGGTGTCCTTATGGCTTTCTTAGATATCCATGTGTCGTGGTTTAACTCTAGATGGCAATGAAGTATCACACAGTCTCTCACTCATTTCCCCACCAGTGGGCTGCAGGGGGAGAGTGGGAGGAGTAAAAGTGAAAAAGCTCATAGGTTGAGATAAAGGTAGATAATGCAAAAGAAATAGCTAAAAAATAGGTAAAGCAAAAGCGAGTGAAGCAAAGCAAGGAATTAATTCACTGCTTTCCATAGGCAGGCAGGTGTTCAGCGATCTCCTGGAAAGCAGGGCTCTATCATGTGTAGCAGATGTTCGTGAAGATAAATGTCATCACTCTGAGCATCCTTCCTTCTTCTCCCCCCGGCTGTATATGCTGAGCATGACACCATATGGTTGGGATATCCCTTGGCTCAGCTGGGGTCAGCTGTCTCAAATATGTCCCCTCTCAACAGTTTGTGCACTCCCAGCCCACTTGCTGGTGAGGTGGTTTGAGTAGAAAAGGAGTTGATTCTCTGCAGGCACTGCTGAACTAAAGCACCTCTGTGTTATCAAAACTGGTTTCAGCCCAAGTCCAAAACAGCCCCATACCAGCTACTGTGGAGAAAATTATTTACCCCAGCCCAGGACGGTGCACCATGCTATATGGTTAACTTAAATTTGTCCTCTAGCAATAGCATCAGCAGAATGTAAACACTTCCAGTGTCGCAAATTATTTCTTTTACTATTCTAGCATGTTCCTTAACAAGCAGAGAGTTAAGTAAGTAGTCTAAAAGGGCCCACTAATCCCTAGATCGAATTGTGAACATTTTTCTTACCTTGGTTCTAAGGAAAGCTGATCATCATTTTTAGGATTTTGTTTTTATGTTGGTATTGAATATTTATTAATAAATTTTAAAAAATGCAGAACTTAATGGTAGAGAATAACAAGCTTGTAGAACTTTAGTATGGGTATGGCCTGCTTAATTGAGATTGCTATGTATCACATGGAGTGTTCTTCTTTTTAAGGTATCTAAGAAAGTTGCAGATTTAATCCTTGAAAAACAACCTGCATATGTTGAGGTAAGACAACTAACAGTTACTTTTTAAGAAGTATTTTGTGCTGTTATAATGCTGCAGTTGTGTCGTTACAGTAATTTTTAGTAGGGATGCTAGCTGGTTGAAACTGACTATGTGTACTAAACCTCTGTCTCTATAGTGAAAACCAAGGGTGTATTGAGGTGAAAGTCCTTAAGATGATAAAGTTTTTGGCATATGGTCATTTTAAGAAGGCTTTCTGAAGACATGAATTCACAGGCTTGGCTAATACCTGTAATGGACTTGCAACAGCCACTGCTTTATTGCCTGTGTTTAGGAGTGGTTTCATATCTTATTATGTAAGAGAAAGCAGCAGTGACCTTTCTTAAAAACACTTAACTGCCACTAATCTCAGGCACTTGTGAGAATCACAGAATCACAGAATATGTTGTGTTGGAAGGGACTCACAAGGATCGAGTCCAACTCCTGACCCTGCACAGAACCGTCCCCAAGAGTCACACCATGCACCAGGGAGTATTGTCCAAACGCTTATTGAACTCTGTCAGGCTTTGTGCTGTGACCGCTTCTCTGGGGAGCCTCCTCCAGTGCCCAGCCACTCTCGGGTTGAAGCACATTTTTACAATATCTAACCTTAACCTCCCCTGACACAATTTCAGGCCATTCTCTTCAGCTGTGACACTGGTCACCACAGAGAGGAGATCAGTGTCTGCCCCTCCTCTTCCCCTCATGATGAAGTTTAAACTGCAATGAGGTCTGCCCTCAATCTCCTCCAGGCTGGGTCTGTCCTCAGTCTCCTCCAGGCTGAACAGATGAAGTGACCTCAGCCAGTCCTCATACAGCTTCCCCACAAGGCCCTTTTCCATCTTCATAGCCCTCCTTTGGAAAATCGCTAATAGGTTAATGTCTGTTTTATATTGTGGTACCCAAAACTGGCCCCAGCACTGGAGGTGAGGCTGCCCCAGTGCAGGGCAGAGCAGGACAATCCCCTCCTTTGCCTGGCTGGTGGTGCTGTACCTGATGCCCCCTGGGACATGGTTGGCCCTCTTGGTTGCCAGGGCACTACTGACTCATTTGCAACCTTTTGTGTACCAGAGCCTCCACGTCCCTTTCCATAATGCTCCTTTCCAGTCTCTCATTCCCCAGTCTGTCCACACACCCAGGGTTACGCTATCCCAGGTGCAAAATCTGGTACTTCCCTTGTTTGTGATTACCCAGTCCTTTAAGGTGTCTCTGCAGGGCCTCCCTGCCTCCAAGGGAGTCAACAGCTCCTCACAGTTTTATATTGTCTGTGAACTTGCTGAGTATCCCTTCCAGTACTTTGTCCAAGTCATTAATGAAGATGCGGGAGAGCCAAGGGCTCAAGAGAGCACTGCTGAACCCCACTCATGACAGGTCACCAGCCTGACGTCACCCCATTCACTGTAACCCTTCGTACCTGAACTGTGAGCGGGTTGCTCATCCATCACATGATGCGTTTATCCAGCTGCATGCTGGACACTTTGTCTGGAAGGATACTGTGAGAGACAATATTGAAAGCTGTGGTGAAATCCAAAAAGGTTATGTCAGCTGGCTTCCCTTGATCAACTGATTCCCTTGGGTTTCCTTGTCATGAAAGGAAATCAAGTTTGACAAGCAGGATTTTGCCCTCATGAAGGTGTGCTGGCTGAAACCAATGACTGCAATATCTTTCAGGTGTTTTTCAAGACCTTGCAGAATATTACCAGGCACTGAAGTGAGATTGACAGGCCTGTAGTTTTTGGGGTTCTTCTTCTTGTCCTTCTTGAAAATTGGGATGATGTTTGTCAGCTTCCAGTCAGCTGGGACCTCTCTGGATTCCCAAGACTGCTCAAAAAGCATCAAGAGAGGTTTTGCAATGACATCAGCCACCTCTTTGGGAATTCTTAAATGAATCCCATCAGACCCAATAGATTTGTAGGGATCCAACTGGAGCAGATCCCACACAATTTCAGGGTTGACTGGGAGTTGGTCATTCTTGCTGTTGTGATCCTCCAGCTCAGACTCCCTTGGTCTGTCATCCATGTTGAAGATGAAAACAAATAGAGTCTCAACATGTTAAAGATCTCCAAGAGCAAAACAAAGCAAAACTGCTTTACCTCTGCAGTAGAGTATTGGCATGGCTTGTCTTCTTTCTCCCAAAGCATATTTGCAACATTATTTGTTGTAATGGTTCCCTAAAAGAAGTCTTTTTTCTCTACTCATTTATTCTGACTGCTGTCCCTATAACATTTGGTCAGCGCTTCCTGATTTTATCTGATCATTACATGAAATGACATGGAGAATTGTGCAAAGTTAAAATGGTGATTGTTACTAAGTTAGTCTGAGAATAATCATGTGGTGAATACTTCTGTTTGTGTGCAGCATCTTGCATCACTACTGTAATACTGGTGATTATGGCAATTCTCATTTTAAGCAAGAAGCTGGAGAGAGTGTAGAAGAACAAAGATGGTTTCCTGGCTATTAACCTGTGGTAGATGTCATGGAGTTGCAATTATTTTCCTCTTTCATCCAGAGGACATCCTCTTCTGTTCGCTTGTTCTTATGGCGAGTGCATCCAGTCTTAGTGAGGTTGCTATCTGTGCTCTGGCACATGGCCTGGTGAAAGGAGGAGTGCTGCTGTTTAAAGAAAAATGGAGAGGGGAGAAGTGACCATTGGTTAAGTCATCTCCTACAGTAGCAGGTGAAAGAAAAAGGCTGTAACAGTAATGTTGTTTCAGTTTTAGTTAAAGGAGTCAGGTGGGAGGCTATTACAGAAGGAGGCTGGTAAGTGGTTGTCTTCACAAGACAGTGTAGAAGGGGGAGAAAAGGGTAATTGTATGGTATAAAAAACTTCTGGTATTATTTCACTGTTGTGTGGGTTTGAAACTGGTGATTTTGAGTAAGTGCTGCTTTTTCTGAATCCAGCGCTTCACTTTGAAAACTTCTCACTGCATAATGGAACTGCAGGAAATGTTCTTCTTGCATTTTGCTATGTAATGTGAAGGTTCTTATTGCAGCAACATCTTAGTGAGGTGCATCTGTGTTGTACCTAGAAGTGATTTCAGATGTTCCAAAGGGACAATAAAAAAATCCATTGTGCCAGTAAAAATATTTTAAAAAAATGTATTAAATGCATTTGTGCCTGATTAAGTCAATAATCCTTCAGTGTTACTTAGGGGCACAGGCCTGCACAGAGTTTTTCTTGTCGGTAGACTTATCGGAGGTTTATTGTGGGCATTATAGGACTCACTTTCCCACTGATTCATGGAATGAGCCTCCTGGCGTTCTATGTGAACTTGTAATGGTGGCTCCAGTTCAGTCTTCAATTACAGTAACAGATCATTAGAAAAATCAAAAATGCAGTTGAACACATCCGCTGGACCCATTTTCACTGTACAAAGTGTAGTTTAGGGATATCGTGGTTTGAACCCCATTCCTAGTATGAAGTACTGGAAAAACAGGCACTCCTGTGGCTAGAGGAAGCATGGCACAAACACAGGGTAAGGGATGTACAGTTTTCTGTTCTTGGAAGAAAGGCATGCTTTAGGAACAACCAGTGGGTGAACGATTGTTTTCGAGAAGAGAAAAATTGTATTCGGCCCTAAATGCTGGGCAGAAGACTCTCTCTTTGGAGATCTTTAGACTGCACTCTTTCCCCTTTCCTCTCCATCCAGTTGTGTTCAAAGGGGAGATTTTACAGAATCTTTGCCAGAGGCAAGGCTGGAGTGGAATTGCTCCTTATTGTATGCATTTCCTCATGAACAAAGGAACAACAGCTTTTTGAATAGCTCTGATATTTGCAAAGTATGTTTTTAGAGAGAAGTAGGTATTGAGGAAAGTAATCTTTGAATTTGGTTTCTTAAGATATTTTGCATATCAGCAACTAAGCTGTCATTTTTACAAAAGCAACATTGGTAACATAAAGGAGAAAGTTTTAGTGGAAGATGCAGCTTAGTGATTTAGAGATTGACCAGGAGCTGATCTGAAACTGAACTGAACTTTGAACTTGTGTTTGCTTGTCATATCTTTGGAATTAGATTAATTTTCGAAGTGAAAGTCCCACTTCTCATTGAAAGCACTTGATACATTTTGAAATGATGAGCAGAATTTAAAAAAACAAAAAAACCCAACAAAAAAACCCCCAACCCCCCCAAACAAAAACATAAAACCAAAAAAACCCAACAAAACAAAACAAAAAAAGCCCCAAAACAAGCCCCTCCTCCCGCCCCAAAAAAACCCTCATTTCTGTAGCCTGGGGAAAGAATGCACTTTTCTGCAGTGCTGTTCCTAAGAAAAGAAATCCTAATAGTTATATTAAAACATTTATTCTTCTCAAGGAGTTGAGATTATGCTAGGCACTTCACTGAGTCAAAATCAAGCTAAATTCAGGTCACCTCTGCTGAAGAGTTTTCAGCTGAAAGTCAACAGGATACAATTAACATTCAGTATTATGTGACATCTATTAAATTCGTAGAACACAAGTGCTTCTAAACAAGAAAATGCTGTTTTTTTGTTTTGCTTCTCTCTGGCATATTAATGCAAATTAAATCCTGTGCTTCTATCCCTGAAGCTTTGATCTTTGTGTTGTAATGCATTAATGGTATAGAAATTCGTAGACTATATGCACAATATATAAATGTAGATGGTCCCACTGCAATGAAAATGGATTTCAAATATCAATCTTCAAAAGAGAATTCTATTTTAAAATATACTTTATACTAATGTTACATTGCAGTGCTTAGTGTCTATAAAATGATGAAGCAAATAATATATAAAGTAACTCTACAAAGTCATAATATCTCTAAAGAAATCCACTAATCAGTAGTCTTCACTGGTGTGTAGCATGACTTTAACTTGTGTATTTGTTTAACCTGTTGTCTCCCTGTAGGAACTTGAACGTGTTACATCATTGCAGAGTGGCCTTCAGTTAGCAGCAGTCATTTGCACAAATGGAAGAAGGTATCTTGCTTAAGCAACTGCAGGGATTGAAAGTGGGGAAGTACTTGAGAAGAGATCTGTAAACCCAGGAAGCTTGCTTGTTGATTATATATCCTGTTTATGTGTTGAATGCTATTAGCAGTAGTAGTTAGCAATACTGAAACAATTGCAAACTCTTGCAGCTCTCACTTTTGAAGTTCTCTTTGAAACAAAAAGCTTTTGAAATACACCATTGATCCACAGACAAGTGCAGAAGGGAGGATGTACCTTCTTAGTAGTCTGTTGGTATAATCTCGTTTTCTGAGTTTCCCTAACAGTATTGACAATCTTATTTTCTACCATGTACTTTGTTGAACTTGTTAGAATTGATTAGAAATAAGTTTTATTTTATGAATTATTGAAGTTTATGTTAATTTTTAACTTTCACAGACACCTGAATATAGCAAAGGAAGGCTTCACACAAACTAGTTTGGGGCTACTTGCAAATCAGAGGAAACGACAGCTGCTTATTGGACTGCTAAAGTCTCTGAGAACAATAAAAACACTGGTATGTGCAGTTGTGTTTGTTCAGTGACAAATATTTTTCTTAATTTTTCTGTGGTAATGACTGGATTTTTAATTTTTTTGTTTGTTTGTTTGTTTATTTAGCAAAGAACTGATGTGCGCTTGAGTGAGATGTTGGAGGTAAGTGCCTACCAGACTGATATAATTTGAAGCTGTTCTAAGTCTACATTTGTCAGTCATCTTAATTTTGCCCCTTCCTTTCCTCGTGCAAACAGGGTGTGTGCATGAGATGAAATTGTGTTTTTATTCTTCTTCTAAATGCATTGAGAAAAACTTCATATTAAATTAGATAGCTGCTCTGCCAGGGAAGAGTATTTTCTATCAAAACCTCATTCCTGCCTTTAGATCTGGGCACTGAAGCTTGGGTTAGTTCAGTAAAAATGCTATGGAGTCTTCACTTATCCCTGGTCTCAACTTATACCTCTTTTCTTTAGCTTGGTATTTTGGGGGTGGGAAAAAAAAAAAAAAGGTGAGATTTAGCTGATTGTTGGTATGCTGGGTCTGGATAAAGAATTTCTATTGGTATATTGCTGTACAAATTTATAGATGGGCTCCCTGCTTAATATTTTATTTGTAAACATAGTAGCCATCTCTCCTTATTCATTGGGTTGGCTTTTTAATTCAGTTCTGGAAAACATTGCAGCACGCAGGCCATGACACTGAAAATTCTGATACTGTTATGTATGCTGCCTAAAAATGTAGGAGATAGTGCACAGAGCAAAATAACGTCTTAAGGTGATTAATTGTATGAAAGCCTCAGGATTTTATTGACAGTTACAGTACATGTAATGTAACAATTTCAACTTCCTAGTTGCCAAATATTGACAGCTAATACTCGATGGAATGTCATGATGACAATCCCCAGTTATTAAATTTGGAAATTGAATCTTAATAGTCTTAACTTCTAAGATTCTGTGAATTTAATTCCATCTTCAGTAAGTCACCTTGTGTCAGCAAACTTTCCTGTCCTTTACCAAGCAAAACTGCACTCATTTTCAGGTGGCGTAAATGCTGCTTTCTGCTCAGTAAGCCCTGTATAATGATCAGCTTTTAATTTCCGTGTTGTGTTTTGCTACACAAGAAATTAACTTTTCACTGTCTGCCTGGCAGGAGTTGTCCTGAGGAGGTGTGGGTGTTGCATTCACACGCCGACCCTAAAGACCTGATTATTGTAATTGGTCAGTGATTTTAAGGGCTGGAACTGCTGCTTTTGGCTAGGTGCAGTTTTAGAGCTGTACTCAGTGTCTGCTCCCAATAAGTTATCCCAGATACTGGCCCATTTATTTTCTGTACTCCAAGAAGTTAGTGGGTTGGAATATGCATGAGAGCTATTGGTAGCCACTCACAGAAGAGCATTTTGAAAGGGCTCCAGATTAAAAAAAGACCCGGAATGAAGCTATAGTAGCTTACAGGGCTGAGCTGCATCTGGAATATATTAGTAATATACCTTATGCAAGCAGGCTTTCTGATTGAGCTCTGTTAATCTTAATGGAGAAAGTACCAGGTTCCTAGTGGAGAAAGATGCAAAGAGCTGTAAATGCAGCAGTCATTTTAGACCAGTGTACTGCTCTGTTTTCATCTAATGGATAATGTATTTGGGGTTTTTTTGTGTTTTTTAGCTAAATTTGATCTGCATTAGAACATTGCTGTTAAAACCAATTTCAGTTCAGAAACTCCTCTATGATCATAGCTGAATATAAATTACCCTTGCGTTTTTACTCTTCAGTCAATGACTGAAATTCCACTTACAGCTTTGCATTTGAACTCTCTAAATCATGTAATATAACAGATGTAATTATGATAAGAAACAGAAGCTCTTAGCTATTAAAGAGGGCTTTCCTACCTCCAAGATTCTTTCTGGTTTCATGTCTAATAGAGTACAAAAATAATAGGTGTATCCAAAGCAATGCCCATGTTTTGTTGGTAAGATCCTTGGGTTTTACATTTTTGTGTGTATGTTTTTGTTTTGCCCTGGCATCCTTACATACTTCCTGATTGAGCTGTGTACCTATTGAATATTCTTGTTATATATTAGGACAATGCATTCATAGTATGTTCTTGGTTTCTTGAGGCCTTCTGTGAGTCACTTGTATATAAGTTAATTTCTAATAAGCTATAGAATGTATCAATAATGTGATACAGTGTTTATTTGGGCTTGATGTTGGGATTGTCTTAGGTTTTATAAACTATGGCGACAGCCTGCCAGTGCCTGAACTAACCTTCTTTCCATGCTCATGAACAGATAACTGGGAAGATGATAGTTGTTCTATAACAAAAACTTTGTGATGTATTTTTATGTATGCATAAGGAAACAATCCAGCAAGTTGTTTGTATAAAGTAATGTAATACATAGTGTTTTCAAATGTTGCTAGCATCTGTTTCTAATTCTAAACTACTTCCACATTAAGTACTGCAGTACACCCTCACTGTTTACCTTTACAGTATAGACAGAAGAGGCAAAATATTTTATTCTTAAGGTTTAGACATAAGCATGCAAGCAAAAACAGGTGTTGCACTGTTGCTTCAGATGAGCTTTCAATTGTATTTTATCCTAAGGAAGAGGATTATCCAGGAGCTATTCAGCTGTGCTTGGAATGCCAGAAAGCTGCCAGCACTTTCAAACACTACAGTTGTATAAGGTAGGGCGACATTGTGCAGATTTCAGCTTCTGTATGATTTTATTTGTAAACGGTATAAAATAGTGATCATTAATTCTCATTCTGTAAAGTAAGTTTAATTAAAAAGTAATTTTCAGCTTAGAAAAGTAAAAGCATAAGTATCCTCTGTAATTTCCCACCTCCTGCTACCACTACTAACCAGTCTTCACAATCATAACAGTTTATAATCAATGTTTGGACTATATAATAATTTTGTGACTGTTGTAGTATTTTGGCAGGTAAAGTTTCAACTTAGACTGCATTATAACTGTGCTACAACCTCCAGCCTAGAGATACCTGAGCTGAGTTTTTAAGAAGAAGATTTTATTCTGGAATTAATTTGCCTATAGCGAGATGGCTTCTGGAGGATAATTTACCCTGATTCTTGGCAATAAAATTAGCAAGTGCAGAGTTTCATGCTGACATGAAGAACTTGCTTTCAGAATAGAAACTAATCAAAATATCTGCAGTTTCTAACTTAGAAAGACTTGATGCGTCCATTGCTTTAAAAAAAAAAAAGAAGTAGCAGGAAGTACTCATAAACTCCAAAGGAGATGGAGTAATATCAGATTATTATGGAGGTCTTTTTGTTTGAAGGCTTGTTGCATGTGGAGAAACAATAAGGAAATAATGGCTATTCTCTTTAGTGTTTGATGGCAGTTCTTTTTGATGCAGATTTTTCTATTTAAACTTTTCTTTGGAGGTCGTTGTACCCAATTTATCTGATGGAAACAAAAAAGGAGGGTGATGGGCATATCATTTAAGCATAGAAAACTAAGTAGAGAAGCTAGAATCCGTCTTTTGATAATTAATGTGGGCCCCTTAGGAGAAGATTCAGAGCACAGAAGGAAGTTGTCTGAAATCAGATATGGTGATTATTTAATGAAAACTGCTTTTTGTGCTTGAAGAGAATATTCTGCCTATTTCTTTGTTGCTTTGACCCTTCCTAACAAAAATAGAGTTGTCATATTTTTTGTCTTTTTTATTTGCTGCTCTTCTGAAATTTTTAAAGCTGATTGTTGCAAAATTACAGTGGTGCCTTTCTTTGTCCTAAATAGTTTCTCTTGTGGTAGCTATTTTTGTTAATCTTTTATGCCAACTTTAAAAATTCTTGAGAAAGCTTAAGTTCTCCTTTTCCTATAAGGGAAAAGGGGTTCCTGAGCAACAAACTAAAGTTACTGTAGTTTGCAAAGACTTGACAGCCCTGACCCTTCTGGGTGTGTTCTGCTGTCGACCACAGTGCCAAACCAAAACATTTAAAGCAAGTTTCTTGGGAATTGAGAATGTCTTTGAATAATTGGTTAAATCCTAGCAGGATGGGGTCTTGTCTAGGCCTTCTTAACACTGCTGCATTATAAACCTAGAATAATGTGCCTTTCCACATGGCAGTGGTGTGGTAATGCTAGTCTGACACACAAACAGCAGCTTAATGGTTTATGATAAATTATTATGTTGTGGCTCAGTAGCAGGGTTTTTGGAAATAAGAAATGGTCTGAAATGTTTATATAATCAGTAATTTTATTCTAAACATTTCTTTTCTTTCATCAATAGTGAGTTAAGTTCCAAACTGCAAGACACCTTGGAACAAATAGAGGTAAGAATTAATATACTGATGTTTAGTCTATGTTAATATTTTACCTCTAAGTATGTGTTAGTATTTAATCTCTAAGTACTAGAGCTTTCTAACACAGTGTTGTTGGCAATTACAGAATGTGTACATTTCTTTCAAATACCCTCTTTGGATGCTGTAGCCATTGCTGCTCATGTAGACTTTAGTGCTGTAGTCAGCCTAAATGCTCTGTACTATGTTATCATATTACAAGCTCAGTTCACTAGTTATGCCCACTATAAGTGGTAGAGCAATCAAATTAAAAAAGTCACATAATGTTTGAAGTACTGAACTTCTCTGAATTCTTTAGACTACTTCTGAATGGTTGTGAAAAGTAAATTAACAGCAAACTAATAGGTTTGGATAAGCTACACAACAGATCTCAGTTTCAGAGGAAATTTTAGAGGTCAGCAAACTCGAAACTGCTGGATAGGACCAGTGCTAAGCTGTAGGAAATAAGACTTGAATAGCTGTGATGGATGCGAGTCAGGTCAGTTTAAATTGGTAGATAGTATCATAAAAGCAAATGAGTATAAAATGTTAAGTGTCTTGCTGGAAATTGGTGGGAAGAAAGGAATTCTTTGAACTCTACTACTAGGTAGTTTTGAGCTGGAACTTGGCAAGTTTTTTGTAAGAAGTCTAACAATATAGGTATGTATAGTGTATATGTGATGCATGTAATGCATACATATGTATTGTTTAGCAGGAACCTGAATTAGCTATTTGAGCAACTGTCTACATCCATTGTCCCATGCTCTTTAGAAAGTCAGACTAGCATGTTTTATTATACCTGGTTATTTAATTCCCTGTAAAATTAGAACTTTGTTAATTTCCTTCAGTTTTGTCTTTGTACTTGAGCTTTTATGCAAAGTTTTTTTTGTTCCTTGAGTCTTTCTGTGGTAGTGCTTTATTCAGAGCATGTCTGGTTCAAAAGAGCTGATGGAATGACTGTTCTCTTCCCCTCTCACACAGGCCTTGTGAGAGTGAGCACTCTCATTTATTCCTTGTGAGCAAATAGTGATATTGCTTAAAAGGAGACACACATCTTTACTTCCTTCCAGTAACAGCTTTGAAGAGCAAATTCTGGTCTTATCAAAATATGTTATACTGTGCCATATTGGTTGGTGAAAGCAATTCACAGCTAGCTAATCACATTCTAGATTTTTATTTATTACTTGAGAATTTAGAAAAATATGTTATTTTCCTGTGAAACTAGCTTATTTTCTACTGGAATTATGCCTGTGCATAGGGGAGAAACATAAGTCATCCTGGGGTCTGTGGAGTATTGCTGAGAAATACATGGACTAATTAGTATAGAACAATCTGCTCGTTAGGATTTCAGTAAGGAGTTTTTTCAATAGTTGAGTGCCTCTATTTAAGTCCATTTCTTATTCCTTTTTTTGTCTTATTTTAATTTAGCTTTTAACATAGATCTCAATTTTATACTGTGTTACAAATAAAATGCAATATGGCTATAGTAGAAGGAACTATTGAAAAATGTAACTGGAAAGATTAATGTTCTTCTCTGTGTTTAAGAGCTCTGTTCATGGGCAGTTTGATATCCCAGTTTTTCTCTTTGTACAGTCGTTCTGCAAGAAACAAGAGAAGGAATTTAAAAAAAAAATCAGTATATGACTGAAATTCAAATTGCTGAGTAATGTTTTAGAGCAGTTCTGAATCTTTAGGTTACTTTTACCATTAGGCTTAGGGAAGAAAATGCAACAAACAACACCCACCAAATCTCTAGGATTAAAACCAAAAATATTTTGTGGCTTATGATGTAATTAATGAAAATTTTCCAATGGAGTAAGTAAAAGTACGTAAGGGACTAAACACCCATCTACTGTAGTTTCTATTTGTAAGAGCAAGAATGTATTGCAAGATCATTAAATAATAAGAATCAAAATGGCTTTATTATCTAGCAAGAAAAGAAAATACTTGCTAGCTGTGTATGTTATTACATATAATTGATTTGTCCTGCTTTTATTTTTTGCATTGTTGCTTGAAAATAACTAGTTAGGCTGTGTATCTGAATGTATTACAGCATCTAAGTGAGAATTATTTTATTAAGCTACGTAGTCAAATTCTTGAAAGCTTTATTAGTCATTAAATACATGATCCTATTGATTTTTTTTTCACTTAGTTTACATACTAGGTGAACTTCATTTATTGCAGAGCTGTTCAGTATGCTCAGACACAGCTCTGCTGACAGTATTTGTGTGTCTACCTTTTTTTTTCACTCTCTCAGGTACTGGTTGTTGTGCTGATGTAGTATTCTATAAATGGTTGTCTTACCAATGAATTTTTAATTCAGATAGTGTTAGTTCCATTTAACAGATGCAGTCAGAGGGTTAAGAAGTCTGTAATTGAATTGCTTGAGCTGAAACCCCCCTCATCTGGGTTTTTCTTAGGGGTGGAGTAGACCAATATAGAAATCCCAACTCTCCCGCACTGAGTTGCTAGGCCTTCTCAAAGTAAACATCACTTCGAATTTGACTTCAGTGAAATAATGTCCTTTTTCTTGCTTGTTTTTGTAAGTGGTGGAATTCTTTGTCAGATACTGAAGTATCTTACATGGCAAGAAGTAACATTTAAGCTCCTCAGAAAAATCCAGTCATATACAGTCTTGGTTACTTTACAACCATAATTATCAGGCTGTTAAATAAACATCTTCCTCGCTTGCTGTTGTTTAAGTAATGTATTATTTGGCCTGTTTTTATTTAACACATTTTTTCTTTCATTTTTATAGGAACAATTGGACGTAGCGCTTTCCAAAATATGCAAGAATTTTGATATCAATCATTATACAAAGGTTCAGCAGGCCTACAGGCTGCTTGGAAAAACACAGGTTAGTACTTATCTTCGGAGGAAGTCGCAAAGAATAGTCACGTCACGGCATGAAGCTTTGAGTACTGTGATGGAAATTTATTGTCCTAATTGTGGTTTAATCCCAGATAGCAGCTAAGCCCCACACAGCTGCTTGCTGGCTCCGCCATGGTGGGATGGCAAAGTCAGAGGGCAGGCAGGTATTCATCCATGCCCAGGGCAACAGGACTCTGTCGTGTAACAGTGACTTGTGAAGACAAACGTCACCACTCCAAACATCCCCCTGTTCTGTCTTCTTGCTCCAGCTTTTTCATACTAAGTGTGACACCACATGTTATGGGGTATCCCTTCAGTCAACTGGGGTCAGCTATCCTGGCTGTGTCTCCTTCCAGCTCCTCATGCACTCCCAGCCTGCTCTGGAGGGTTGGGGTGAGAAGCACAAAAGGCCTTGACCCTATGTAAGCCCCTGCTCAGCAATGGCTGAAACATCCTTGAACCATCAACACTGTTTCCAGCAAAAATCAAAACCACAGCCCCGTATCAGCTACTGTAATGAAAAGAAACTTTATCCCAGCCAAAGCCAGCACACTAATGCTGATGGATCTCGCTGTGTATACAAAGGTTTTTATAATGGTCAGATAATTTAATAGTACTTGCTAAAGGTAAGCTGTGTGTTACTGCAACATGTGGCTTTTTGGACAGGTTATAACTGTAACAGTTGCATATTTCAGCTCTGTTTATACTGCTGTTTGCACTACCCATTGCATTTGGACATGTGAATACTATTTTTTATAGCTAGGTCTATGTTTCTGGGTTGTGTAGAACCTCTACATTGAGTATTTCCATTTTGTATTGTACTCTAACATGATGGGAATGGAACATGTGAAGAGATAGGTTTTTTTGCAGTAAAATACATCCCATGGCATGTCAAACATACTGTGGACATGTCCTGAAAGTTACATCTCAGTGTGCCTAGGGCATTTTCTGTGTAAATAAGAGTAGACCTAAGTTCTCCCATAGGATATAGTTCTCTTCTGTTTGGTGCCCTGGCTTGAGGCTTCATATTGGTTTGTTTCTCTGGGAAGGTAATCAACCAGTTTCCTTCTGCAGCAGGTATGAAGTATGGGAACTAATACCAAGGTGCTGTGAAATAAGGAGATAAGGAGAAGTGAGTCTTGGAGGCATGTTTGGTCAGTGATCAGTGTTCATAACACTGTGAGGCTGAACACGGTGGTGGCAGTGTAGCAGTGAAGATTTACTTAGGGAAAAGATTCCCCCAGAAAGATCAAGTCAAAGCACTTGTTCCCTGATGAAGACAGGAAAAGAACCCCATTTGTTTTTTTATTATGCTTGGGTTTTTTAATGGTATTTTCATATTTCAGAAGCATATCTGATATAAGATTGCCTTTCTTTGATTTGTTTTAAATTTTTGTATGTTTGTTTTGCTTCTTTCTAATTAGAGCCTTTCTAGCAAAGTTGGGTTCTTTTTTTCCTGGCTTGACTGTGATAACAGTATAGCTATACAATAGGATAGAAATGCATTTATGTTCCCATACTTTGTTAATGTGCAGAACTATTGGAATGTCAAAGACTGAAACTTAAAATCAGGGGAGAAGATTGAGTAGGCTTTTTCTTTGTTAGTATATTGTATGCAATTTCTTTGGTTACTGAACTAAAATATATACAATGCATTCACTGCTCCAAGTCAAGTGCATTGCATGATGAGAAAGGCAGATTTTTTTGTTGGAGAGGGAGGAAGTTTCTGACAAAATGAAAGTGTTATTTGCATGGCTTTGCCTGCTTTGTTCCATTATAGAGTGACTTGGTTTTGACATTCTTTTTATTACTATTAAGGTATGTATTTTGAACTTGTCCTGAAAATAATTTAGTGCATTGTTATTGAAATATCTCCCATTTTGACCTCCACTCAGTAAACAAAATGTCAAGATCCTTCAGTATCTTCAGTACTTTTTATTATTTCATTTGTCATTTTGTTTTCTTTTGCTAATTCAAGTTAGGACTAGCTGTAGAAAATGGCTTGCTTTCAATAGGTTTCAAGCAGAATTGCTTTTTCATTTCTTATGGAGTGATTGAATTCTCAGCTCTTGTCAGTAGCTAAAAATGTCAAATAGGAAGTAGTGAAGACGGAACATTTTCAAATCTATAGGATTGGATAACTTTGTTCTTGCATATGAAAGATTATTTTTATCAGTTCCTGTATGCTATATGCTGATTATATGTATATTGTGAAACAGTGAGAAAATTCAGCTTCTGAAATGGAATAATGCTATGTACAGTTTATTAACAACAGGAACCCTTGGGAAATATCCTGACCTCAGACATGATTATGGCAAAACATGAAACTCAGACATGATTATGGCAAAACTAATACGTTATATAGTCATTAGTCCTTAGTACATGCATGTAACTTCTTCCTGGAAAAAATTGGGTTTTTTTTTTTAAACAAATGTCTTTTTTTTCCTATCAAAAAGAGGAGTTTTATAAGAAATTTACTTATATGATGTGCATGCCTTTCTGTAACACTTAATTCTACTTTAGGTTCTTTACTTTGGTGAGTGGATGAAGACTTTGTGGTTTTAATTTTAATGATTGCAGAGGAAATATTTTTGTTTGAGTTGGAAGTGTTTTTACTGGGAGAAAGAGCAAATTTCTTTTTGACCCATTATCAGTGACTGGGAGGGTAAATAAATAAATGAGTAAATTTTATAATTAGCTATGTCATGTAGGGATAAAATTAATATTTACTAGTGACAGTGTAAATTAAAAAAAAGGTAAATTATAGAGGGCAGTTAGCGGAGGAAACTGATTTTACTTGTAATACCTGAACTCTTTTATGTGACTATATCGTCGTATTGCCAAGACTATGTTAGGTATTCTTGAGGCAGAGATTGGAGGATGTCCTTACACGTGTTCAGTGCTGGAAAAGACTTATGTTAAAAGATGATGGCATATGACAAATTGAATTTTACTGTTTGATTTTATGTTACTCCATTTCTTTCAGACAGCGATGGACCAGTTACATATGCACTTCACTCAAGCCATTCACAACACGGTGTTTCAAGTAGTCCTTGGATATGTGGAGCTGTGTGCGGGAAACACAGACACCAAGTTTCAGAAATTACAGTATAAAGACCTCTGTACAGTATGTAATTCTTGCATATATGCATGGTTTTTAATCTGATTTTTTTCGCTGCTCCAAGTGTACCTATGTCAGTAGGGACTCAGTTGTTAAAATAACCTTGCAGCTACTCTAGTTTCTTAATACAACTTATGACTATTTGAGATATTTGTTACTCACAGCTTAATGTTGATTTTGATTACACTGAATCTTAGCTCTTTGGAGTTATTGTGCACTCCATTTAATATTTCAAAAGACCAACATTTCAAAATGTGTGTGTCTTCAGTATGATATGCTAGTTATTGGAATAACTATTACCTTTGACCTTTATTCCAGTGCATTTAGGTAGTATTCACAGTTTCTCTGGTACAGCATTTCAGTAAGGATTCTTGCAAAGATGCTAATTTAATTGAAGTCTTCCCATTACTACTGACTTTGTCATTCACTTTTAATTTTCACATTTAATTTCACACTTTTGATATCAGGTTAAGGGACAGCTGTAATATTGAGATGTGAAAGCCTGATGATAGGCAGATCATGGACTGGGAATATCCATGTATTTTTCCTCTAGTACAAATTTTAAGTGCAGTTTCTTGCGTATTTTGTTACGTTGGTAGAATGAATTACTGTAGTTTGAGTAGCATTTTTAGTTCACTCTTTAATTTTTTCACTTGTGATTTTACTGTTGCACCCTGAGAAATTTTCTAAACTTCAGTGATGGGGAAGAAGAATGTGAGATATTTTATGTGCTTCTAACATTGATTTACAATTTGAAATTATGTTTCTATCTTGAATGTTCTTTAGGATGCTTGTTTCAGTTACATACTAAGCCCTCATCATACTTCATCAGCTTAAGGATCCACCCCATCAGTTGCAATTTATTAAATTAAAAAGCAATCACAAGGAGATTAAATTTCATATTCTGATCCATTTTCTGTTCTTTCTCTTCTCGTATCTCCTGGGACCATGTAGCTTCAACTAGTAAACAGCACATCTGCATTGAAAACCATTTCATTTTAAAGAGGTGCCTCTTTGGCTTATATAGCTTACATAATCCAAGAGCCTCTGTATAAATGAAAGTATGATATGCAAAATAAATTTATTGACTTAAGTATTTGTGAACATAATGAGTACTATTCTGGATCGGTGGTATTTCCACTTCACTGAGATGAATTCTAGCTGCAGAAAGCCAACAAACCCCAATCTTTGTTCTCCGGATTGCAGTCCTTTCTTCTTTCTGCTCTAAGCCTTCAGAGTGTGGTTTTATTGTCATTTCTTAGTTTCTAATGAACTTTTCTTCTGAGTTTTTCTTTGCTTTATACTTCTGTATGCACATCAGTTTATTTCTCATTCCTTGCTAATACTGATCATATTAAGCCCATTTATTTACACTTACAAACTATTACTGAGTTGCCTCTGACCACTTCTGAAATAGATGTTGCATGTTGCTGTTTATCCTTACACTTGGGTGTGGGCAGGGGTATTTCAGGTACTTGGAAATACCACATTTTGTAATACTCAAAAAGAGGGTGGCTTTAACTGCATGGTTACAAAATTATTACCTCATTTTTTCTATTTGTTTTTACTTATACAAAACCTTAATGAGGTGATGCTTAAGTTATGTGACCCTACAATAGCTGACAGTCTGTATAAAGGAAGGCACTTTAATATCCTATGAATATTGCTGTAATTATATTGAAATTTAATTTTAAAATTTTCCATTACTATCTTGATATTCGTTAGATATTTAGGGACAGGTTGCAGACGGGAAATCTTGGTCTCTTACAAACCATACTGTTCAGTGTTGGTTGTTACCTCTTGCAATGCACTTGTGAAATCAGGGTGCTGAATAAGATGAACTATCATAGCAATTCAATTTCTAATTTTCTGTAGAAAACATACCAGCAAATTTTCATCTCATGCATTCATTTGTTGGGGAATAAATTGTTTGAGACTGAAATGTGAGCCTTCTTTCTCTTTAAGTTCTAGTGAGAACCCTCTTCAGTCTGTCTATGCTGTTCATCTAAGATACCCTTAATATATAAAGAGTTATGGAGTACTTACTCTAATTAGACAAGGGAAGTCATATAAAATTGAAGTATTCCTTTTGAGGCAGATATTTGGCTGTGTGTTTCTAAAAATCTGTCAAAATGAACTAATTTAGATTATTTCTATTGTTTGTGGGTAGTGGGGGACTATAGTGGCTTTTTTCTTTGTTTTGTTTGTATCTTTTTAGAAGTCAGATACTGGGTATTATAATAATGTGAGTTTTTAAAAAAAGAATGAGGTCTTCAGAAATTCTTAAGCATTTATGAAAGTTAATGCCTGTGCACTCATAGTCACTGTTTCCTTGTTGAGTGTTTCTTTTCTTAGCACATGCTTTTACATATTTTCTTTTTTTGTATATTGCTGGAGCAGGGTGAAGCTTGGCTGCTTCACTCTCAAGTTTTGATTTTCTGTGTTCTAGTATAAGCTCAAAGAAATTCAGCTGTTTGTTTCCTTAGTCTAAATTGAATTTGTTTAGTAAGTAATCCTTTCTTCCTGGCCAGTTGAAAGCCAGTATGTCTCCAAGTATAGTGACCTGCACAAGCAAAGTTTAGATTTTAGATACTAAAAGCCCTAAAATACAATAAGAGTAACATTTCCTGGTGAGTTGGTGGAGAAAATTGCTGAATCAACAAGTTTGTTTGTTTTTAAACTACTCCTTCACACATCATTCAGTCCAAGGGGGTACTCTTCAGGAAGGCTTCTATGTAGTACTGAAATACAAAAGTCTTGTATCGCTGAACTGATGTCACATGTCTGCATGTCACGGGGGTGGCTGATCCCTCTGATAGTGAGATGTGCTGACCATTAGACTTTATGGCTTTACTTCTATATCTGCGTCACTGTAAAATAAATGTAAGAGGTAGTTGACATACAGGCCAATTGAGAAAAGGAAAAAAAAATGATGCTAACAAACACACATTGCATTTTTGATTAGGTGATTAGTTGACCAAAATCAGGAATCCGTCACCTCTCAAATTACATTTGAAAATGAAACTGAGGTATGTCAAGTCAGGTGTATGAATGTGGAGAGTTTTGTATGGTTTGTGTTGCTGCAGCAAAAAAAGAACACAATTTTGAAGTCTCACAGTGCTATTTTGTTTTTCCGTAGCACATTACATCAGACAGCTACATTCCATGCCTGGCTGATCTCTGCAAAGCCCTCTGGGAAGTCATGCTCAGTTACTACCGAACAATGCAGTGGCATGAGAACCATGACCAAGATGAGGTAGCAGTTGTGTCTTCTGGTAAGAAACTTCTGAAAGCAAAACTTCTGATACTTGGAAATACCTTTTCTTGTGCTCAGGTTACTAATTTGTGTGTTGATACCTTTGTGGTCTTGTCACAGTGCCTTCACCATTTTTGCTTGTGTGCTTTAAGGACTGAAATACTCACTGGATTTTTTTACTCTTCAGTATAACGTTAATTTTTTAAATGAATATTTGTATGTGCCAGTCTTGCAGATAAAAATTATTTTATTTTAAACAGTGCTTAGGGAAAGTGTAAGTAGATAAAAGTTTTTATAACTATATCAGATAAAATTAAGAGTTGAAATATTTACTTTTGAAATGCACTATATGAAGACAGATTCTGAAGTTTTAATTGAATTGCCCATTTTCAATAGTGTTTACATTTACATTTTAAAGAAGATAATTACATTTTCTTCTCTTGTTTCCATTTTGCTGTGGTTTTTGCAAATGTAAAATCAAACAGGTGCCATAAACAACTTATCTCATGGAAAAATTATCCCAGTAGACTCCTTATTAAGCCACATAAACACTTATAAAACTAATTCCCTTTAGTGTTGTTGCTTGTGATATCCTGAAGAAATAGTTTGCACTCTAAGGCCTTTTACAGGAACCATGAAAGCTAATAAAGTGATATATACAGTCATGTGCATAATTTTAAATGCATGCCAGAGTGTTTTGGTATGTTTACTACTAATCTGTCACTCAGTTTTGATGTTTCTAGAGATGTGGCTTAGCAATAATGTACAACAGTAGGTGATCACAGTAGGTGATTTACTGAATCACTTTTTCAAATACCTTGGTAGTGATAAAGCACATAGAAGGGAAATTTACAAGTACAGTTTAATTTCAGAGGGACTATAAATATCTACTGGTTTGTTTTTTTTTTTTCTAAAACTCATTGTTCATTCTGCAATAATTATTAAACCTGTACATATTGATTTAATGGCTGTCATATGTGCTAAAGAGTAAAATTCCTGCAAAAGGGGCATGTATGTCAGAAGGAACCAGGGAGGCAGGAGATTATGCTAAAGTTGTTTCTCAAATAAGCCCTGTAGACTGGAGCAATAGATGTACCACTATGTCTGGCTTTTATAATTTTGAGAACTCAAGGCTATTGCAGTATTGTCCCAGTTAAGGGCAGCACTCTTAGAAAGTAACTGTAATATGTCAAGGGGCTTTTGATCTTAGGGCACCAACACAACTGTAGAAGTGAGAAGCTGGACTTAAAAGGCATTATTTATGTAGCTCTTTGTATTTTAATACTGAAACTTATCCAAAAGAAGTCCTTGGAAAGACAGAATTAAGTATATATATGTAGAACTTGTTTAATCCTACTGAAGATAAAATTAGTCGACTAAAATTATCAATGTAACATGAAATGAGTTCTGTGTTATATTAATGAGTTGATACTTACTCTGTGATTTTGTTGTTTGTATGGTAAACAGTAAATTGCTGTAATATGGGGTTTCATCCCTAAAAATAAACTACTTACTAGAAAATTTTCCATTACACCATTTGTTGTGGTAAGAGCATCGTTTGTGTTTTTGGTAAAGAATCAAACAGTAAATGAGTTTTAAAGGGACCTAAGCAGGTCATTTTTGTCTTCCCTGCTCAAAGCAAAGTGAACTTTGAAGTCACATTGGTCTGTGTGAGTGCTTGCCTGGTTCAGTTGGATTTTCACATACCATAAAATTTACTATGATGTTGATGTAATTTACATGTATTCATGAGACAATGATTTAACAGAAGACCTGAAAGTGAGTGGCAAAACTATGACCATAGCGTTTAAACTCCGGATTTCACAAGTGTAATCCTAGTGGTAGAAGTTGGTAACAGCTCTAGTCTCTGTAAAAGATGCAAAGAAAAGCAAGAAGAGAATGATGTAGGATGTAAATGGAATTTCAACCATTTTAGTTTTCAAAATGTTTCATTTATAGTATTGTGTAAATTCTGTGCAAGACCTGCTTAGTATTCAAGGAGTGAAGGTAGAGGACAGGGATTTGATTGATTTTTTTTCTTTACACAGCAAGGATTAAACAAAAACCTTTTGTTATGACTGAAAGCTGCCTTTATGAATTTTTGAGAAATACTGAAAAACCTGAAGAATTACTGCATTTGAATCAGGCATCTAGAATAATAACTCCTGGGTGGTTTTGATCCTTATTTTTATGTGTAGTTATGAATATTTATGTGTTCTGCTACCTGTTCCAAATATCTCAATGCAAAATGTGTAAATGCTTGTCCAGTCCTTGATTTTCAAGGAAGTTATCCTAAATTATTGTGCTTACATAGTCTTGATCTAGAGAACAGGTCAAAGACACTGACTTGTTTAGGATTGGCTTCAATTTACAGAAGTTTAAAAGAGAGGAGGTTGCAGAAACATACGAAGAGTGTGATGTGGCTAAGTTTGCTCATTTTGTTTCCTTGGATAGTCTGAGAAAGGTTAAATCCACTTAGAGGTTTTCTGGCTGGTTTATTCTTTCTGTTTATATTTTGTTTAATCTTCCGTGGAAGATTAAGAAAATGCATTTGTCAGAATTACTACTTTGAGAAGATGATCATATTTAGGTACAGTTACTAAATTATAATTTATGTAGGTAGTGGGTAATATTTGTTTTATGACTTTTCTTTCATAAGGGAAATTTTTTGTGCATATCCTGCAACAGTAGATATAGTATGGAATTATGTTTGAGTCTTGTTTGCACATCAAACAGCCTTTTATTATCTCATTTTGAGTTATTAGGGTAAAGTCTCAGTTAACCTGCAAAAAGCAGTCTCAATGTCTTTACACAGGAAAAAGCTGAATACAGCTTTGCAGCCTTGGAAGTAATTAATATCCCTAATATAAACCAAAATTCCAGATTGTATTTTATTATGTTTTAATTTTGAAGAGTTGTTCAATTGGCACTACCGGAGCTTTTACATTCTGGCTGGTTATTATGCTGGTTCTATGTTCTTGAGTTCCAGCCTAGTGGGCAGACATTTTAACTCAACTGGCTGGTCAGCTGTTCTTGGTAGTGTTTGTATGTTCACTACTGTAATCCCTAGCTTGCAGATAAAGCTTTCTCAGTGTTTGATAAAGTTCATAATTTAATAACATGTCCAGACACACCTTATGGTTCCATCTGAAAGAAATCAAGCAAAGCCAGCATCCTCCTCAGTATTCATATTCCCCACTTTTAAAAAAAAAATTTAAATGGAGGTACAAATGTAGAAGGTGTCACATTTTTGTTGTTCCTATTATATATTATATAAACATTCTTATAATAGGCAATAGTTCTTGTTCTGAGAAACATACTCTGGCGAGCGTCAAAGCAGAAATCACATGGTTGATGGCAAGAAGGAAGATATTACACTCTTCTACTTAGAAAGATTCTGGCCTAGGACTGGGGTAATGAGTCATTCCTAATTGTCAGTTGGTGATTGTTACAAAAGGAGACTGCTCATTTGACAGTGAGAACTGGGTGGTCTGAAGAAGATGCAATCAAAACATGGCCAGACTACTGTGCTCTTTTGTATTTTAGTTTAATTGAATAGTCAGTGTCTGATGCAAGTCAGAACAGTTCCTGTTAGTGGATGTATTTTCTTTCCTTCTCTTAAATATGTGGTAGTCCAGACAATGCTGCAGGGTCTGTTCTGCACACATCTGAAAAGGTTGATCAAAGTCTTGTATCCAGTCTCCCATTCCTTACTGGCCTTGTTAGAAAGGTGCTCACAGTATTTATATGATACTCATCTAGTATCATATAAATGATACTAGATGAGTAGTCTGCAAGGTCTGGATTCAGATCAAGGCGTGACAAGGAAAGAGTACTTACCTTGTTGATAAAAGCTTCTTAGTGCTGACAGATGGAGGATAGATGTATGTTCTTAATATTCCTGGATTCTTCTTCGGTAGGCAACAGAATCAGACATGAAAAATTGCTCTTTTCTCTGAGAAGGTAAAACTAAGCCAGGAGTTTTTCTGGAAAAAGCTGTAATGCCTACTAATGAAGAGCTGCAAAGGTCAGTCAGGATTAGCTCTCACTGTGATCCTTTGTAGCGCATTACTACCTAAGGATCACTGTTGTGACAGGTATTTGGTATGCAGGTGATGAAACTTTCCTTGTCTGCGTTAGCATATAATGCTTATATGTGCGTTATTCATTTCCTTTCAAAAGTTTAGGGCAAAGTAGCTTTTCTGGAGTTTGAATAATCAATAATACAGTAATAGCTAAGGGAATTTAATTCTGTGTAGGATAACTTTCAAAGCTTTTGGAAATATTTACAATGCCTTTAACATTAAGTTTCAGATGGCAACAATGTGATTGGAACTGAAGAGAACAGTTTTGACCGCAACTATGTAAAAAAGAAATTGGAACACGGGCTTTCACGAATATGGCAGGTATGGTTTTTGAATTTTGTTTCCCCCTAAATATTTATTCCTCCCCGCTTCCACCTCTCCAGTATTAATTGCAGTTATATTTTTACTAATGTTCTTAAAGAAATGTCTCCAGGGTTTTTTTAGGTGACTTGTTTTGATTTGAATATATCAAGACTATGGAAATATAATTTCGATGACTCAGAGACTGCAATGCTTCCAAACTCAGTCAAGATACCAAAACATAGCAACAGGACTTTCAGTCTGGTTCCATTTCTTTCAGCCTGTGTGGTGCCATACAATCTATTTTCTTCTCATGTGCTTTTCTTTGTGTATTGCTTCATATTTCTGGTATAGCCATAGCTATGGAGAACCTGGAGCCTGGTGAACCTGCCTGGTTTCACAGTATTCCTGATGTGACTGGTGGATCAGTTTGCTGTGCAGTGTCACCCAAAATGTATGATGAGTTCTGTTTTTGTGTTGACAATAAACTATCTAGGATTGACTCTATCTGTGTTACAGAGTGCTAAAGAAACTGATTATGAAAGTATTTTAGAAAAATTATCCATGTTACAGAAAATGGAATTCTATTTTGCATCTCAAAAAAAAGAATTTTAAGTGCAAGCAACCAAACAGTGTTAATGAACCAGTCATCCAAGCCTTCACTTTTTGTCTTCAGTGTATTAAGTATACCAAAACTTGTTTGTGTTTTGTAGGATGTCCAACTGAAAGTGAAAACATACCTTCTGGGAACAGATCTGTCTAACTTCAAATACGATGACTTCATATTTGTACTCGATGTTATCAGCAGGTACACTGGTGTGATCGTAAGACCTTTTAGTACATGCCCACACACTCGAACTCTGATAAATCAAATCGTACTGTTGATTGAGGCTGATATTTACGTTTTTATGCCAGTTTCATTCAAATGTGCTGATAGCTTGAAAAGCAATTCTTCTTTGTGCGGAAGTTGATGAGGATGTATTTGGGAGAGGTAGCAGGAGCTGCTTTGCTGCTCAAGTAGTGCTTAAGTGTGATATGATTTCACTACTGTCTCACTTTAAGATTCCTGATGTGCAGGTCTAACAACTTTTTTTCTAAGAGCTTTTAAATGGAGTCTCAGTCAAACAGAAAAGTACTGTGGTACTGCCAACCTGTACAATATTATATGCTTCTGTTTCAGTAATGAAATGACAGATTGAAGACTGTGAACTGACAGCTTGCCCTATGTAGTGAGCTCTCAAAAGTACATTTATTTTCCTTATGGCTCTTTGTGTCTATGTGTGTGGGACATAATGAGAGGATTTGGAGGGAAATGAGACATGGACTTTTTTGTCAAATGCAACCTTAACACTGCAATGTAACATTGGTGCTCTGCATTTATGAACATACGTATACACTTATGGTTGGAACAGCAGTATTAAGAAATCAATAAATATTTTTAAACTTTGTTTTATTTCTATAGGCTGATGCAGGTTGGAGAAGAATTTTGTGGCAGTAAGTCTGAAGTTTTGCAAGAATCTATCAGAAAACAAAGTGTTAACTATTTCAAAACATACCACAGGTGAGACTACTATATGTGCAGTGGATGATTCTAATGACAATTATTTTTATTGGGTAAATACCTTCCAAAAAAATTCTAGTGCATAATGTTCTTGCATTGAGATTGACAATAGAGATTGACAGTAGAATATGTTTCATGAGAATAAGACTCTGAGCCCTGGAGAAGGGGAGAGGATAGAGAAGCCTTTGCTTCCACTGTGATTGTGCAAAACCCTAGTTCTGATGCAGTCAAACTAGCTAAAGATGAAAAACTTTTTTATGTAGAATTTCAGTAGTTTTTTAGGTTGCCTCTTAAGATGTCTTGTGGCGTCCTGAGGAGGAATGCCTCTGAAGTGCATACTTTGTAGCAAAATTGTTACTTCTTTTTCTATGCCATTGCTTAAGAAGAGTGATCATGTATGAAATGTTTTTTTCAGTATGCAATTCTGTCTTCCATCAAATAAGATATTTAGAACTGAGTCCATCCTTTTGAGTCATGTTTTCATGGCTTTTTCATTGCAGGATCTAATTACATTTCAGTCAGCTCTATTGTCATATCCAAGGCCAGTCAAATGCATTGTCATGGACAGGCATTCTCTGGACTCAGATATGATATATGGCTATGACAGCTTGAAGACTTGTCTTTCTATTTGTTTTAGTTGCCTTGATTTTCCAAATGTTTTGGTTTGGATGATTGACAACTTTTTTATTTTAGTTGTCTGGCATTATATTCTTTTTGAGTATAAAAGGCTAGGAAGCTATGAGAAGAAATACAGTGTTACATGCTCTAGCAAACTCTTACTTTCCTAGTCTTGATCTGTTTTCCTCTGTTGTTCAAAAGGAGTAGTCACACAACTAATACATCCAGACCCATTTGAAAAGTCAGAGACTTTCTGCCTAAAATCCATAAAGTATGAAAATTAGGGCAGGAGAACATAAAACAGTGTCTAAATTCAGAAGATGAGAATGTGATTTAGAATTTCTTCCAGCTTTAGTAGTTTGTTGGGAATTCTTTCTGGGCATTTGCTGAAGACTTCTGCTCCAGTTGTCTGAAAAACTTGAGCTTTAATCAAATCCACATTATGTCTTGTCAGGAGATGCCACCTATTTTTATTTCTTGAATTTTTTGCATGGGTTTTGTGAAGATTAATTGGCTGATGTTTTCATCCTCAGAAAGAAAGATATAAAAATCCCCTGTCTCAGAGCTATATCCCTTAGGTTGTTTTTTATATAAAAGCTTTAAGCATCTTGTGTTTTCAGATCAAGCTACTGTGGCTTTCACTTCTCTTGGGTCTTTAATTGGAGGGGAAAAAAAAGCAGTAGTGCTTTTAAGGATTCATTAGTACATGAAAGCTACACAGAGTTGAAATGCTTAGAGTCCAGGAGTAATCAGTTCTTTGTGTAATATGAAATATGTGGCCTCCTAGGCAGTGTAGTGTTACAGAGAACTGTCAACATAGAGAAAACATTGAAAGGAATTGGCCTTGTGATTCGAAAAACATAGAAAAGCACATGGTACTAGAGCATGCATGAAGCCTTTTTTTTGTGTGCAAGTTCGTTACTTTGAAAAATTGGAATGTGCTTGTGGCAAAGATTTTTGAAATTAGTTTTTGTACTGATATGTTTGTAAAGAAGTGTGTCTGATCACTAAAGCTTTTCAGATTATGAATGCATCAGGTCCTCATGCACTCCCTTTTATAGACTTGTATTCTGGAGAAAATTAAGAGCATTTGTTCAAGTACTCTGTCAGAGCCTTGATTTCAGATTTGAAATGCTACAAAACCTGTTGTTGTGTGGCTTTTACATGTTTCCTTTTATATGACTCTTTCACCTTAGTCTCCCTCACATAGAATTTTAATCTGTAATGCTGGTTTTCACAGCATCTCTGTCTGTTGTTTCTGTTGGCTTTACTGTGAAATGATCTGCAAGATATGGGTACTCAATGCCCTGAAAATAGTGCTTGAAGTCTATTTGGATTTAACTGGTGAATTTAAATAGGCACAGCAAACTGTGGTCACAGTTCAACACATTGCTTATCTCATTGTGGCAAGCAAATTTTAATTGTAGTGGTGTTTGTAGTTCATTATTGAAGTTGTGGTATTCCTAGAATATTTTATTGCCTAATTAGAAACCCAGTGCATAATTTACCAACTGTTACTTGTTAAACAAAATAATATGCCCTATATTAAGAAAAGATAGAGCAACGTGACCCCAAAAAGCACTGACTGATGTCTTTTCCTATATGTATTCCACTTATGTGGCAATTTTTTTTCTTTATTAAAGATATTTCTGCTTATGACAGAGTGGAGGCTTTTCTAGTGATTAAAAACAGAACAGAAAAAATGCAGAGATGTAATGGCTTTTCCTTATTACTGTATTGATACCAAAGTAAAATTAAGCTATTCATTAAGCTATTAGGCTAGTAATTAGAGACTAATAACCATTTAACTTTTTTCTTCTCTGAAAAGTTGAGATGTCTGTAGAATATTAGTTCTTTCCACTTGCCTTTGCTCTCCATTGGTTTCAGTGTGTTTGAAAGAATCATCTGTCTTTTGTGGGCTCTCAGAAGCTGTTGTGCTGCTAATAGAATGTTCGTATAGATTATATTGCACTCTACAGTTTACAGAGGAGAAAAGGTCCAGTATTTCTGCATAATTGTAGGTGTCCCTCTATAATTTTTAATGGTTTTGACCAAAAAAATTTGTTGACAAATTTTGGAGATAGTCTTAAAGAATATCTTTCTCCAGAGGTGTCATTAAAAATATACTGTTTTAGTAGCCACAGCTTTTTGTTGGTTTATTAGTCAAAGTAATTACTTAAATATTTGTTTTAAGGTGTAACTTTTTGTACAGTTTTAGAAGCAGTTTTTCGCTGCAGAAGTAATTGCCAGCTTTGCAATTTACTCTTTCTGCCAATTAACAGTATTCATTTGTGTTTCAGAACCCGCCTTGAAGAACTAAGAATGTTTTTGGAGAATGAGACCTGGGAACTTTGTCCTGTTAAATCAAGCTTTAGTATTTTGCAGCTTCATGTACGTTCTATGAATAAAATATACAAATGTATTAATACTTTAAAAACTAAGAGTCCAGGTGTTCTAAGAAGTAGTAAGATCCATGAACTACTGTACAAATGTTTTTAATGGCTTCTAAAAGCTCCTCAATTTTACTTCATGGTATTAGAAACTTGGGAGCCAAGTGGTTTTAAAACAGTAGTGTTTCTGTTTTAGGCAGGCAGAGGTTTTTATGGAAGCATATGTTATTTTTCATGTTTCAATGTACTGTTAATATATCTGTTTTTAATTTCTAAATTATTTACCTGACAGTAAGATGCTAAAAGATGAGTGCCTAAAAGTAGTTGCATGAGCACTCAGTAGCTTGTACCAATTTGGCCTCTGTTTCTGGAAACGTAGGACATATGGGCTCATTTGGAAAGGAAAAAAAAATACTCTTCTGTGGTGAAGTCCAACTGAAAGCAAGTAGTTTGTGTACCTTCTAATCGCCTGAAGTGATTTTTTTGATTTTTAGCATGTTGTGGGTGAATTTAATGTTTTTTGCCAAATGAAACATGGTGCCTGTGATTAAAGCTATAGCTAAAGTGCAAAAATATTTTAGTGGAGCATTGTTATGCAAGATCATTTTGCAACTTCTGTGGACTTAACTGTAGAAGTAAGCAATAGGCTACTGGGTCACTAAAAGTACCGAGGGAAAGGAGGACCCTCAGCAGCATCCAGTAGCAAAAGGAATAATACTTTTAATAAAGAAATGGGATTATGAATCCATATATACTGCTCAATGGACTGGAGCAGGAGAAAATGGCAGAAAGTTACTGATTTGTTTAAGCAAACAGAAGTCTAATATTGTAGTCCTTTTAGTTGCATGTGTTTTGATCTTTAAACCTTTAGTTAAATGAAAATGTACATTTTGCCATTGATTAATATCAATGGCTAGAGTGTAGTAGAAATGGCATGTCAACTGAGATTGGTTGTGTTTTTTAGAAAAAAAAGTAAAAAATCACCCTTATGGCATGGGTCCTACTTGATCCATATACTTGCAAAAATTTGTGCCCAGTGATCAGAAACTGTGTAGTGGGTTTGAGAAGTAAAAAATTTGAGAACTTTTAAAAATAAAGCATCAACAAGAAAAATATCAGCTTTAGTAAATTACTAGGTAACTTGTATAAAGAAAACTACATTTTTGGATAGAATTTAAGTCTTTTTTTATATTGTTATTTCTGTGGAATAAAAAACCCAGTTAGTTTCACCTAGTTTTAGACAGTGAATACTTTCAGAATGCAGATGTATTGCATGTCGTAGCAGAAAACTGCTAAAATTACAAAGACAAGCTGTGTAAGGTTGCCACTTTAAAGATTAACTTGAGTCAGCATGAAAAGCATCTTTAAATAAGCAGGAAACTTTGGCTAAAAGTTAATTGTCCACAAGGTTGTTGTTATCCTTTGTTTTTATGGAACTGGCATCGTAATAATATTAAAAATGCCTGATTAAAATTGTAATTTATTTCTGTTGATAGGAATTTAAGTTCATGGAGCAGTCGCGTTCCCCATCCGTGTCACCGAGTAAGCAGCCTGCCTCAGCAATTTCAGCAACCGTAATGTTGTTTGAGCAGTACTGTAACGGAGGAAACCCCTTTGAAATCCAGGCTGACAGCAAAGATGATGAGACAGAAGACGTGTTAGCTTCCAATGGGGTATGGAGTGTTTCAGGAAAAAAGAAAAAAAAAAAAGGAAATAGTGCTTTCAGTAAATGATGATTTATTTTGTGTAGCAATGATGGCAGAATGTCTTAGTACAAGAATCTCTTGGCTGCAGTACTGTGCTGCTTTGCTTTTAAAAGTGCCAGAAAGCCAGGCATCCTGTTTAAAGTTCAGTTTGTTTTGCATGGGATCAGTACTTTTTTTTCACTAAAGTCAAGCATTCCTGAAGGTTAGCAAGACATGTTCTAACCAAATTAGTATTTTTCCAGGGGTTTAAGTTAGCTTTCTTTGTGGAGGTAATTGTATAATTTTAGGACTTGCTTTCTGGCTGATAGGAAAGAATCGTGGGTTGCTCCTTTTGTTGTATTTGTTCACACCTATGCGATTTGCCACGGATTTTCTGATGTTTGTTACACAATTTTTAATTGTAATTTAAATGCTCAGGACACTCTCTTTATGGGGGCTCTTCTGTATAACTGAAAAATAACTGGGTTTTTTCAGAAATCTGTCAAAATCTAGCAGTGATCAAGTGTGTTTTAATGTAAAACTTTGTACCATTCTTTTAAATGCTACATGAGCATGTTTTTGTTAAACCTTTTGTTCTTGTTTATCCTTCTGATGAATAATGTTTCCTTGGGCTTAACTTGTGCTTGACTTGAGGCTGGATAACATCTCAAGAACAAAAAAGAGTAATTGCTGATTGGTGATTTTAAACTCCTCTGATACCTTTGCAGGTTGCTGCTAGTGAATGAGAACCTACGCTGTTCCCATATCTTTTGTTTGACTTGTAAGCAGCATACTTACACTTGTCAAAGGCTAGAATTGTCTTAATTTCTTGACTATGGATATGTCGAGGTATTTCTATTTCTATCTGTGCATTTGTATGAGATATGCAAACTTTGCAAACAAGTTAGGACAGACCTTCTTCAGTCTTTCCAGTTTCAACGTTTTTCCCTTCAGAATCTGTTTCTCCTAGCTGGAAAAAAAAATTAAAAGACATTGTCTTACTTTGCACTAAGCTTTTGCTTTTACAAGCATGAAATGATTTGGTGAAAAAACTAGGTAGCAAATGCTGATGAACATGTTGGAGACACTGTCTTGTTGGCTTTGCCAGCATGAGGTGTCACACTGCTGCCAAGCAGACTTCTATCAGTAAGACTGAATCACAGAATCAGTGAATTGTTAGTGTTGGAAGGGACCTCTGGAGATCATCTAGTCCAACCTCCCTGCCAAGGCAGGGTCACCTGCAGCAGGTTACACAGGAACATGTCTGGATGGGTTTTGAATGTCCGCAAAGAGGGAGACTCCATGACTTCCCTAGGCAGCCTGTTCCAATTCTTTGCCTCTTCCTTATGTCAACATGAAACTTTTTGTGTTGTAGTTTTTGGCCATTACTCCTCTTCCTGTGTCTGGGCACCACTGTAAAGAGTCTGGCACCATCCTCTTGACACCTGCCTTTGAGATACTTATATGCATTAATGAGGTCCCCTCTCAGTCTTCTCCAGACTAAACAGGCCCAGTTCCCACAGTCTCTCCTCATAAGAGAGACCCCTAATTGTGTTTGAGGCCCTCCACTGGACTCTCTCCAGTAGCTCCTTGTAGTGCCCTCTTCTGACTTCAGTTGTATATTATCTTTTCCCTCTTTCCTCTGAAGATGAATGGTTTTTGAGAAGTAATAGGGCTTAAAGTCTCTTACAGCATCCCACTTCTGGTACCATCTGGCACAGACACTGCATGCTCATGAGAGGTAGTGGTCCTGCAGGTCTTACTGGCAGTCTTTGTAACCTGCATGAGTTACAAAACATAAATGTAAAACAGACAGAAACTTGTCTTTCTGGAGGCAGAGGATAGATTAATTAACTTGTCACTAACTGTACAGCACATCTACCAGGGCTGGTATAGGAATGAAGGTATTTTGTGACTGAAGTGGCTGTACTCTACAAATGACCATCCTAATACCCCTTTTGACATTTTTAATCTCCTGTCCCAGAAGCAGGGTAACTGAGGTTCATGCTATTAGATCCCTTGGGATAGATCAGAGTAAAATGACAGTGAATGATTGGTGTTTATACATATGTATAAATGGCAGGTTTATTTTAGAACAATTTGGTTTCAGTGGAAATGAGGTATGTAGCCATTTTATCTAGCGTGTTATTATCTATAGTAATGTAACAATATAAAAGTATCAAGATACAACGTAAGAAAATATACAATGGAAAGATAGAAGGAAAGGATAAGAGTAGATAGTGGAAAGATACCAGCGCTTGTGGATCCAACCAAGACTTGATTTTTGCAATTTCATTGTCCATTGGTCAAAGTGGTGATCGCTGTCTTGATCTGTTAGGTCTGAGGGAAACCCACCAAATATAAAGTTCACTGGGTTAATAGACATTCACATTCAGGTGGGAGCACCCAGGTACCTCCTCTGGGGGCGTTTTATATTGTCTGGTGCAACACTGTGGATCATATGCAGTCCTCTGGTGGAAAGCCCCAGAAATGGGTCTAGGGGCGTTTTGGGGGTCTTTGATGGTTTGTGACCCCTTCTAAATGACATGACTGCTGTTTGATTCTGCTTAGTTCAGCCAGTTATGCATTATCAGAAGGGGTGAATACCTTAAGACTTACCTGATACCTTCATGTGGGAAGGACATTGGTCTGATAAAAAGCGTTATCCCATCTTGCAGGGTCTGCTTCTTACTGGCCTTTTCCCTTATCTGGCTTGGCTTGTTGCTAGACAAAGGCTAGTTTGTCATGATCATCCTTCTGCTGGTGGGTGTGCACCTCCTCTATCTTATGTAAATCAGGGGTTTCACCACCATGTGGTTGGGTGCAAACCTGGCCTCAGCAGAGCACCTGCTGCTTCTGCAAGTGGCTGGTTGTTCAAGCCATTAATCTTTAATGTTTCAATCTCTCACGACTATCTGTGCCGAAGTGCTGACACAGAAAGAACTCCTATTGAAAAAGTAGCAGTTACATCTATTTTGTTATCCTTTACATAGAAAGATAAATAACCTGCTTGGGCAATGCAGGATAAAATTTTTACTGAGGTTTTATGTTTCAGTTTCTTGACTGACCAGTTAAGGTGCAGGCACGTTTTAGCACTGAAAAGGGGAATTACTTCAGACAGAGGCTGCAAAATTTTGTTTCCAGAGAATGCATGGAAGGAACCTCTGGAGATCATCTAGTCCAACCTCCCTGCCTAGGCATGTTTCCAAATATTTCAAGAAATAGCATGTTAAGGACATAAAGAGTTGATTTACTTGTCAAGTTATCTGTAGAATGAGAAGTACTGTCAGGATTTCTTTTGCAAATTTTAAAGTCTTTGTAACTGCTTAGTTGTTGCAAAATGCGCCCCTGGACCCAGTCACCTCAGCTCTGTGTCTTGAGCTTCAGTGGGATGCTTTATGTCCCTTTTATGTAGCTTCTTGAAATGATTAACTTCCAATAATACATTTAACTTCCAACATTGTGACACTCTTCAACTCTGATGAATTCAAAATCTTCATTTTGAATCAGTGAAACTCACTGCCTATGGGTTTGTTTGGGTCGATTGCCTAAACACTTGTTAACTGATTATTGCTACAAGGTATCTGAATTCACTTTAGCGCTTCAAAATTTTACTGCAGAGTGTACATGGTCAAAATGGATTTATAAGGTCTCTTCAGGTTGAGGTCACTATTTAATAGTTGTGAGTTAATGCATACTTTAAAGTACAGCTGTGTTTATCTCATTAAATAGCTTTTCCAGCTCATTAATAGCACTAGATGGAGGAGACTTAATAAAGTACTTTTCCATGTTAAAATAAATAATTTCTCTAAATCGCTCATATTCTATGATGTTAAGACAGTTAATTAATGTCAAGATTCTTATATCAATATGAGTTGCAGTTAACAGTTTGTAGTCAATTTATCATTTTACTGTCACTGGATTTTAATTGAATCAGAGTGTCATTTATTAATTAATGGTGGTAATTCTCCATGCTAATGTTCCAGCCAAGTTAGTTAAACTGTAGTTCTTTTTGTCCAGTCAAGGCTGACCTCAGCTCATTTTTGAAATAAACTGAGCTGCTTTCATTACAACTTTCCTTTGTCTAAAATATTCATGAGGCAGAAATTTTGCGCATGAATACTAATGGTCTGAACCTTTTTTTAGAGTGTGTCTCATGCTACATTCTATTTTTTCACCTGAGATGTTTCTGTTTTGAATTTGTTTATACTGTGAGATTCTTGCTTTTAGAACGTAGTGCTTTCATAGTGCGAGCAAGTCTCAGCAACTTAGAGAATGCATGGCTGAAAAAATAATTTCCTACTGTGTTTTGGATGCCATTTCTTAAGGATCCTGGAAGCAGAGTGTATCATCTGTGTCACTGTTGACTGTGTGGATAAAGTCGCTTCAAAGCAATATATGCATTAAGAAAGTCTCTCTTTTCAAGTCTCTCTTGAAGTGCAGGTGCTTTCTGGAGTTGTGTAAACAACTGCAAGTTATGTTTTTCATTTTGGTTTCTTTTTATAATTAAATGTGTACAGTATAAACAAGTATTTTTGTAAAGCAATAGTTTAGCCCTTCTTGCAATAATAATTATGTGGTGCCAGGTTGGTTTTTTTTTTTCTTTATTGCCACTGTATTGATGATTTTTGAGGATTTATTACTGTTTATTTCAGATTATAAAACAAGTAATAAAAGCTCAAATATGTGGGTATGTGATACAGCTACTAGAAAGCAAAAAAGTTATTGGTAGCAGGGAGAACTAGAATGATGTAAATATTTACTTGATCAATATAATATAATTTGCCTGCTGCGTTTTTAAAGAACATTGCCAGCAGCCTTTCAACTTTTCAGCAAAGTTATTTGTATCCCGATCAAGGTGTTGGTCAAGAAGTGACCAAAGTGCAATGCTAAATGAGTGACAATGTTATAATAAAAATAATGGTAGTCAAACTATTCTTTCCTTATTTTTTAACAGTATGAATCAGATGAACAAGAAAAAAGTGCATATCAAGAATATGATAGTGACAGTGATGTTCCTGAAGAGTTGAAAAGGGATTATGTGGATGAGCAGACAGGAGATGCCCCAATAAAAAGGTAAGGAGGCTGTGTGCGTCCTTGGTCTAATTTACATGCTTTTCATCTCAGTGTTCTAATTAGCTCAGTTTCTATAATCTATAACATGGGAATAACAATCAAATGATCATTATGCTGCCTGCAAAGTTAGAAGGGCTCAGCAGTTGGATCTCCAGAACGGGGAGGAACATGAGCTGCTCATCATTATTGCAGACAAAAGCTGCAGAAAGGAACATTTAGAAAGAGGATAAAGGCTCTCTGAAGCAGGTAGTGGAAAACTGATTAACAAGGCCTAGATGTTAAGTGAAGGTTCTTCTATAGCAGCTGTTACATATAGGTATAATTTCTGTTGTGTCAAAAGCAGCTGTTTGCAGACAAAGGCTTGAGTTTTGGGTTTTTGCTTCTGCAGAAAAGTAAACTTCTGCAGAATCAGAAAAAAAAATTATCTTTTACCATAGCTTGAAGAGAGTAATTTTGAATTTTAAATTCTCTTTTCTATAAGAATATATACACACATAGATAAATAAATGAATATACATATTCTAATTTGATGAATATATAAAAATACTTTATTTATATATTCATATGAGCAAAGCTAACTCTGTGTATTTTAAAAGGATCTGAAATACAAGTTTCTCTCTAAGACACTATACAACTTAGATGTCCATTCAAACTTTATGAAGCAAGCTAACCTTTTTGTGTAGAGTTTGCAGGAGAACTAGAATGCCATCACTTGGGTCAAAGCAGACTGTTCTTTTACAAGGTAACTCTTCAGAATAAAATTTTGTTAGCATGATTCTGTAAGGTATATCATGTAAACGACCTCCTTTCAAAGAAGTGGTGGAGATACAGTCGAAAATTCCTTAATTAGAACAAACAGGAGTTGCTGTCCATAGATTTGTGCTGTGAAATGGAAATTTTGGGAAGAATATAACTTTGAGGTATGGCAGCTGGCAGAAAGTTTCTCTTATAGGTAATTAAATATGTCTCCAGTTAAATAAATATCATCGAGTCCAACTTCCTGCCTCTTTCAGGACTAAAATTTATGAAAATTTTAATGACGTCTTTAGTTTCATCTTCCTCAAAATTTCTTCTATTTCTAGGTTGTAACTTTCAGCTGTAGCTGACTAATGTGCCTCTGCTTTATTGTGACTTGTGTTGTTTTTATTCTCTTTACTTAATGAATTATGAATTTGAGTCAGAGTGATTGAAATGACTGTTGGGGCAAGACAGAGGCCTGCAAAACTCCAGCATTAGACTAAAAGTCAAAAATTCCTTTCTCTATGTAAATCAGGTCAGGCTTTGCTCTGAAACGTTAGAATCCTAACCCAGTTGTGCTTTGGCATAAGTAAAATGCTGCACTGGAAGACATACTGTCATGTGAAAGAAGCAGGGAAGAATAATATATTTGCTGCTAAATTTTGGTTGTATGCCTTTGAATATTTTCACATTTGATGTGTTTTGTTCTGTTTTCTTTCAAGTGTTTCTCGAGAAACTCTGAGGAGCAGAAAGAGATCAGATTATAACCTCAATAAAGTGAATGCACCTATTCTGACAAACACTACACTGAATGTAGTAAGGCTTGTTGGTATGTAGAATAATTGTAGTTTTTTATATGTGTTTTTGTTTTTTGTGCAAACTTATGGATTATAGCAAATATGAAATTTGAGGCCCTGAAAAGTATACCTAGTTAGGCTCTCTTCCTACTCTTTGAAAATGTTAATAGTCGTAATGGTTTTCCAATTTTATATAAGGAGTCTTTCTATTTGTAGATTTTGTTCGTAACCCCAAAATTAAACATTATTTTAAAAGCTCATATATGTGCTTTTTTCTCCTTCTGGAATCATTATTAATCTTAAATTTTTCTGCTGTTTGGGCTGTTTTATGTTGTTTATGTAATGAATGACAGTAGTGCTATTTGTAACGTGGAATTGGAAAGGGTCCTCCTGCAGGAGGAAGATGTCATTTACTACTGGCTGCACACAGCTCTGATTCCTCCTGTTTGTTCCTACACTGCATGCATTGGTGTACAGGCAGTTTATAGAGGTATTTGGGTGTGTCAATATCCCAGTGGAAGTGCAGGGGGATGCCCCATTGTCCTGTCTCGTAGTCATGTCTCTGGCCGATTGTACTTGCTGGAGGTATCCCCTCTTAAACATTATTTTGCTGTGTGCATGGCCACTATAACTCTCCTCTTCCGCCGTCTTTCCTAGTTTAAAGCTCACTTTACCAGGTTGGCCTGGTAAAGATTTATTGACAGAGATTTGTGTGTGCTAATTTGTGAGGTGCATCAGTTTTATATAGATTAGACTGATAAAGAATACTCTCTACGTACTATCCTTAAGGACTGGAGGGGTTCTGCAAGCAGCACTCCAAAAGAAACCTGGCAAATGTTCAGCAGTTTTAGCTATCTAGAGCCTCTAGAAGTTCAAGCTACCTTCAGTTGCTGAATCTTTAAGTGTTGTTTTCAAGTATTTCTGGATGTTTCTATTGTGATACGGATTTGGAATGTGTTTGTGCTATTTGGAAATGTTCTTATATACCCCTTTTTAACAAAAAATAGGAACTTTAGTGCAAGTAGGTAACAATGTTTAGACATTAAAAATTGGTGTCGTGTTACAGAGAGCAACGAGGAGGAAATGTTCTTGGAACACTTGTTGTGTCAAGATGCTGAGTGATGTAGTAATAGAGAAATGTTCTTGGCATTGGAAGATTTTTATAGGGACAATACTTGGGCAGTGTACAGTGCATAGCCTTTTGGAAAAGCATGAGGCACTGCCCAAGAGACTACCTTCAATATTCATGCCAGCTGCACAGATACTTGGGAGTCTTAACTGTCCAGAATGTGACTCATCACTCTTAGTTGCGTTTGGGTTGCAGGCAAGTTTAAAAATGTGTTTGTCACAGAATAAGTGGAAAAAGTCAGCCTGTGGCAATACAGAATATTCAGATAGCACAGATGAAGGTGACACTTGCTTTGATTACGGTGCCAGTACCGTCCTTTCACAAACATCCAAAAATTTCCACACTGGACTGTGCATTTGGTTTTTCCTTTTAGAAGACGAATAGAATTTTTAAAGTCTGCTTTTCAGTTTGTTCATAACGCTATGGGTCAAAACATTAATAATTGAATATAGAGTTAACAAATGGGCTAAACTGACAAATATCAATTAGTACAACCTGTGTCAAATCTCCAAAATTAACAAAATATATTCTTGCATGTCTTAGCAAACAGGGGCATAGTCACATAATATTCAACAGGCAGTTGAAATTAAATAGAAACCTGGAAGGTAGCAATGTCAGGCTACTGCTTGGTTCTTATTCTAGTGCTCTGCCATTTTATCAGGTATGTAGCTGTATCATTTCTTTTTCCACTTAGTTATCATTGCTGACCTACAAAATTACTTGCTTGAAAAATTCAAATAACTCCCCCATTACTAAAAGCTAGCTTTTGTTTCGTTGTTACCCAGTTTGTCTGATTAAACCAATATTTTCTTTATCTATTAGTAAATTTTCTGGGCACAGTATTAACTTGAAAAACAGTGTTGCTGAGTACAGGAAATAGAAATTGTTTTAGCACCTTCCTGCAATTTTTCCAACCTGTCTGGAATATGACAATTTGTTAAATGACCTGCTGTATCCTACGTCGTGGGTAGACTGCATTTGCGTTTCAGTTCAAAAATTCCTGTCTCTTACTACAATAACCATGTTCTTTCTGTTTTTAAAACAATAAAACAATAAAAGGGCATATAAGAAATGTGGGGTCTCTGCAATATCAGGGTTTTCATTAAGTATGTTTCTTTTATGACCCAAGTGAAGAGCTGTGTCCTGTGCTGGAAAACAAAAATAACTGAAAACTATGGGCCCTGTGAACTAGGTCTGTAGGGAAAAATCCCTTTCTGAGTCCAAATCCTATGATCATTTTGATTCAGATAATATACAGATGAAAGTCCTGAGGTTGGGGGTTTTTTATTACTTTAAAAAATTGTTATTTTCCCAAGGGAAATGTGTTACAACAGAAAACAGGAAGGAATAGAAGAAATTATTCTTCTCCCTGGATGTGCCAGGGTACTAATATCCTCCTTTACTGACAGTTTGTGCCCCTGGAAGCATTTCAAACTTAAATCTTGAAGCTACTTGGCATTCTTACCACAGGTAAAAAGGAAGGAGAGCAGAAAGTGCTATATCACTGATGTGAAACACATTATTCCTGGAGTTGTTGGGTAAAATCCAATCTTGGACATATCATTTTTATACTGTGCTTTTCTATTGCTTGAAAAATACCCATATGTGCATGTATAAACATGCTAATGCATCAAATCTTCAGTGGCTCTATATAGTATTTGCCAGAGACTACTTAGTGGGTTATTATTTTTTAGCTAAATGAAGCTGAAAGGATTTTCTGAAGGATTCAGAAAGTTGTGTGTTTTTAATTTGGTACCAGAAGGCCAGGAATGGTTGAAGACATTTTGGTATGGATTGACATCTACATTTTGAGAAGCCTTGAGACAATTGTGGTGTCTAAGCCATAATTTTAGCTTTGTTTTTAAACCTCCCAATCTGTAAACTATTATTAAGCAGTTGTAAATTAACACTGAAGGCTAAATAATACACTTTCTAAAGCTGGTTTTGAGTTTGTCAAAACTGGCACTGTCTTTATAGCACTTGTGCTGAGGAAACTGATCTTCTCTATTTAATTTTTAAGGGAAATACATGCAGATGATGAATATTCTGAAACCGATTGCATTTGATGTGATCCACTTCATGTCCCAGCTCTTTGATTACTATCTGTATGCAGTCTATACATTTTTTGGCCGAAATGACACGGTAGGTAGATGCATTTTTCATTTTCAAGTATCACTGTGCACACAGAATGGAAATACAGAGGAAATCTCTTTGTTTGAAATACTAAATAATACTAACTAATGTAATACTAATGAAATACTAACTAATGCTAGTTCACTAATACTAGTGAAATACTAACTAATATATGATAGTAAATAATATGTAATCCCCAGAAAAATTAGTGGCAACAGAATGGATTTGAATGTAGGAGTTAAAAAAGGCTGATTAGATCAGCAATAAGGGAAGTAAGTACTGGGAGCATTATTGTCACTGAGACATTAATCATGCTATATTTTGAATAGATGGGTTCCCTATTCTTTTTTCCGACACTAATGAAAAGGAGGAAAGACAATGTGAAATACCTAGAAGTAGTGGCAGAAAGTGGGTAGCAAAGGATCAGTCTGCAGAAGGAGGATGGTTTGAGCCTAGACAGTACGAGGTGATTGAATTTTTCTGTATGTATTTCTCTAGCTTACATAAGAATAGCTGAAGTAGGAGAGGGGGACCATGAAAGTTTAGTAGTAGCTCAAGTTTAAGAGATTTGAAAGACACTTTTCCAGATCTAGTATTCTTCTGTCAAACTTGCATTAATGAAAACAATGTTTTTTTGAGTGATCTTGTAGTTGAAATAAATGCTTGTTGGTGTTGTCTTTACATAACATAGATCAACTTTCAATAGAATTGTCTTAATAGCTGCATGTAAAAACAGTTTTCTCCTTTTTTTGGCCCCTAATTTACTCCACAAGTAATACTATTGAGGGGTTCCAAATCCATCATCATGTGTTGGCAAATTATACGATTTTCAGACTCAACATATGGTTCTAAATACTTTTGAACTGTTCTATTTGGCAGGACAAATGTATTTGCAATATGTGTTTACAAGATGGGTGGGATGTTTTTTGTTTTTGTTTGTTAGTTTGTGGTTTGGTTTGTTAGTTCGTGGTTTGGTTTGGGGGATTTTGGGTTTTTTTTGTGAAGATAATTGATTTCCATTGGCTTAGTTGCTCTGGCATTTACATTGTGTTGCATTTATTGTTATTTTTTTGCACCTTCTGTTTTGTGTTTCTAAAGCCCATACCGACTTCCTCACTCTGTGCTTCTAACAGAGAACTGCTCAGTGCTAGGCAGGTAAATGTTACAGCAGATGGGTGGTAAAATTGTGATGTTTTTGTAGTGTGCCTAGTATTTGTTTTGACAGATTGTTTTTCCTGGGAAACACAATGCTTACAAGGGTTTATGATTGTAATAAACCCTCTTGTAATGCTGCTTAAATGTCCACACTCCCCACAGAGTTTCTAAACCTTTAGAAAGTAGAGATGGGTGATGGTATGTGATTTAGACCACTCAGAGTATTCCTGTTTTATTTTTATTTAGAAAATCATGTCAAATGGGGTTCTCAGAGTATGCTGGTATAACTTCCTTAAATGTTTAAAATTATTTGTGAATATTGTGGTTATGTTGTATATGTGGGTTGGTACACACGTAAGGAGAGTGACTGATTATACAGAGCTCACTGCCAGTTCAGTGAAAACCAGGCGTTTAAAATGTACATGTTCAGTTCTGTGTCCATTCGTGATGCTGTCATTGCTCTTTCCAGACCTCTTTAGAATCATTATCCCATGTAGTCAGTATTTAGTTTTCTTCACTGGCAAAAATTAAACATGCTTGTAACCAGAATTGCTCTTTCAAAACTTTTTTTATTTGTGGGATGCAAATTAAGGCTACCTTATCTCAAATTATGGAGCAACACGAATTAAAATTAAAAGGAATTGCCTGTATTTAACATCTACTCACTAAAGTGTAAGACATTAATGAACATGCCATGAAAATAGTCTTCCTTAGCAGGAAAAAATTGAGGTGAGTTTTCTTTCTTTTGATAGGACATTACATTAATTTGTAAATTAATTTTTTAAAATAACTACAAGGGGTTATGCAAAACTGTTGATGAATAGAATTATTCTGCAAATTATTTAATTCTCTGCTTAGCAGCCTTTCTAAATCATCAATTTGTGGATTTTAGAAATAGAAATAGCAAAAACTTGTATGAAGTGAATCGGATGTACTGATGAGTGACATGTTTGTCATGAAGCCATGAGGTTCTGTCCTTGTGTAAATATTCTGCGCAACAATTATTTTGTGGGTTTTTTTGTTTGCTGCTTGTTTGTCTTCCTCCCTCATACATACGGATACGCAATTCTGACTTCAGGGTGTAACTGATTGCCTGGTAAATCTGGAGTCCTGTAAACATGTAATGTTTCATGGAAATTAAAGTTTGTTTTTACTTTTGTTTTCATTCAGATATGTTTCCAATATGAAATCACAATTTTTTAGAAAGAAATATATCATTATAGAATAAATAAGTAGAAGCTACTGATAGCTATTGAAAGTTAGCAATTGAAAGGCAGAAAGAGAAAGAATTAATGGTAGATTTGATTATGCAAGTTCCTTAAAATTTAATGGCTGAAACTTGCAAATATGTTTTTAGTATACATGGGTTTTTTTTCCTCTAAGGAGTTTTTTTTCCCTGTTTGTTCTCACCTTAACAGAGGGACTAGTCAGTCTTGAATTTGTAGTCCTTAGGTCCATGTCTTGAGAAAGTACTACATGATGTTAAGAAGGGAAAAAATAATACAGAGAATTAAGGATGGATTTCTTTATTGAAAAGAGTTATTTTTTTTTTCACCCATGCACCTGCAAAATCAAAGGCAGTTTAAAACTGATGCTCCTACAGTAAATATTTGAAGAAAAATACAAATTATTTTTGTAAAAATGGTTACTTTACTTGCAATAAAGTAAAAGCATGAACATTTCTGTTTATCACTTTATCAAATGTGGACATGTCTCCTAGATCACGTTTTAGATTTCATCAGAGTGTATTTCCAGTGGGAATTCAAGTCAGATTCGTTTAGTTTGTAGAAGGATTGGGCTGGATGGACATCTTAAGTTAGAATCTTTAGGTGCAGTAAATGGGGACCTAAATTTTACCAGTTTGTATTCAAAAGGAGAGGAGGAGGTCACATGAACTTAAATACTTCCTTCCCTGATTCAGCCCACTGAAAGGAAGTCTAAAAACAGTGCTCTAAATATCGTGCAGCAAATTGCCTTTTGGTGTGAATCACATACCAGAACTGTTTTCAAATCCTTCCAGGTTTTTGACTTAAATATGTGTTTCGTACATGTCCTGTTTCCACTTTCTTTGTTGTGTTAGTTTGTTGGGTTTTTTTATTAAAAGTACATGACAAGTAGTTACAATAATTATGCATGTCAGATCAGACCCTCAGCTGGTATAATCCATTGCACTTAGCAGGAAATTAGTATTGCTGTATATATGTGTGTGTATGTATATATAAATATATATACATAGTGTAGGTGTGTATATATATATATATAAAAAAAAAACTATATATCCCAGCTGAGCCTCTGCCCCATACACTTCTGAGACATGAACATGAAGATGACACATTTTGGAGGTAGATCTTTATAGACATTAAGTAATAAGGACTGTTTTATAAGGATCAGTGGCTATGATTTTTAGATATGCAAGATACAGATTTGATAATTACAAGGGATTTTATGGCTAGAAAGGAGAGTGAAAACCATTTCACTTGGGTGTGGTGTGAATGCAAGGCTCGGAGTGGACATCATGGTTCACCCTTCTGGGCTCATCACCCAAATGAGAAAATCTAGAGTCCTGCAGACAAATACAGAATTACAACAATAAAAGATACTGGTTGTTTTATTGGTATGAATGATACACTGTCATCTTCATGAAAGATACTTAAGTCATGCTTCACAACAGTGCAGTGTTGAGTGCTGTGACCTCTGTTGATTTTCTTTTCATTCTGTATGGTTGTGATTCTGTCCTAAAATTTTAATGTAAGTAAGTTGTAGATAGTCTTCACAAACTTAAATTTTGCTGTATAACATTAAAGTTTAAACCAATGAGATTTCCTTTCCTGACTTAAGTAGAATGCATTTCTTCCAGTTTGAATCAACAGGACTGGGCCTCAGTAGCAGCAGATTACGCACCACACTGAACAGAATCCAGGAGAGTCTGATTGATCTGGTAGGTATCTGCATTTTGCTAATGCTAGGTGGGCTAGAAGTCTGTGTACAAAATTCAGGAATTATATTTCGTCATGACTTTTTTATATTTTTTCTCTTTTCACATTCAGTGTCTGTTATAACAAAGGCTAGTTTCATAGTGTAGAGGTCATTATTGTATAAAATAACTTATTTCTACTGTACAACAAAATCAATTAAATAGATTTTGCTAGATGTAACAATGAGATTCTTTATTTAAATCTTCTACTATGGTTCTTGTAATAAAGAGAGACATTCAGTATTATCCTTACTAAGAGACATTTTATAAAAAGAAATAGATGATTCATTTTTCTTTGGTTAACAAATAGCAAAACAGTAAGCTATCCTAAAGATTATTTGCCATTCACGATAATAGAGGTAGTATACTAAGTCCTTCCTTAATTTTGGGGAACTTTCCCAGACGTGTTTTTTACATTATATCCCATCAGTCATTTCATGACTTACTTTCAAGATGTTAAAAGTAAATATGGTGCTTGTGTCAATCTACTGGCAGTAGATTGCTGTCCTTCATAGTAAAGGTGACTGCAGGTAGATTTTGTGGACTCAACTGAACAGCAGAGTTCATAAAGAAATATTGCTAAAAACTACACCAGAAATAGAAATTTGAAGTTCTCATTTTCCACCTAAATATAAAACCCTTGAAACATTATGAGGAAATTTCCTAAGGGAAATATCATAAGTGGCCTGTATAGTAGTTAATACTTAGTGGATGCTAAGGAAGGTTTTATTTTCTGAGGCTTATATCTTAGAAAGAAGAAAAAGATGTTCTGCTCTGACTTTCACAAGGATTTGACACTCCACAGAAATGCACTTTATGCCTTTTTAATTCCTTGAAGCATTTTATTGAATCCTAAACTGTTCTCTCAGAGAAGCATTGTAAAGGGTGTTGGGGCCATTTCTTGCAAAGTCAGTAGAGGGAGCATAAGATAACTAATAACCCTAGGCCTCTCTAAAACAGGAAAAGACTAGTCTTGATATTCTTCTCAGAGGTAGTGTATTCAGAAAGAAAAATGAATTATAGGAATAATTTGCAAATGAATCACTTAAAGATTATGAAAAAATGGCAAGTTGTGGAATTAATTTTTTTAATTTACTCAGTAGTGATGGTTCCTGACAGTGCTTTGCAGACTTCGTTTTCTTTAGCAGTTGAAATAATTAAAAAACAACAACAAAAAAATTCTAGGAGTAAAATGGATAAATAACAGCAGTTTGTTTTCTTTTTCAATCATTAATTGTACTGTAACAGAGAATGTTATTGCCAATTGAAATTAATAGCTACGTTCAAGGTAAGATCTGAGAGAAGAAAGAAATCTTAGCTAACTGCTATTAACTTAAAGACATTCCATGAGATTTATTCCTATCTTATGAACTTATGCTGATCTTGTACTATAAATGGAAATTTTTCACTTTTTGATTTATGAGGAAGCAAAAGTCTTCTGGGTATTTTTGTTTATTGTTTGCTTATTTTTCAAAGTTTGTGAAAGTCAAGGTTCATTTTTATTGTGTCGTAAAAAGAGTATTTCTCAAGACTATATGGATGGCTCTGAACTGCTCAAGGGATTCTCCTGTTTTATTTTAGATTTTTTTAAATTGCTTTCCGAACATATTCATGTTTGTGTTGTGGTGTTCAGTCCCATGTAATGTTGGAAATTTAAGGTTTTTGCCTTGTCTTCTGTCCATGGTAACTTTATTAAGGGCTTTATTTCTGTCACATTTCAGTTCCTGATGGCAGCATCAATATTTTATTTTCTTAAAGATAGCCTGAATCTGACAGTTCCGAGTCTGTGACCAAAGCTTGGCCAGACTTCCACGTAAATTAGAATAATTTCACATTATTAAACTGTTGGTGTCTGTGAAGGTTGAGCTACATTATCTATATCAAGATGCTTCAGTTAATTTAGATTGGATCATTTGTAGCTTTCCTCTTGGACTTTGTCCATTCCATTTTTTTGAGATACCAGTGGATGAAGGCCTCTTTACTCAATATTTATTGTCATGAGTTAGTGGAATAATTGGAGGATTTAGTGGCCACCCCCTCCAGCTTTGTGTAGAATTCTGGTAGTTTTTATTTGGGATTGAATTAATGCTATCTAGTTTATAACAAGTTCCTTTTTTTAGAATACTACTTTGATTGTTATTCAGCTGAATTTTAAGCTTCCTTTGTGAAGGAAAAAGTGATGTGGAAGGGGAGTTCCACTTCTGGTGAAGTAAAGCACTAAGTGTTCTTTCTTTCATTTATGTAGCATGTTCAGTATGAAGAATATGGAAGTCGATTGGAGGCATTTCCTGTAACTCCTTATGGAGCTGTTTTATTTTCCCATTATTACATTGCAAGAAGTTTGTGTCCTTTAATACATACTGTACTTACAGTATACTAACCATATTTTGGAACAGAAGTACTACCCTGGTTTTTATTTGGACCACTGAGAGACTAAGTCAAATTTCTGACTTGTGGCCAGTGAGCAAAAGGCTGCAGCTGTTTGAAGCCTTCCTTTACTCTTCCCTCCAAGCCATCTCATGCATCACGTGCCTCCTGCTTCTGCTGGAGGTCTTTGTTTCCTCTGGGCAGTATTCAATAGCTGAATCACTTCTCCACTGTTTTGCAGTCTAATACTTCATAGCAAAACCAGCTGTGCTTTATAAATTGCAGCAAGTCCTCCTGCATTTTAGATAATGCATTAGACAGTGAACAGAATATAGCTGAGATGCGAACGTGTGTTTAGTCCTGTTAACTCCTTTGCAAGACAATAATGTGACAACTCAGCTCTGATACATATTATTCACTGTCAGTTTGCCACTCCTACACCGATAAATGATCAACCACATTATAGTAAACAAAACCTCCAAACAATAAACAATTACCAAAACTCTCCAGTTGCTAGTAAACGTGCCCCTTCTGGTTGTAATTGTGATACAAAAGCATTTTTAATTTGGACTTTTTTTTAAATTTAGGTGTTCTGTATGATGTAATTAAAATGACAGTGATGAAGGACTTCATGATGACAATGATGAAAGGACTTAACGCTTTACAACTGAGCAAGCAATGTTCTTAAAGCACTACTGCTTTAGATACGCTTCCAGTTTCAAGCTGTTACAAATATAATAATGAAGTCCAATTATGGCTCTTTTTAATCTCTGCACTGCTAATACAGATACTGGTTTAAGTATGATCTGAAATTTCTTTTGATAAATAAATGGTTTAGTTAATAAAAGGGGCTTAACAATAAGCAAAACTTTATTTGCTTTCTTATAGTAAGTTATGTGGAAGCATACTGGCAGCTTACAGCGGTTGAGTAAGCAGTTTCCTGTTTATAACCTACTTGTCTTTGCCTTAAAGAAATACCTTTAGGTTAAGTTAAAAACATAAAAAATAAAAGCACTTTGAGTATTTGTTTTAAAGTAGTTTAGGGTCCAGTTTAATTTCTGAGAATTAAGAGAACAATATGACTTTCAAAGGTTTATTTCGCTACACTATATTGAACTTCATATGTGTAACTGAACTTCATAGTCAGGTCTTTTCATGGCTGGCACAAAATAGCTTTCCTACAGATTTCTGCTATGCAGCAGCTTCAGAGTTAGTAATTTGGATCCTCCAGAAGTAGCAGTCTATAAACTACTCATTCATAAAAGCAGATGATATTAAAAAGAAAGCATAGAAAGAGAAGAGTGAAAACGTGATGAAGAAGTGCTGTTCTTTCAGCCTCACTGGCTGGTTCCGAGTCAGGTATGTAGAGGTACCTACATGCGTTTTGTCCTTGTGTTTGTAATTTTTAACAGGAATGTGTTTTTACACAGTAATGATGTCCATATTAGTTCACTGAGACCTGTAAGCCCCCAGGTACAAGGCATCAGTCAGTTGTTGTGTGATCCATGGTAATTGGTGCTTTGGAAGGAAAATGCCTACTTCTGATTCCTTGCTTTTTCTGCTTTTAAGCAGCTTCCTTATCTTCACAAAATGTAATGTGGTCGTGATACTGCCATTACCTAGATGTTGTTTGTGTATGTCCTGTGTAGTAAATAGCTGCTCTGAGTGATATTGGTGTTTTCAAAAGGGATTTGGGGGGCAAATAAGCATGGAATATTCATAAATAATTCATTGCAAACAGGTTTGCTCAAGCAAAACTGAAATTTAGAATGAAATTTCTTAGAGTTACTGTGTCTTACAGCAGTAGAAAATAAATCACTGCAGTAAAGTAAGCGTTGCAATGCAATGTATAGAAAAGTAGATGGAAGGAATTACTGATATAAATGAGTCTCGATTAATGTATTTTAAAATCTGTCTTTACTTTGGCTTTTGGACCCTTTCCTCAGAAAGTATATGTCTTTTGGCAGAGTCAGGTTAGAGATTGATGGTGCAGGGATGGAAAATGTAGATTTTTCAGCTGTACAAATAAGATAAGTATTGGTAGGAACAGTTTTTTTTCTTCATGCCTGACTTCCCATCCCATTTTGGCTTCGACCCTTTGATCTATGGAATGGTAAAATTCAGTTACATTAGTCCCAGTGCTGGAAACAACCAGTTTGGTTTTACTTAAAATGTCACATCACAGTCCTACAAGGTGCCCTGTTGCGTACGGTTTGGCAAAATACTAATGGCAAGCTTTGAGAGTCTTGGCTGTGTAATTGTTTACCTGACATGGCTGTGCCTAGCACAGGGTGCAGCTCCTAACAGGCATGGCTGAGGTCCTCAGTGAAATGGTAACTGTGATTCTTGGTGAGGTTTTGTTTGGCTGAAGATACCTTCTGCAACATGTCTAATCCACGCTTGGTCTCTGGCTGCTTAAAAGGAAGAAAAAAACCTGAGGAAAAAAGGAAGTTTGTGGGTTTTTCTTTCCTCTCTTAAATAGAGTTTTCTAAATGTATGTAATGACAATGTTTAAGGTGGTGTATGGATTTCTTATCAAGGGAGGAGAACTCTGTGTATACAAAGTTCTGACATGACAAGCACTTTGAAATTATGCTAGGACTTCTGCAGGTGTTTTCCTTCCTCACATTATTCATTTAGAGTTCTTCATACAGCTTTTTCTACTTGATTGTATTACCAAGTAGACTGGAATAATTTGCTGAAGTTTTTGAGCTTATTTAATTGGATATATTTTCTGGGTTTTGGCAATTGCTTGGTCTCTCTTTAAGCAGTCTCTGGGGCATCTCATTTTAGTCACTTCAGACTCTTCTCGCTGGGCACCCAAAATGGGCTGGTTCCAGAGGAGTGCATGTGTCCACAGGGTCACAGCTCAGCATGTGGAAACCGGCAGCAGCTCTTCTTGAAAAACTTTCTTTGTAAAGAAAGTTCTTCAGTAAAAATATGTATAAGCACACCACACTGGCTTACATGGTTTTTTTGTAAGGTAGTGGTTCAGATTCCTAAGGCTGCCTGTGCATGTGCATGTGTGGAGTCTCATTTGATGTTTATTTTTTTAGGGCATAGTTAGTGACTCATTTTCTCAGTTGCCCATCAGCACACAGTGGTTCCTGATAGAGGCATTGTTGCATTGGTTGAGACAAGATAGTAAATAAACTTTCCAATTTCTTGTAATTTTTTTACGCAAACAGTCTGCCATTTAACTTTGAACATTAAAAAAAAAAAAAAAGAAATGCAAAGATCCCAGAAGTTTCAGTGCAAACTTTATTGAACTCTTTTACTGAAGTCAGTGGGACTGACCCAACTGAGGTTTGGCACATGCTTGTTTATTGAGAAGGAGCATGGAGGATCCACACTCTTGAAATCAGAACCTCATGCCTGCTGTGAGGCTGTGCTGATCAATTCAGCCCTGGGGACAATGTGAAATGTGTGTGCTGTCAGTGATGGGAAGCTTGGGGATCCCTTTCATGGCTCATCAGTAATGCTATAAGGATATCACTTGCATGCAAAGGATTATAAATAATAGGAAATTAATAGCATGGTTTCTCAAGATGATTTGTTGTTTGGTTTTTAAAGATCTACTTTCTTTTAAGTGTAGAGTGGCGATCATTGTAGTAGCTTACGTTTTTTATGTTTGATTTACATTTCTGAGGGTTGAGACAAAATTGCCTCTTTGGGAAGTTTTGTGCCCCTCAGCAAGAAAATGCTAATCTTGCAACTTAAAATGTAGTAGGAGTATTGTAAAGTACCATTTTTAAACCTTAACACCTTTACATCATATTCAAAAATACTTTTAACTTGAAAGCAGTGTGCTTTTGCAATTAGCCCTACCTATCATTTTCAGCATTAAGTTTCAATAGCAGTTAGGGATGTGTAAGCTCAAAAGAGAGGAAAAAAGCCTGATTTGTTGCTTTCAGTACCTTTCCCATGGTAAAAAGTTCTTCTATATTAAAGTATCTACTTGGAGTTAGTTGAACTATTCACAGACAGTTTTTGGATACAATGAGTTATGCTTTCTTTGATCAATTTGTTTTCTTGTAATCTATGCTCATAATATTACAGAAACTATTAATTACACTTTGATAAACAGATGATAGAGCTGTCCTGTTTTATGTAAACATTTGGGATTAGTCTGCTTTTCTTCATCTGTCAGCACACATCAAGTTCTTGGTAACAGAGTTGGTATGTCACAACTGCTGTAGACTGTTCTACTGCCAGAACCTTCTCAGGTAGTACAGTTTTGTCCATGGCTTTCAAACCCCACTTACTCCTTTAAAATCAGGATTTCTTTAGTAGCATTTAGTTATTGCAAAATCAAACCTAAAATTTCTGCTATTGTGTATGTATATTAAATCAAAGCAATTCTAAAACTGAAGTCTTGTGCAATGTATTAGGCCAGAAAAGTTCAGTTTTGAAAGATTATTGGTTATTAGTGTGATCTGCAGAACTTCGTGTGCTGGGGACAGGTTATGGAGTTTACTGGTTTTTGTTTAAAGTTAGTGAAAGTGGATGATTGTCATTAACTGTCAACTATTTCACCATAACTGGCAGATAATCTGTCACTTCAGTCGTAAGTTCTTTTGGATAACTGAAATAAAAGTGTTTATGTTCTCACAATGAGATCAGCCTTGTAAAAAGATCTCTCTTGCTAATTGAATGTCAAATTTCAACTTAGATAACTAGCTTAGGTAGTTTATACTTCTGATTTAGGTAATTAATTTATAGTCTCCTCTTCCTATAAAGACGGAAGGCTTAGCAGAGGTTTGCCACTGGTTTCAGCCAAACTATTGAAATGAAAATGTTCTCTTGTTACAGATGACACTTTTAGAGGAAGAGATGGAAGCAGAGATTGTTCCTTGCACAGATTTTATTTTTCTACCTGTTCATAAAAAATTTACTCTTTGGGAGTAAACAATGTAATGCTATGGTAAAATGCCCAACAATTAAACAGTATCATGCTCCCATCCATCTGATACCTGTTATATACTAATACATACCTTTTTGTTGTAAAAACATGTTCCACATGAATTTTAATTCAGCTCTAGGTATCTTGTAAGGATACTTCTGAAAGCACATGCTGTAGCTCTTACTTCTGTTATTAGCAACCCTTAAATAGGAAAAGCAGTCTTAAGCCTGCTTTAAACACTTCATCCTGATATTTTCAGGCCTTTATAGCAAAGCAGCTTTTATAAATAATTGCTTGTTGGGTATGCCTATCATGTATAGCATTAGAAAGCTCAGTTCTTTTCCTATGGCAGTATGAGGAAATTAGACTAAGACTAGAGAAAATTTAATAGGTGAGACCTGCTCTATGATGTCTGCAGGCAATGCTATTTAACCTGTCCTGCTGTGCCTGCTACAGTTAATTTGATTATTGTTCAGATAAGTCTGATGCTTTTAATAATTTTTAAAATTTTTTTTTTAACACTTTGGGTTTTTTCCTGTTTGGTAAGGAAGGAGAAGAGCATCCTGTAGTTTGTATCAGTTCCATGTATTCCTTGAAATTATTTTATCAAATCTATTTTGTCCAGTTTTCTTACAAGGATGTTGTGTGGGCTGTGATATGTTTTTGACATATCACAGTTCTGCTGGATCAGCAAGATCTGCTAGTCTGATGCAGGGAAAACCTAAACAAGTTTATTCTGCTTTAGTATTGCTCTCTGCATACTTAATGCTGGGTGCTACCATATGTCCTCAGTGTAACTTGACATTTCTTGAAATTAAAGTTTGGCTGGCTGCTATTCAATTTTCTGGTTTCTATTCCCCTCCTTCTCCTCTTCCGCTTCCTCTTGAGGTTGGCTGTTTTACAGGACTCTACCTGTTCCCTGTGGTATTCAAAGGGAGTCTCTGGCAACAGACACTATCTTGTAGATTTTCTTCATTACTCGAAAGGTTAACTTTAACAAGTCCAGTGCATTGAAAAACATCTGATTTCTTTAAATAGTCTCTAGCCTTTTTTCCTGTTCCAGCCTGTATGTTTTGCCCCTTTATTCCTGCTTTCAGTCATTTGATCATTTCCGTTAATGAAGGCAGGAGGAAAAAACACATGCATCACTGAGGCCCTTTCAGAGTGGTCTTGTGCTTGGTTTTGGGTATTGGCGCACTGGCTGTTTCCTTTTTTCTATCAGCATGCTTTTGCAGTGCCCCTTTTAGAACAAATTAAGAGAATGAAATGCTCGTGCTGTTTGGCCATTATATTTGAACCAGAGTTTGACTCCCTAGCTGAAACCTAGCATATCTTTGACTTAGCCAGTTTTCATGTACCTTTTATGTTCTTCAGATGCAGCACAATTTTGGTGTTTAAAAGATTAGTGGGAAGTAGGCAGGGAGACAAAATTGTTTCAAATGTGTCTGAAGTGGCAGGCAACTTTGAAATGCAGTAAATACAAAATGAAGTCTTCATAATATTTGGTTTTTAGATAATTTGTAATTAGTCTTTGAAGGAAAGAAAGCTGCTTAAGTGTTTCTCACTGATACACTTCCCCCAGCTCTGTCACTCACTGTCTCTCCTAAGACAAGAGCATTGTTTGGTGGGCTGTGGGTTTGGCTATTTTTGTCCTGTGTAAATACTTCAAAGCTTCTGTTTTTGTTTTGTTTTGATTGGGTTTTTGAGAATGGAATGAAGTGTAAAAAGAAAAAGAGAGGACAGGTAAAGAGGGAATTTTTATATTTAATCTATGTTGTCTTTGGCTTAATGTTTTTAGAGAATTGACTGTTGTGCCTACATGACTAGATGTCATTGCCCATCTACAGTAAACATGTGGATGTGCTCAAGAAGTTCCTTACAGCTCTCTGGAAGAGGTTACTTGAGCTTTAGCAAATATCCAAGCCTTTTGGCTTGCTTATCGATTCTGATAAATGCAGCAGAATGAAAACTTCATAGTACTGTGAAGCATCTATACAGTTTAATTGCACATTTATCTGGCGGAATGTGAACGCAGAGCAAAGAATATTAATTTTTGAAATAATGTAACATTGTAGCTAGTCTTTATAATCGTTCCTGTGCTCAGTGCAACTGTACCTGGTCGCATTTGTGGTAATCTTCTTTTAGAAGTTTTATCTTCTGCTCGTTGATGTATTTCTGTGGGATCTCTTAGCACTACAAATTATGTGTTGATGGTATTGCTCAGTCAGCAGTCCTTGTTTTTCATGTCAGAATTTCTGTGGGGAACCATCAGGGTTCTCTGCTTTATTGGCTTTTTACGTCTGTAACCCTATTGCAATATTTTTTTACAAGTCTGAAGATACTTCCTCACCCTTGTTAGTGAGAACTCTGCTTTCCCAGTTTGTGCACTGTTCCATCTGCCATAGCCCATTTTTATGTTTGTGTTTGACATCTCTGGAGATGCAGAACTGAAAGAGCCTTTCTGATTTAGCAAATCCACCTCCCTATTGCCTTGGGCTGTCACACCGGAGGAGGAAACTGTCAAATAAAATCCAAGAGTGTTAAAGTGGAACTTGTGAATTTTTGTTCCTCCACACCTCAAACCACTTTTAACAGCTCGGACGCTATTATCTTCTCAGTTGTCTTATATTCTTAATGTCACTTTTGGTTTGGCTTTCATCCAAGCAGTAAACACATTCTGGTGCTGCTTTGTCTATAGCAGCAAAGTTTTGATCTTTCTGTTAATCCTGTATCACTTAAATTCTCACCAGGTCCTTACACATTTTGACATAATCAATTTTCACCTGCCCTACCTTTAATTGCTGCAGTATAACCACAATAGGTCTCTCAGATATTTTGCTATCAGAATAACTACCCTGTTGGTTTTCCACTTTTCACCTGATCATGTGCAATACTTCTTCTCTTGGCTTTTCAAGGTCTGCAGTGAAATGCTCCTCTTTGTCTCAGTCCTGACATATTGAATGAGTGACACGACTACTAAGTTCCATCAGTGTTCCAGGTGTTCACTGCTCTCCTCTTCTCCTTAGGCAAAACTGTCTGAAAAACACCTGTGTATAGCAATTACTCTGTTTGAGGTCACTTCTCACAGTTCTCTGCTGTGAAGCCCAGAAGGAATTAGTGGTTACTGTTGTGGTTAGCTTGAGTCTATTTTTCTCCCTCCTTCCTGAGTTACTTTGCTGCAATTTCTTCTATTTTTATTTTTATCTCTAGTTGAAATAAGCAATTCACAAACTTGAAAGCTGCTTTTTCTCATTGTGTTATTTTTGGCTTTATCTGTTTCCATTTGTTACAGCACTTTGAGAATTTCACTAATTTGGTTTTTTGAGTCCAACCATAAGTGTTATGTTTAAGCATTATTGTTATACTGGTTATTCATACACTGCTTAGAGCAGTCATGCTGGGCTGCTGATCTTAATTTTGTAAAAGTTGTTTTTTCCACTACTTTGTCACTGTGTTGTTATTTGTTTTCATTCCATAATTCAGATTGATACGTTGTAGCATCTGTAGACCATAGATTCTGGCCACAGAGTTTCTATCCTCAGGGTCTTGAAAGGCTCTTACTAAATCAGTGCTGAATCAAGCCGGTCTCCTTAGCTGTTCTGGGTGCTGTATTACCTTTACTTCATAGCATTTCTCATCTTTTTGTGGCCTCTGTGTTAGCAGGGTTTGATTAATTAATCCAAGCCAGCCAGAACTACATTTATGTTTTCGTGTTTTCATGCCCTGAAACGGTTTGGGGAAATAACCCAGGCTTCAGAGGGTGTCTATTTATGCACCTGCTCTGGGAGTTTCTTCCTTCTGTGATTCCTCTTCTAGCTGTAACCTGTACTTAGATTCCTTAAATGTGGGGGTGGAATTATTCCTCTATTTTCTTTTCCTTTAATTTTGCAACAAGGCACTAGTATATAACCTGTTTCTCACTACAGATTCTATTCCTTTGCTGTGAATATTTCCTTACTTTCTAGCATCAAGTTGTCTTCAGGATAGAAGTTTGCATGGAATGGTAGCTTGATTGAGAGCATCGATTGTATTTTACCTAAGTTAGCCACAGCTCAATCTAAGCAGTAAAGCCCATGCATAAGTAACATTCCTTTGATATGTCTCTTTATTTGGTTGCTGTCAGATTGGAGATACTGTCTCCAAGGGTGAGAAGGCAGTCTCCCAAAAGGCAATTGGTCTAAAACCTGTTCGGGTGTTAAGGTGTAGTGAGAAGACTGTTCGCTGCCTTTTTCTTTAATTTTTTTTTTTCCTTGGATACTGATCTACATGATATGATCTTTTTTCACTCATTTCACTGTACTGTTCAAATTTAAAAGTCTGTGGTTGTCTGTAGATTCAGGTTTGACTTAAATTACACCATAGAATTTGAAACATTCCTTCATCTTACCGGCATCTGAAACTGTTCAGCTGGAGCCGTCCTTGTGGGTTTTGTGGGGTTTAATTTGTTTAATTCTTTGTTTCAGGAGGTGTCTGCTGATCCTTCAGGAACTCTCACAGCTGCTGAAGAGAGAAAAGAGAAGGTGCCAAGCCCACATCTCAGTCATCTCGTAGTTTTGACATCTGGCAATTCACTGTATGGTTTGGCAGAGAGAGTGGTGGCCACAGAATCCTTGTAGGTTGTTTACTGTACACACTGCATTTGTGATCACTGAAAGCTATTGATTGTTTAAGAAATTATGGTTAAAAGCCAAAGCCTTCTTGACAGGTCAAAAATTCCTGCCTCTCAATGTGATTATAAATATGAGTGATATAGGTAATTTCTTTATTAAAAGTATTGGGGTCTAATTCTTTGGTCTAGAAACTGGCAAGCACAAGCAGTGAAATTTTACTGCAGATGATCTAGTAATCTGTGACAATACAAGGCCAAATCTAACAGGAAAAAAAATAATTTTAAAGATGCTAATGAGAATAATCTGTATGGTTCACTTTATATTAAATCTTTGACTCAGAACTGCTTAGTTCATGTCAGTTTGGCTTGAATGACCGTGTTCTTTGCAATGGGTAGAAGTGTACTTGTGTCACACCACAGGAGAAGAAGAGATCATAATCAGCAATTAATGCAAACGGTACAAAGTGATTTTTATTGATAAGAATAATAGGAAGAGTCAGGAATTATTTTTTCTCCACACGAGATGACACTGGAAGACTAGACGTTAATTTCAAAAATACATTTTAATTTATGCTTAGTTAGAAATGTATTTCCTTATTATGTTTTTATTAAGAAATTCTACCCCTGAGAAGGAATATGAGATAAAATTCTATCTTATAGATTCATTAGTATAAAATAAATTAGGAATGTTATTTTGAAATTTTGACACAGATTTATTAATATTGGTGTTGACTGTCCTGCAATGGAAATTGTGTGACTCTTGGTCACTAACTTCACTAGACCTTGGCTCAGACTTTTGCAGCGTATCCTCAGTAAAACAGAAATATGAATTGTTGATATTCAAGCCTTAGTCTCTTTATACAAATATTTTCTTGTTTGCAAGTATGTTTGAAAATTGTCAGAATTGAGAATGCTGGTTGATATGCTGGCATGCAACTGATATAGTTCTTCTTGGGACTAAATTTTCCAAGGTTGCATATTGTTATTGCCAAGTATGTCAACTGTAGAGTAAAAATTGTAGAGACATGCCAAACGTTGCACTTAGTTCACAGTAAATTTTCTTTGCTTTCAAAGGGTATTTCTGGCTGAGCAGTTTGAATTTCTTCAGCCTCATCTTGATGCAGTGATGCCAGCTGCCAAGAAACCTTTTCTTCAGCAGTTCTATTCTCAGGTCAGAATTGTGTAATTCACAGCTGATTTTCATACAGAAGATTTGAAACTTGTACATTATGGTGCAAATGCTTGTATGTCAGTTATATATTGCTCCTAGTAGCCAGAAATTTACTGTAGTAAATTTTATTTATATTCTATTTCAGACAGTGTCAACGGCCAGTGAACTACGTAAACCAGTTTATTGGATTGTTGCTGCTAAAGCCATTGACTATGAACAAATGCTGCTTCTCATGGCTAATGTGAAATGGGATGTGAAGGAGATCATGTCACAGCACAATGTATATGTAGATGCTCTTTTAAAGGTGAATAGTTTATGGAAAATGGTGTGCTAGAGTTTATATAAACACTAAATTGCTGTAATACTTCATTAAAATTGCTAAAGTGGCATGGCTAGGAGAATACAGCATCCTGACAAATGGGAAATTATTATGAGGAGGTCTGTCCAAAAGTTTCATTTTTCTTGTTTCTAAAGCACTGTTTTCAGTGATGATTTTTGACTACATGGTGTGTGAAAGTGACCACAAAAGTTTAATGAGTCTCGTGTCTAAATCTTGATTGGTAGAGAAATGTGTAGTAAACAGAGTAACACTGAGGGAAATCCAGTAGCCAGAGATAGCCTTTGTTAAAAAAAAAACCAAACAAAACACACTATTTGCTGTTCTGAATAATTTTGCTGATTGTCTTTGAGAAGTATCATAGGAGCTGTAGGTCAAATCAGCACCAGTAATGATTGTGCAGTATCTAATTGAAGTTGCTATATTTAGAAGTTGACATTTGAAAAGGAAGATAAAGGGAAGTTATTCACCCAACTTGTCAACTATATTCAGTAGATGTCATACAATTGCTGTGTCTTCTGGCATGCAGAACTAGTCCTTGGGACAAGCCCTTTCTCATCCTTTTATATATGCCTACATGTTTCTAAAGGTCTTCAGAGGGAAGTTCTGGCAGTGGTAGAATTATGCTAATTAATTATACTGTAGTAATTACTAATTCTTTCCAGAAAAACTGAAAATTGTATTTTAAAGATGTGTGAAGTGTGAATTGCAGAAAAAGCTACACATCTGTGTGGAATAACAGTTTTGATAACACCTTCATACTTTGTAGCTCTTCTCTGCTTAAAAACAAGGCAAAGAAGGAAGAGTTTGACAGTTTATATCATTGCACTGAATTTGATGGAATCTTTGTGATTATCCTTGTTTATGCTGCCACGGCTTTTTGATATCAGTTTGTGCTTAAAATAGTTATCTCTGGGGCAAAACTTTTTTCTTTTGTGAGTCTGCAGTTGCCGATGAATTTGCTTCAGGACAGTCAGCGCTAATAGCATTTAAAACCAATTTTGGTCTCTCCATTCTATAGCTAGTACCAGTTGCTATAATACCTTTTAGATAACTGCTAAGCAATGATTTTCTGGGTACACTGGAACTCCAGGAATGTCAGATGTAAGGAAAGCATTTAAAGTAATAATCAATGACTTTCAGCCATGTGCACACATACACAAAATTCTACATTCAGTCATAGTATGTTGGAAGCTGATGAAGTGGGGAAAGAGGATTGTTGAAGAAATTGATTATCATGGAGGGTTAGGTATCTTTGGAAGATGGAGTTGTATGCCAGTTAAAGCATGACATTATGGTACCCTGCGTCTTCTTGCCAAATTCATCTTTCAGAAAATTTGTTAAATGCCAATTGGTTACTGAGCTTCCCTTATGATTTTCTTCACTTATTAAATTTTGACGGGGGATGTAAGAAAAAAAGAAAAGGAAAAGACCCCTAGATTAACAGCCTTGGAATTAAAGCTCTTTTTTGGGCAGGTATGGTCATAATAGACTGCACTGCAAACAGCTTTTGCTGGTTATAAAGAGGAGTTTGTTACCAGTCTGCTTGATATTGAAGTAATTTGATACTTTTTTAAATGATAAAGGCTTTAATCTTTGGCAGAGTATTTCAGTTTCACTTTATTTAAGGCACAAAATCATTGTAGCAGTAATTGCATTCAGTTACGACTAATTTCTCACTCCTAGTAGCAGCTCAAATCCATGCAGGCCATTGATGATTGATATGGAAATAGGTGCCTTCCCTTAACCTGAATTGGTATCTAGTGCTGCAGTGTGGTCCTAAACTGTTAGACTTGGCCTCTTTCAATGGGTGCTCTCAGCTCCTTCTAAAGCACGGAGGAATTATCTAATGTGAAAGGTTGAAGAATGAAAAGTGGTTACAATATTTCTGATATTCTCTTTGGAAGCTGGCGGGGTAGGTATTTAGAGGTATAAAGAGATCATCACTGGATTTTCTTCAGTGGCTGTATATTGACTTAAAAGAAGTTAAATACGAGTTTAGGGACCGAGGCAATGAAAATGGCATTTGAAGGATAAGCTGCTTGGTTCATTTTCAGAGATGTCAGTTTCACAGAGAGCTACAGCTCTGGGGAACAGAGCAGCAGTTCCTTTGAAAAAAAATCACTGGTGTAATGTTGTGAGTGATATACTAGAAAGTGATATGTTTTCTACTTTACACATTGAGCTTGTCTCTACAATTTGTGCCTATTAAGCCTCTCTGCTTTGCTCTGATTTTTCAATATTCTCTTTCATGTGCATTTCTAATTAGTTGTTGCTGTTGTTGGATGTATAGAGTATGATCTATTTTATGCTAAAGGAATAAGCATCTTTTATGTTTTACCAGGAATTTGAAGAATTTAACAGAAGGTTGAATGATGTGTCGAAGAGAGTCCGTATTCCACTGCCAGTCTCCAACATCCTTTGGGAGCACTGCATACGCTTGGCCAATAGAACTCTCGTGGAAGGGTAAGCATTTATCAATGTCTTGATTTTGGGTAAGTATGTCTATAATGATAATATTTATTGTATAGAGTTAAAATTTCTAATGTTATAGTGTCCTTGTGAGTTCATGTGCTTTTGGGGACCCTAAAAATTATCAATGCTTTACATACTCCTTAGCAGTTGTTTCACAGAGTCTGGTGCAGCATTAAGCCTAAAGGGGGCGGTCTTGTTCCTAGATACTGCTGAAAAATGACAGTGAATGTTCTACTGAAGCATTTGAGAATACAGTACTCTTTCGAAGAAACCTCTGTATGAAAATTACCATTTCCCAGCAGAGCGAAGTAGGAAGTTAAGGTGTAATTGTTGGTACTTCTGTGGTTATGCCATCTATCTTTGCCAGGAAGAAAGATGGAGTTATCAACGCTATCGGTAGTAGCCATGGAACACGGTTTTCCTAAATTCATCAAGAACAGAGAGGTGTCTTAGTTGGCTTGGTCAACAGAGGCTCGAGCACCTTAGTCAGGAACTGCACTTGCTCATCCCTTTTTCTTTTAATTAGTGTCCCAGTCTTTTCAGATTCAATTTTGTAGCCTGGGTATTGTAGACTTTTCATCCACTGCATTTATTTTTATAGTTTTGTCCCCTTGCTACATAAGTTTGGGCTCTTATCAGAACTTCTTCTGCATCACAGAATATGTGCTGTCTTCCACTCCTTCTACATATGTTTCCATATTTCTTTCCTGGTTGTCTTTACCCTATTCACTCCCTACTACCTATTTTACTTCTTTCCATCCCACTCTCCTGCTGTCTGCTCTAAACTAGGACCTCAACAAAACACCCCTCTTCTCCAAGTGTAAGCTGATCATCAGCTTCCAGTGCTTCCATAAAACCATCATTTTTTATCTCATGCCCATTTGTTTTCATGCCATCATCCTTTTGCAGTCTCTTGAGAGATCAATTTCATGTTCAGGGTGACTGAATCCATCCATGACCACTCTCTCACTTCTCAATTCCTTCATAGGACATGTGGCCTGTACAACTAGCTTTCCTTTTTGAAATTTTATTTTCCAGTTATTATCCCTCAAATAAAAGGAAGTGAAACAAAGGCATCTCTCTTTCTCCTCCCCCTGTTCTGTTTTTGACCTTTACTTTTGCCTAAGCAGGATGGACTAGGAATACTTTGCTGATATAATTTGTGCTGTATCATTTCTGAGAGTGTAAAAAGTACTCATTATCATCTTCTCCCAAATATTTGCCTGTAGTCTCTCATTGTTGGCCAGTTCTGTTATTTTTACATGTTTTGTAGATTCTTTTCCCACTGTGGAAAGGGAAGGAAGGTATTCTGAATAGCTGACTCTCTGAATACCTTCATAACTTCTTTTATCTCTGAATTCAATGGATGTATGAAATTAAAAGCCATGAAGGAGATGTTTCTCGTCCAGTCAACTGAAATTGCTGTCATCAGGCTCTTCACTGAATGAAGAATTACCTCCACTACAGTCAGCTGTATCTTTCTGTAAATTTTGTCCTTCCCTGTCTCCTAGTTCTATGTTCTCTCCTGTTTCCCAGCTGGCTTCTTGAGCCTATTGAAAATCATCTAGTCTTCCTTCTATTAAGCTCCAGAGGACTTTTGCCTCGGTCCTCTCTCTTTTTGCCTCCGTTACTTTTGCATTCTGCAAATTGTGAAATTGCTTCTTATTCTTAACGTGACCTTGCTGTGTATTCAGTTTCCAGCTGCATGTTTCTACTGCCTCTTTTGTATCAGGCCTGATAATCTAAGGACTGTAATAAGTAGGATCAACTTCATGAATCAATGGAAAACTGAGCTTGTTTTAGATTTGGTAGAGTGGAAGAGTGAAAACAGTGAGACAGGGTTGTTACTTGTGGCAGCAACTGGTTTATGAGCTGGATTAAGTCTCTCAAGACACTGTGCTCCAGACCCTGTTCACAGCTGAAATTTGCATTCTTAACGGCATTGCTGTGTCATTTCCTTTGATCTTGACAAGTACAATTCCTTATCTGTTTGAAGAACTGCAAAGATTGTCTTTCTCATTTGTTGCCTATCACCCCACTGTGATCCTTGCTAGTATTACCCTGCCCTTTTGCTCATCTACTGTCTCCTCTGACTTGTCACTAATTTTCTGTCAAATCTATTCTCATTAAAACATCAACTTCTCTCAGAGATGAGCCAGTGCTGCCACCCTTTATCCTCTGGTTGTTGTGGCTGTTTTTGGACAAATAGCTTTGTGTCTTTCTTGGATGCTCCCACTTGCTTCAGCAAGCTCCTGGTGACCATTCCTAAAGCTGCCATGGTACCTTTCAGACTCCAGTGGTCGTGATCACTTGAAATCACTGTCCAGTGTGCTAATTAGCATTGGGTTGAGTTCCTCTAACTTACTTGTAGTAAGCTGTTCAATGTAGGATTTGCAGTGGCTTTTGGGGGAGGAGGGGGTGGTTTTTTTAAGTATCACTGTGTAGAGTGGGGTTCTGTTCAATGACTAGGCTAAAATGTATTATACTAATGCAAATAATGCTCTGCAGTAGACATCCTAAGAGAAGTTCTTGTCTGCTTTTAACTTAAAACCATAATTTTGTTCCTCCTTAATGTTCAAAAGACTAAGTTAAACAACTTTGAGAGGCAAAATTCACTTTTATTTCCTTCTAAGTTTTGCTTTCCACTGTTTCTCCTTTTAGTTATGCCAATGTAAAGAAGTGCAGCAATGAAGGACGTGCCTTGATGCAACTGGACTTCCAACAGTTCTTAATGAAACTAGAAAAGTTAACAGACATTCGGCCTATTCCAGATAAAGAATTTGTGGAGACCTACATTAAAGCATACTACCTGACAGAAAATGACATGGAATGCTGGATAAAAGAACATAGGGTAAGAATTAAATTTGCATTCTTCTACTCTCTATTGAGAAAATCCACTGTGATGATAAAAATAGGCTAACAACTGTAAATAATCCTTCTATGTGTTAAAACTGAATATAAGCATATACATGTATTTTTCATTTATTATAATAAAATCCATATAGGAAGCAGTATAAGTATAAATGTATGTGTGCATGTATGTGTTCATTTTTGTCATATGAAGTTAGTGTGTGTTTGAACTGGTTCAACATCTGATGACTGGACAAGATGACTAAGACAGTCACACCTGCCTATTGTATCAAAAAACGTAGAGTACTAGTGTGAAGAGAAATTGTAAACACTTGTGAGCTGTTCAGAATATGCCAAAGTGCAGAACTTGATCATCAAGAATTGTGGTTTGAGATCACACCATGTTTTGTATTTCCTTTAGGAGCAGATTGCTTGAACTAAGTTGTAGGGCACAATGGAAAAGAGCCAGTGCTTTTCCTTTCTTCATTTAGTAATGCTTAATCAGTATTAACATTTCTTGCTGAGATAAGTCTTGTGTTTTGAAAACATTTGGATGCTTTCACTATAGCATGAACTAACAATTATAAGAGGTCTGTGTAGGTAATAGTCACATGCTATTGGAAATACGCATCTTGGAAGTAAAAAGTCCTTTAAAAGTGGAGCACTTGAAATCTGTATTTTGGGATTACTTTAAATCTCACTACAAATGGAGGAAAGAAATATGTCTTTGATCTAATTTTCCTTGTTTTACCTGGAGCTCCAAAAGAGATGTTGAGCTGTGGGTTATTATGACCTACAGGGAAAACTCTTGTTTAAGCCCATTGGTTGAAGCTATGTTTTGGATAGTGTTAGACATAAAGGTAATACTGGCAAATATGGTGTTTTCACAGGTGTTAAGAATTCTTTTCTTAACACTTCTGACATTTTTTCCTCCTTTATCATGTACTGAAATCAAAATTGTTTGGAGACTCTGCAGTCAGAGGCATTTAGAAGCTTATTTGAAATGGGAAGTCAAAATAAAAACGATCATCAACATTTATCACAGTTTGTTAACAAAAAGTTGTTGTGTTAAAAGCTTAACCATTTGCATACATATTTCCCACCAAGCCTCCCAAAGAAGGGAAAATACATTAAAAATTGATTTTTATACATGTTCACAGAGTTATTTTCTGTGAACTCTGTCCAATACTTTTAGTCATAAACATTTTCCATTATACTCCGCCATGTAGTGAAATACAGTTTTGTCCTCTGCCTCAACTATGAAAACTATCCAGACATGACTTAACTACAGCTTTAAATCTCCCTTGTGTACTGATACTTCTATCAGTTGTAAAATCCACCCTGAGTATGTCTGTGTTTTTTTAAATTTTCTATCTTTGTCTGGTGTTTTATTCTGCCTTAACATGATCTGCTTTTGTTTCCAGGAATATTCCACTAAGCAGTTGACCAACCTGGTGAATATTTGTCTGGGCACCTACATCAACAAAAAAGCAAGACAGAAGCTGTTAGCTACCATTGATGACATAGATAGGCCTAAGAGATAACTGGAGAAAGCTGCTTTCTTTCTGACTTGTACGTTTTTCTGTGCACGTGAAGGATGCCAACATTTCTCTCATGGACTAATGACAGCATTAGAAATGTTGTGCATGACCTTTCTTACCAACGTTGGAAGCACTCTGAAGTGACATAATATTCTAAAATACGACTTTTCTAATCTGTAGAATTCTTTTCTGTTGTATTTTTTCTTCTTTCTTTTTTTGGTTACTTGCCCTTAGTAAAGGGCCACTGTTTGTGTATCATTGATGAGCTGTATATTTTGCAAAAGTGTATACTGTAAGTAAAATCAAAATCAGAGAGAAACACATTGGCTTAATATATCATTGATGCTCTTTTTAAATAAAGGAGCTACTTGAAAATATGATTTCTTTCCTCCCTGCTTTCACCTTCAGAAATTGTGCTGTTTTATGGACCAGTGTAAAATGAAAGGATATGTATCATATTTGGTTGATGTATCCTGCATGTGGATTAAGGGTGCAGATCAACTAAGTACTCTCATGTTAAAGCCCATCATCTTCATATGTATTTAAAAATGACTGTTTATTTCAGAATTAATTTAGTCATATCAAAATTATTGACTTCAGATTAATAGAAGGTAATAAACATTGTATGCTAATATGATTTCTTTGTGAGACTTTGTTTTTCCAATTCAACAATACAGAATGTCAGCAGTAATGCCAGGGGAATTGGAATAATATTTTTCTGATGAGTTTTGGATTGATACTAAGATAATCTTCCTGTTTCCTGCTCTGCTGTAGACATCTGAGTGATCTGAGCAAAGTAAAATGGCTTGATTGAGTATTTGTCCTAGAAATCAATTTGTCAGAGCATCACTGACTTCACTGAAGTTTTCAGGTTACCTTTGGTTTTCAGTATGTAAAATTTTAGGAAATTTATTTTTTATTACATAATAAACTCTCTGCAATGCTCTCAGATCTTTTTAAAGGAAACATTGAGCTAACAGGTAAAATAAATTACATAGGCTGCAATCCACTAATGCGTGCAACATGCTAAATTCTCAGTTTGGGGTTCATACTTGCCATTGTACTTTTAATTCAGACATGGGAGAACCAAGACTTAGTGAATGTCAGCAGTAATGTAGTGACAAAAAATTGCCCCATGGAGTCATCATAATTGTTCTTTTCTGTGGCCTAATTTCCTCTTCAGAAGTGTACGGAGCATCATTGTGTGAGTTTAGAGAAAGCCTGTATACAGTTTTAGAAAAATGATAGAATTTACATTTCAAATATTGACTGTGTGGTAGTCAGCTTCCTTGTTTATCTGTATTTTAAAGGAAATAAGATTTAAAACAAAATTTAACACTGTTCTTTATTGACCATGCTGTCATGCCTAGTTCTATTTAAAACTTGCTTAGTGGTTTGTCACCATATATGTTGAAGGTGAATCGCTTTTACCCTCATTAAAAAGGTGGTTCAAATGAAAGTGCGGACTTTTGCGTCAGCATATCTGCCCTGGAGTCAAATCCTGAGCAAGAGCTCTCGGAAGAAACAGAAATGTGTTGGAGACTATTAGTGTAAAATATCTTTCAGTTTTCTTCTCCTGGATTAAATAAGATATTCAAATATCTTTCCCAGAGCTTTGGTGAACTGAACACATTTATTTTCTCCTGAATTGCTTAAGTCACTGTAATTTTATTGCGTACCAAAAGGTAGAGGTATAAGCATTGATTGGAATGTAGGGTCGAGCAATTCCATGAACCACAATCGGGAGTGATTTTTTGGTAGTATATTATAGTTTGACATGTTATTTTGAAGTAAACCCCCAAATGAAAGAATGTGCAAGATGTAGTGTTAAACCTATAAAACACCTGTTTGATCTTCATTCATATATACCTCAGAAATCATTATGTTTTCCATAGGAACCTTCCCTTGCTGCCTAGGATTGATGCCAAGGAGGAAGCCACATAGCTAAATGGCCTACATACACTCTCAGATACATTTTTTATTTTTTAGGTTGCCCTGTGTGAATCAGATGTTGGACTCAGTGATCCTTGTGAGTCCATTCTAACTCAGAATATTCTGTATTACTTGATTCTGAGTAACTAATGAAGCTAAGTTTTCACTGAGTGCTGAGTTGTTCTCTTACTAAGGATATGTTTGGTAGTTTCCATTCTCTGATAGGAAAATTTTTTATAAACCGTTGATTTTTGAGCATCTCCGTGCATCTTTGGTCTCCTGTGCAAGAAGAAGCTTCATACTGCTTTTTCTGCAATAGATAATATGGCTTAAATATCATTTATATTTTAGAGGAGTGTTTTGCAATACTTTAATTGTAGAAGAAAATTTCCTTCAGTCTTCAAGAAGACTGACCAGCAGTGCAGAAATGGGCATCTGTGTACAGTAAAAGCTTGAATTGTTTCTGATCTTCAGTGGGAAAAACTGAGCCCTGGCCAGATCTGCTTAGCAAGCCCTGGATGTAGGGTGTAGATTATAGCCTGTGTTCACTGAAAGAACAGCCTCCCTTTTGCCCTAGTCCCCTCAGGGGAGAAAAGGGGATGAGTGATCAATGGCTGTCTCAAAGCCCCTGTGAAAAGTTTGAATTCCCTCTTAATTTTTGCAGATGTGAATGACTAAGGTATGTCTTGTGATAGATACCAAATGCAAAGCTGTGGATGTGGGTTGTGCTCTTCACTGGTTATTGTGTCACAGAATACAGAAAACCTTAAGGATCCCCTCTTCTTACTATGAAAGTGATGTATTTGGAGTCTTTTCCTGTTTAAGACCTGTTGTATTGTAAATTACACAAATGTAGATGGACAAAAAAATGCAGATTTATTGTGTTTTTGATGGTATCTATTTTATTTATAACCACTGCTTGAAACAGCATAGTATAAAGGCTAAACATTGTACTGATGGTGGGATTAAGATGCAAATATGGAAATAATGCAATCTGCAAACAGCAAGGTTTCTGTGCTTGCTGGCTATTTAAGGATATTTGTGAGTGTGTTGTTTTTGCACAGCCAGAGCTGGTTTTCATCTTGGCAGAGACTTGGTTTTTAAGGATCTTCTGCTCATCCATGAGGTCCTGACATGTTATGTGGAACAGCATCTTTAAGTAATACTCGGGACTTCACAAACACATGTTGTGTTTTGGTTTTTTTAAAGTAGGCATAAATCAGTAACATGCTATATGATAAAATACATGTCTGAGAAACAAATGATGACAAAATACATGTCTGAGAAACAAATGACATGAGTAACCTTGGTTTTTGTGTTGTGGATCCACTGCTTAATTTTAATTTTGTGGAGTATTCTGTCCAGTTCCAGAGAGTTCACATGTATAAGATAAATTTAAAATAGTTGTATGTGAATTAAACTCAAGTTTACTTGGCTATTCTACTAAACAAAATCTCTACAGTATCCCCCAGCTGTGCTGGTTTGGTCTGGATCTGGGTGCATACATAAAAAAAGCAAACCCCTACTTTCAGAGCAGAGATGTATAGATCTGTGTTACATTTGTGGATTATCTTGCACAGATTTCAGTATTGTCAGATTCAAAGTTGTCAAATAACTGTCTAAGCGGGTTCTTTGAAAAACAAAGTGTATGAGCAAGCTGAAGATCTAGGGGAAGAGATGCAGTGAGGTACTGCTTGTCACTAAGCACAAAGTGAATGATCAGATGTGCAAAATATATGCAGGTATTTCTGAAGATCTTTTTTACAAGTAAATTCAGGGTTCGTACCTGTATGTATTTCCTGCCCTATATCACTAGTAATTTTTATTCATACATAAAAAGTTATCCCATTCATTATATTTCAGTAAACAATAAAAATGTCACTTGGGCCTTAAAATAAAAAGGCTCTTTGTACAGGGAAGTTATCCTGGGGTTGCTGTCTGAGAGCTGAGGGATGGCATGTGGAATATGCACCATAAAACTGTGTTCCTTGAAATTCATCCTTATATTATAGTGTAAATATATTTGCAAACAGAGCTTCGTGTGCAATGTAATTTAGCCCTAGGGACTACAGAGAAGAATGGCAAAATTGAACAAGCCACGCGCTGTCTGTTTCTCTGCCATCACACTGGCACTGAAGCCTGGGTAGGGAGTGCGAGGTGTTTCCTCCTGGGAATAACTGGTGTCCATTGAGGACAAGGTCATAGTATGGGTCTGAATTCTGAGCTTTGAGTACACCTGAGTTGTGTACTGTCATGCTCCCACTGCCACTGCCTGTGTCTGCTGCTGCTGTGTGCTCTGCAGGAAGCACCGAGTGGGAACCTGCTGAACAGGGGCTCCAGCACAACCCAAAACATTGCAAGCAGCAGGTTGGACACTTGGTGGACCATGTTGCTCCTGCCCTTAACACAAGCTCAGGGATAGTCATGCTTGCTGTCCTGGCTGCTCGGGAAGGACACCTGTTCCTAATGCACAACACTCCTGGGTCAGGGATCAGGCAGATCGAGCTGAAAGGCTGTGGTGTGGCAGCCTGGTGAAAATGTGGCTTGCTGTCCTCTTGAAACCTCAGACCCCAATAAATGCAGGAATTCAGATGCCTGATGCAGTTATTAGCACAGTACTAAGCATCTGTGAGTTTTCAGGACCATTTATTTCTAGAAGTGTAGGAAAATGTCATTTATGTAAATGAGTTTGACCTGGGGCTGATTCCTGGCCCTGAGCTGCTGGTTTAGCTGTCTCTTCCAGCACAGTTAGAATATTTAAGCAGCCAAATGTTCCAACCAGCTGAATGGTTATGGGTGGTTTATAATGTGCTACATTTCACTAGAGAAATTTTTTGCCATGAATAGTACTGGTGTGTCATGGCTGTAATGCCATTAGCTCTTCCTTGCCCCCTTGCAATGCAGCCCAGCACTGTGCTGGTGTCTCTGCTGTTCAAAAAGGCATTTCCTTCTCAGACCTTTATGCTGAGTTCTGTTTATTTTTACTGAGATACTTACTTCTGCCTTCTATTGCTCAGAATCTCTGCGGTGAGATGCAGGGCTCTGGGTGATTCACGAGTGCTTTTGCCTTGTGTGCTAAGAGAGCTCTTGGTGTTCGTGGCTATCCGGGAGGGAGGATTCCCTGGTGGGTGGCATGTTAGGGAACATGTTAGAACTGCTGCATACCACAGCAGCCAGGTCACAGACTCGTCCTGAGCTTTGATTCAGGTTCTGCTCTGTCTCAGTGCCTGATGTAGGGAAGTTTGTTATATTTTCCTGTTCTTTATTCCCCTAGGTATAAAAAAATGACATTATCTATCACATTTTGTGAGGTGCTGTCGGGCCGTGGTTCCATAGGCACGAGCTGTGCTTTTAGTGGCCATTGGTGACTTAACCCCACGGAAGCTGAAACATGAACTGTTTCTCTTCACAGGGTAACAGTAGGCGAACAGCCAATGTGGATCACCCTTTTCTTTTCCTTGAAGAACAAGGTATTTTTCTTAAGGAACTGAGTTAAGACCTAAATGCCAGAATCCATATGCAAAGAAGCTAGACCAGGAGGTACAAGGAAAGTGCAGATGAGACTTAATATCTTGTTTGCTCACAAAAATACTGGGACATAAAATTCTCAAGTTTTATTTTTTTTTTTTACAATTTTTTTTTTTGTAAAGCTGAAATCTGAGACTCTTACAGATGAAATAATCAGGTAAAGAGATTGAGGAAGATTTTTCTCAATGCCTATCCATGTGTTTTAAGATCTATGTCTTCAATAATGGGAAATGATGGGATAATATGTCTAGAGATTTTTTTTTTTTGAGGCGTTAAATTGATTATCTTCAGTTGCCTGGGTGAGTGTGCAGACTCTAAGCTGGTAGGTTCTGTTTAAGATTCTGTATGATGAGTTCCCATAAACTTGGGTCTCTTATATCTTTAGGCTGAGGCTCATTTCTGCATTAAATTTTAGTTTTCTGCATTTGAAAGGAGTGAATTGTATGAATAATTAAAACACATTTATTAACCTCTAATGAATGGTCAGTAAAGCTGGGAATTGGACTGGTGACATGCATGCGGGACATTTTGAACCGTGCTCTTTGTAGGAATGAAAAAAAAAATCTTGAAGCAGGTAAATAATTTACTGGAGGTCAGTATGTGCCTGTATCACAGCCTGAAAAATAGAAGCGTAATATTTTCTGGGGTTATGTGGTACTTCTTGATGAACCTTTCTGCTCGTACTATTTCATGAGGTCAGTGAAAGATTTTCGGGCTGGACTCTTCTACTCTGTACTCTCACATGTTTTCCTGAAAATCAGGGAGTGTTCATATTTGCTCTTTTATAAATATTAAATTTTAGGAAAAGAAAATGACAAAGAATGCAGAACCCGGGGCTTCTTTAAATGTTTTATTAATATTTCTTCTTTGTCTTTCTTATGCGGTATGGAGGAGAATAAAGATTAAAGCTTTAGCTTCTTTTGGGCATAACTGGCAGGTTAATTTTTGGCATTTCTTTTCTTTTACATTCTTCTGCACACTGCAAGACCCCAGAGACTAACCCTGAGAACAGCTTCTGTTGAGATAGTCAGGGTAGCACTGGTGTCAGCAAGGCTGGAGACATCAGCCCTTGGAGGGGAAAGCAGAACCCAGCCCTGCGATTGTCAAGGTGTTCAGCCACACCTCCATGGGACCTCTGTGACCTGCATTGTGCCACCCATCCTGGCTATGAGGATCTTCCAAGGAGTGGGCTGGAAGTGGTGGGGGCCAGAGGAAGGTTGGGAGAAACTGGGCAAAAAACCCAGGCTGGATGGCAAGGACCCAGGACTGGTGACCAGAGAAGACCTGACTGCCGGAGAAAGTGATCTTCTGGTTTGTTTTATTGCCTTTCCCACACTGTTGGGAGCAGCCTGGGAGACCACACAGAAAGCTGCCTCTCTCTCATGGGGTCACAAGCTCTCTGTCACAGTGCCCAGGCAGGACATTCCCCCTAATGAAATCACCAGCCAGTCTCTGCTGCCTGCCCTTTGTATTGGTGGAGTTTGAATTGGGCCATCACTCTGAAGCACCAGCCTTTCCATGGTAGTGACAGATGAGGAGATGCAAGTAAAATCAAAGGAGGAAATTAATCTGATCTGCTTCATCTGATCTTGGTTTTAATGGAATGCTCAAAGGAGGCAATCGGAATTGGCCTTTCAGCATGTTCTGGAGCTTGGGCTCTGGCTACAGAAGCATTTCCATGCCAGCCCTGGAGCAAGGCTGACTGAGGGTATCAGCAGGGTCTAGGATGTGGACTGAGAAGAGTAGCCAGTCTGCAAGCTGAGCAGAGCCATCACCTTGCAGAGACAATATTTCCTGTATGTTCCTGGGCTGAAGAGGGAACTAATCGTAAAAATCTCACTACAGAATGGATGGCTTTTTATATTCGTTTTGTGGTGATCAGATTCAGGACTAATGCAATGAGGGACCAGAGAAATGAATAATGCTCTGCATGTTTGACAGGATCTCCCATCATCAGTGCCAATATATGGAGAGGGGGACAACTGAGCAAAGTGGCCTCTCTGTCACCTGTCATGGAGAGGGAACAGCAACCCTTCTAGTTCCTCCCCTCTTATCTGTTAAGTCAGCCTAATACCTAGTTTCTCATATTCATATCAAATCATTATTATGTATTCAAACTGATATAAATTAAAATGAAGATTAAGTTGAACAGTTTCTTCTAGAAGAAGAAAGCATTTTGTTTATGTAACCAGTCATTCTTCACTGTGCATTAAATACCTGCCTGAGTATCAGTGAAAAGTCATTTGAAGAATGGGTGTATGTGTATTGTCTGTTGCTTAGAATGCCTATTTTGTGAAAATTAGGCTAGTCCAAATAATTGGGTGTAATGAAGAGGAAGCATATAGCTGCTACAAAAAGGCTGAATGCTCTTTGGGAGAAGAGTTAGAATTTCATTACTCTCTTTGCAGTCTCCAAGCGCAAGATAATCTGAACAGAAAAGGGACTACTTTGACAAATCACTTTTATTTTTGTTTCTCACAATAGCTTACAGACAAAAAACAGACTGTTTTTTTGATGCATTGTGTCAGATCATTCTCCGTTCTGACTCAGCCACCCTCCCCCAACCTTAATTTTACCCAAATGTCAGTTTGGTCATTCATGCATATATCCCATCATCTTCCTAAATGTGGACCTCAAGGCTTACCTAAAGGACCATGGCCTGCATTTACCCTGTGAATTTTCAAGGTCCCAAACAGTTCCACGTGTACAGGAGGGGAGGGGGATCAATTGGTGTCACTGCCCTTGCAGCCAGCAGCAATCAGATCCTTGCCAGTGCCCCCTCATGGTTCTATCATGTGCCCTTAACTGGAAGAGCTGAGGAAGAAACCTGAGCAGGGTATAAAGTGTCTGAAAATGGGGCGTTTTTAGAACATTGGGCCATTTAGTCCAATATAGAAGTGCACAATGCCAGCCAGAAGCTAAATTCTGTCAGCCAGCTTGGAAGATAAATTCCCATTGTAAGGGATAGGATGACCCTCAAATGTGGAGGAGACCAGAGGAAATGGTGAGGGTCCCTGTTTGCTGCAATCTTGCAAACAAGGTCATCAGGTTTTCTTCACAGAGCTTTTCCTGTGAAGTTAACCATCTGCTGTGATACAACATAGCCTCAGTGTCACTGTGCTGTGTTAGGCCCAAAAGGAATATGACCGAAGCTTTCACAGTTTCTCAAAGGTAGGAAGAAATAAATCCCAAATACAGGACAGTGTCATGACTGAGATAAAGGGAAGAGGACTGAAGCAGTGACAGTCCAGAGCTGTTCCTCCAAAACCCCAATGGAGCACAGAAGGAGTAGGAAGGTGGCAGTGCCTGGCTTCAGCCACCAAAATGGCACTGAGGAAAAAACTCATGGGGCAAGGAAGGCTCGGCAAGAAGCAACCTGAACAAAATGTTGAGATCCAGCCTTCCATAAAAATATGCTTTTATATAGTAAATCAAACACTGGATTCCAATTAGATACAAAAGATTCTGAAATAAGCTTTTGAGACGAAACCCATTAGTAAAGTGAGAAGGAAATGGTTTCTTCCACAGAAAGTCAAAGGTACTTTCTATTCCATAGAGACATGAATGTGCTCAGGGCCACTGCTATATGTGAACTCTGTCAGAAAGTCACTTTTCTCCATCATAATACATTTGCAGATTGAGTCAGTGAAGTACCAATTAACCTTAGGTTATTAATTTTAAATACACTATCAGTTTTCTTTCTTTTTTTTTTTTCTTCTTTTTTTAAACTTGTGTAATGGTCTGTCAGGAGTCTTAGGTCCTTGGCCTTCAATAGATCTTTTTATAATGTGTCAATATCAGGGCTCAGATTACCATTATTCTTGGCCTTAGAGTGGCTGAAGACATTTCTATGCCTTTAGTTTTAGTCTCCATCTTCTACTTCCCTAGGTGACGTGTTATATGGAGGGAAGGAATTAGTTTCAGCTCTTATCTTGGTTGAGAATGTGAGTCTGTTTTGGGTTTTTTGGGAGACACAGAAGGAGCAAGAGTTCAGAATCTATAAAAACAAATCCCTGCTTTTGTTTCTTTATCTTCATGATTTTAATTTTTTATTATTTTAAAGTTTCCATATTGTTAGGTTTTGTATTTCACTTTTACTTTCAGATGTTTTCTTTTCATTTTAGTTGAAGGCTCAAAAGAATAGGACACTTGTTGGCTTTTAAAATTTACTAAGAGATCCTCTGCTGTGAGCTTCTTAGGCAGATTTGAAAGATCTGGTCATGGCTAAGTTTGTTGTAGGAGAGGCTTCATGAGGAGAGGCTTCATGCCCTGACTGCTCTGCCTGTGTTAAGCCATCCTTAACTGTACTTTCAGTAATGCTGCTATAGGAATTGCTGAATATTACAGGAAACTACACAATCCTTTGATTAGGCAGGAGCTCTATTTATTACCTTTAGGAAATCCACCCAGTGGCCTTCTAACTGCTCAGCTCAGTTGCATGCACATCTGACACCGTGAGGAGCTTCACTGTGCAGCTCCTGAGCACAAACATAGACCCTGTGACCAAAGAGCTGCCCTGGAACGGATTCTTCTGCTTGCGAAAGAAGAATTGTAATGCCACCCCACCTGATTTTACTAATTTTACTATCAGCTGTTTTAAAAGCCCAGGTGTTTAATCTTAAAAATTGACCACACCAAAAACTGGAAAAATACTAAAACCCCAAAGCCCCTCCAAAATAGATAAAATCCATGTATTTATTCCAAAATTTTACCTGCATTCAATTTAGTAGAATAAATCTCATTCATGGGACAATGTCATAGGAATTGAAACATATTATGTCTAGCAAGGTGGGATTAAAATGATTAAATTTTTAAATAGAAAGAAAAAAAAATATACACGTCTGCATGGGGGCTTTGGTAACCCTGTGCAAATCAAAATTACTTCCTGTGAGATAAATTCCATGTTAATCTTCAATGACTCTTCCATGGCTGTGAAAGAGAGCTGGCTCAGACCTTCCAGCCTTGCAAACACATTCCTGAAACTTCCGGCAAGACTTCTGTACAAGCAAGAATGTGTAGTTGTTTCTAAAAGGATTTAGATTAGTTGAAAGACTGTGTGGAATGGATCAACCATTTGAATTAGGAACTTGCAAGGTTGTTTCTCAGAAATGTATCTTAGAACCGCCACTGCCTTTCTACCTGGCACAGGAAGGATTTCTACTTTCGATACTTCATGGAATCACAGCTTGTGTAATTCCAGCCTTACATTAGGAGCTGTAGCATGTTGCCTTTGTCAAAAATTGTTAAAACAGTTCTGAATAAAAATAGTCCATCAATACTTAGAAATAAGCAGTGCTTTAAGTAAAGCCTGAAACAATCATTTATGCATATTTCTGTGCTTCCTGTTTACAGTTCAAACCCCTTACTTTTATGGTGGAGTTTTTGCATTTTTATTAATATTAATTCATATTACAGTTTCCAGTTGCTTGGTAACTGGTGACAGGCCTGTGCTTGTCATAATTGTGAAGAATGTAGGAGAATATATAATAAAGCATGAGTCAATTGTACTGCCTTCTACTCAAGGCATGCTATCCAGGGCAATTCTTCAAATTGCTCTACAGTTTATTTCTCTGGTGTCTTGATCCTACTCTGTTTTCTGGATTTTATTTGCATGCTCCTGCTCCTCTTATCTTTCTCCTTTGCTCTCCACTGCTTTTTTTTACCAGCAATAAGACTCCTGAAATGGCTGATTGCACTAAGATCCTGTGCGTGTAGCGGGTAATTCTTAGCTCTGACTTTGCAGTGTGACAAAATCTTCATTTGCCCAGTGGCTGCCAACAAGCACCTTTGGCTTTTCAGATGCATTTGCTAAGCAGCGCAAATGAGGCATTCTCTGAAATGCAGTGGCATTTGACAGTCTGAGACAGGACAAAATTGATCCAATAACAATCTAATAACAGATTCCTAAGACATAGTGTGTAATATGTCTGTATGGGAGGTCAGCTAGATAAGGAATTGGGTGGCCAGGAGGGAAGCATTTAGGATGATTTTACTCTTACACTCAAATTCCTTTTGTAAGCATAAAGAAGAAAATAACTATATGAGAAAATAAGAATTTGTTGTTGGTTTAATGAAAAGGTCTTGGAGTCTAATAATAATATTAGTCTAGTTATAATGCTATATATTGATATTCCATATATCTAATTCAAATTAATACTGGAAATCCTTGATAATATAGTTAAAATGTAATAAAATCTCCTTCCTAGTATATTTGTTATGTTCACTCTTACAATGCTTGTCCAGGTGGCAGGCCAGGAGTTTCAGTGCATGTACCTGTGGGTGGGTTATGAGGAGCTGCCAGTACCCTTGCAGCATTCACCAGGGAAAAGAAGGGTGTCCTGTCTCCCTCCTTTTGGCCAGGACAAGCACAGTGGTAAGTTTTCTTACACCATTCTCTTGGGATCCACTTGGGTTTGTTTTGCTTGCTTTTTGCAGCAGTTTGTTTCTGTGCTCTGTTCACTGCTTTCCAGTTATGTAGTTTTTCTATTCTTTTTCTCCCTGCCAGAACTGTTTTTTACCAGAGCAATGCAAGGCTGCACTCCTGTAGCTGCTGCTGGCTTGATCAGCATGATTTGGTTTATAATCTGTGACCTCCGGCACCTGCCATCTTCCACATCAATTTCATTCCAGGCAATTCAGAGACACTCTGGTCCACACAACGTAAGTATTCATTAAACAATAAACTACAAGTCAACCAAAATAAGCTTAGGCAACAAGTACCAGACATTGGACTGGTGTCACAGTTAAACAGCTAAATCCAGGCCTGTCCAAGTCAGGGCCTCAGGTTATGCAATTTCAGGCCAATATAGAACTTGAAAGTAGTAACGGCAAAAATCCCATTTACTGCCCTACGTTGTCTGGATTCTCATTCAGTCTTAGCGTAATACCTTGACTTTGTTGGAAGCTTTGTTGAAAGACTTAGATAGATCTAGCTCTGGCTTTCAGGCAGGCCATAATAAATAGGCTGACTAGGTTTCATTGATGTGGAGGGGCTTTTTAACTGTGCGTGGTATATTGAAGGATAATTAGTTGTCAGATGGATATGAATGGCATGCTCAGGAGTCCTGTGCAATGTCTCTATACTCGCAAAAAGACATGGCAAACGCTCTCTTTTACTGGAGAAAAACAATTAGTTTTTTTGTATTTCAGCCATTCTTCTGACAGCAACAGCAAGTTTTAACAGAGCATGGGCTCTGAATATTCCAGTGACTACAACTGAGTGAAGAAAGGAGTCTTGTAATATCCTGGTGCTCGCATTTTGGTTGATTCCTTAGCATCGCTGGGGATCACAGAATCAATTAGGTTGGAAAAGACCTCTGGGATCATTGCGTCCAACCAATGGCTGAGCACCACCATGCCAACCAGACCACGGCACTCTGCCATGTCCAGGCTCTCCTTAAACACCGCCAGGTACAGTTACTCCACCACTTCCCTGGGCAGCCCATTCCAAATCCCAACCACCCTTTCTGTGACGAAATTCTTCCTGATGTCCATCTTACACCTCCCCTGGTGCAGCTTAAGGGTTCCCCCAGCCTGTAGCGCTGCAGGGGTTGTTGCTATCCAAGGGCAGGACCTGGCACTGGGCCCTTCTTGAACCTCACACTGCTGGCCTTGGCCATCGATCCAGCCTGTCCAGGTCCTTCTGCAGAGCCTTCCTACGCTCCAGCAGATCAACACTCCTGCCCAACTTGCTGTTGTCCATGTATTTACTAAGGATAAACTTGATCCACTCATCCAGATCATCAATAAAAATATTGAATGGAGCTGGGCCCAACAGCGATCCCTGAGGAACACCACTAGTGACCAGATGCCAACTGAACGTAGCATTCGCCACCACTCTCTGGGCCTGGACATCCAGACAAGGATGGAATTGAAGGAATTCAGGAAAGGAGGAAATTGATGCAAAAATGTGGCACCGGTGCCACTGGGAACTGCCATATCATGTTCATTAGGAATGTCCATAGGGAACTCCATTTTGCTGCTGGCAGCAGGAGCCATTCAGGTCTGGAACAGTCTGGTATGAAGTAATTTCCTAGGAGTGATCTTCAGTAAAATGTGACTTCTGCACCTGGCTGATATTTGGCTATTTCATGTATAGATGTTTTTCCACTTTCAGGCACAGATTGACACTATTCATCCTCTTGGGTCAGTACAAGTGAGTCTGAAATTGGAGGGTAAAATTGTATGTGCATAGTGGATTGCATAATTCTGTGGGCTACTGTTGCATTTCTTTCAAAGATGGTTATCTATGTGTGTTAGCTGAATGGTAGCTATCGAAACAGGCGCAGTCCCTTGAGTACATAACACCATGAATTATTTTTCTTGGTTGTGTTTTAGATAACCAATGCTGAGGTTGTTCCAAAATACATGTAGTCAGTGGACATTAAATCTTAGATCCTCAGAGTCTTTTCCTTTGCCTGTAGAAGTCAGGTTTTGTGCACTGTTTCACTTAGGGGAGTAATACAGAGAGTTTATAGAAAGGAAGAGCAATAGACCCAGAGCGATCTCCTGCAAATGCTGCTGTCTTACAGCCGATTCCTGTTTCCCTCTCTACAATCCCAGCTGCTGCTGTTGAAGCAGATAGATTGATTCATTTCCTTCATGTACAGGGATGCTTACTCTTCTGGGTCCATTTCCCTGACAAGTTGTTTGGATGTTTTGTGTGTGTTTTCTGAGAATAAACAAGTTGGGAGCAGACAGACCATAAGATGTTTTATGTTTCTGCTAGCAATGCAACTCCGGTTGGGTTTCATGATGGAACTTCCTGTGGAGCCCCAGAGAGAGAAACTAACCCTGGGAGCTCAGGCATGGCAAAGGCATCAAGCAAAAAAAAAAAAAAAAGCATCAGATTTGTGGGAAAAAAATATTCCCAGAAACCTTCCTTATGTTAAAGTTAACATAGCTTCATACTGCTTATTTCTCAAATAAAAAATGGTTCCTTGTAAGACAAAAATTCAAAAGTATAAATTAGTTCCAAATTTTTTGGATGCTTTGTGCAAAAGTACTTCAAGTACATACATTTGAATAAAATGTGCGTGTTTCTTATCATACTATTTTCCTTGTTATCGGAGTACATTTTCTCTCTGTTTCCAATTTATGAAAATAAGGAGTAGCTCTGATGGGCACCAGCAGAGAGGCAGCTCTTGTTGCTCATTTTCGCTTAACCGCGAAGTACTGCAGTGTGTGTTTCAAATCCTTTGATGTTGTGCTGAAAGAAATGGCATCATTCAAGCAATTGACTTTAAATGTTTATTTGGGTACTTTGCTAAATCAGAGTATGGTTTGAGTGAGAAAACGTTATGTGATGATTGATCTTCAGACTGCTTCACTGCAAAATATGTAGGCAATGTAAAGCGCTGCTATATCAAGCACAGGTAACCAGTGAGCTGGGGTGAGTCAGGAGGCAAAACTGAGTGGGCAGTGGCAGCAGCCCAGGTCATGGGCACTGCTGGGCAGAGCAGCTTGCCTAGTCCTGTACTATGAGTTTCATCTGTATAATGCCACATAATGAATACAGGACACCTTAGAGCCTCATAGGGCTAGGCCAGGCAGGAGTAAAATGTCTTGGAAGAGGGCTGGACTCAGATGGTAAGCCCTGTGGTGTAGGATTGCTATCTGTGGGATTTGGTCCTGGTTTTGTTTTGGACAGTTGGGATGGAGACGAGAGATCTCTGAAGTTTGGTCTTAGAGCATGAGGTTTATTATGAAAGGGTGTGGGTGTAGGGGACCTACTAGGAGCTGCCAGACACAGCTCGAAGCAGGTCAGAGAAGTAAGAGAGAGGGAGAGAGAAGAAAAAGGATCAAATACAGAATACAGAATACTGTGATTGCCGTTTACAATACAATAAATCATCTTCTGTGCTGAATATTCTAATTTTCACGAGCCAATCTAGAATAAGCTACAAATCCTACAACATTTACATATACCCTATGAGAGTCATTGCATTACCATATGGCATTATATTTTAAACCCTAAAAACTGCTTTTTGGACCCTCTGCTAAGTTGGTAGGGTCTGCTCTGACCCTTGGACCTGGAGCAAGCAGAGGGTATTGTTTAATCAAAGAGGGGGATCGTTTAATCAAAAGGGGGATTACCTTCAGTGGCCATACCATTGCTTTCCAGTTGTTCAGTAACTGGGGTTTGGTATCTCAAAGCTTGTCTTCATTTCAATCTCACTTATAGTTTCCATATTCTCAGCATCTTTTGCTGGTAATAATATTTATAAGGCTTTCCTATTTCATCCTCCCCAACACTGGAACCAGTCTCTGCTGTCCTGTTTTTCTTATTGCTGCAGACCTCTCCTGTTGTTATGCAACTAATTCAAGTTTTTCCATTTATGAAGGACAAATGCAGAGTGTATTGCATTAAAGGACTCAAGTATCAATACGCCTTGTGTACAAAAGCCTACAACAATTTATCAGAGTGCACCCCTGCAGAACAGACTGCAGCTCCCTGTTCAGGTGAGAGCAGGTCCCTGTTCAACCTGCTTCCACCCAAGGACGTGAAGATGTGAGTGCTGCTGCTGGCACCTGCTGTCAGGCAGGGTTTGCGATGCAGTGACAGCAGGTAATATACAGGGAAAGGCCTGGCTGAGGAAATCATGGGTACAAATTGGGTGCAAATAGATCCTATGAAACACAATCAGAGCAAGTAGCGTCAGAGTCATCTAATAGTGGCTTCCATGTGAATGGCTTACCATGGGGGATGGACTTACATGCTGTGTTTTGATAACAATTTTCTAAGGTAATTTCTCAGATATAGAAAAGCAACCTTTTTCAATTTTGCTGGGAGTTAGAGAGATAATTTCTGCAAATTATGGCCATTTTTCAACTCATCTGGCATATCCAGTGAGTTCTTCCCCTAGTGGTGCTTATTGTCATTCACAGATGATGTTAAAATGTTTTTATTTCACATCTGGAAGTTGTGGCTGTCTTAAAGCTATTCTCGTCTATTTTATCAGTCAACAGGAGAAATGAGGCCCTGGGGTCTTGGAATGTAATTATGGGTGAGATTAGGCCAGCAAATGAAAAACCTGCACATCCCTTCTGTAATCAGGCACTGCTTTTCTGTGGCAACTTGGATCATAATTTCAATAATGAATCTCCTGTCATCTAACTGGACTTTGGTTTGCTGCATGGTGCATCTGATCTCTGCTTTCAAGGAGATTTTAAATGCTAATTTGTTGGTGTCTCTAAGACCAGGCTAAGCATTTTCTGTTCAGTTTTACTCAGTAGCAGCTGTTAGGGACCAAATAAAGATATTTTAACTACATTAAAGATACTACTGAAGGTAAATGATATCTGAAATAAGCAGCTCTGAAGAATCTAAATAATAGTAAAATCCATCAGGTTCTGAAGTACTAACTATAGACTCAGCACGGAAGTAAAGTGAACTTGTTAAAAACAGTCAGACACAACCCATGTTAGCCCACAGTTAGCCCACAACCCATGTTCAGAAATTAGTGAAAGTGAATGAACAAGGATGAAATTCAAATCTTGAATAAGTCAACAGCAGATTTTCCTTGATGTGCTTCAAGGCCAGAATTCTTGGCTTTCTTCTGGCCTTCCTAAAATCTTCAGAAACCCTTTTGAGTCAGTGACTCAGAAACTGGTGGCAGAGGTCCTGTTCAAAAATTAAACACAAGCTTTTGTCATTTAATTTGGAGTAAAATATCCAGAACTAGACAGACAATGAGGAGGTAAGATCATGACCACAGCCTTTAGCTTTTATCAGCTCTTCTGCTCAGTTTAATTCACAGCCCTGAAGTGTTGGAAAGGTTTGCTGTTCTGGCTCCTGCGTTACTGTGCACATAAATACTTGAAAAAATGTAAGCTTTTAAAGTCATCTCCTGCCAACATTTTAGTGCGCAATCATGACAAATCTTCAGGACAAGATGGGTTTTCAGGTTCTGCACTTTGAATTTAGGTGCTTAAACTGGAGCTTAAAGAACTGTAGCAAGTTCTATAATTGATGCTTTCTTTTCTTACTAATAGTGATAATAATACCTTCCTTAGTTATTTCATATTTTATTATGCCTGAAGAAATGCTAATGTATTGTCATTCAAAGAATTACATTATGTGTTTACGCAGAAAGCTACATTGCACAGTTTTGCAGATACTGAGATTCGTACTGTAAATATAAATTCTGTCATTGTATCAAACCCATTAAATTTTAAACCTACTGCAATAAAAAGAATCAACAATTTTTATGAGTCATAACATTCATAGCTGCTACGAATGTTAATGAAAAAATGGAATGAAGAAACCGCATGAGTTATAAAATTCATAACTTATACTGGAGTTAATTTGTGCATTCACTATAAACTCAGCCTTTTATGGATCCACCGGTTCTGTCTGCTCTGTTCTGAAACACTTTTTCAAATGTTGTCAGTGTTGCAGTACTGCTGCTCCAAACACCGCTACTGCCATTGTGGGACCATTCTCTGTGGGCATTAATTATTTTGGCTCAAACCTGAAGCTGTTAGCAACTGATTAACAAAATTAGAAATCTAAGGACTTATGCTATTGGAACTGAGGCTTCCCTTGGGATAAAAGCTGCACAGAGATTTGGGTTGTGTTTGCAGATTTGTGTGTTTTTGAAGACTGTCTTGTGCTATGATTCTGAAACATGAACTAGTGAGGGCTGGAAGAAACATCTTGACTATTTGGCCAAATTTTGAATCAAACCTCTGGTAAAAGCTCTTTGAGAACACCATCAGGCTCAGATCTTTCTTGTCATGGAACTTAGAAAGGAGAAGACTAATGAGGCTTCTGGGTGAATTTACCAAAGATGTGTTTGCTGTTTTCTGGAACACTTCCATAGAAAATTTAGAGATGCTTTACATGTCAAGTTTTCAGATGGAAAAATGTCCACAAATCAAGAAAAAAAGTCAGGTTGTCTGAAGTAGAATGGAAATATAGACAATGTTTTCATGATGTGGAATAAAGGGTATTCATCCAGACTCATACAGTAAAATTCACATATACCCTGTTTCCGAGAGGAGTGAGTGCCATATCCTCACATGGAGGAAGAGAAGTTTCCCTATGTAAATGTTAAGTAACATTCACTGATTTGTTTTTTCTTTGAAAATAACTTAACACTAACTACCAAAACTGTGTTATTTTACAATGACCATCATTTTGGGAGGCACAGGGAGTCCACTGGTGGATTAGAAGTACCAGCTCAAATAAAGTGTGGAGGACTTCTCTTTGCTACTTGCCAGACGAATGAAAATTTCATTCCAGGCTTTTAACTTCAGTGGAAGCTCTAACATTTGTGATTATGGTATTTTATGATGTTGTTCTCTTTACTTACAGGACGGTGTGCAGAAAATCTCTCCCAGCTCAAAAATGGAATATCCTCTATTTCAAAATAATTTGCATGTTTTATTGGTATAAACTGATGAGAGCAGAAGTGACTAGGCATAAGTTAATGAAGTTAACTAAGTTGTTATTCAATGAGCTAAAGCGTATCTTGAATGCTGCATGTTTAGCTTATTAGCGGCTTAGGAACTACCAATTACCCACAGCTCACACAAAATTGGCCTTGAGGTAGGCAACTAGATTGAAAGCCTGATGGGTAAATATTTCGCTACTCTAAGTGAAAATAACCAAAATGGGGAAGTGCCTTTTCCAGGAGTTTCGAACGCTTTTGAAAACTCAGGGCTACTTTATGATTAAATATTGGGGGGAAATACTTCTAGAAAAGTACTACATAAATCACTGTGGTATGAGAGCTGGCAAGGACTGCTGGCTCTCAGGCACAGAGTTATTTTATGGCTCCCCGGCTTACCCACCACCGGGCTGAGTTCCCCCTGGTTTCACAGTGTTTCCATAGGTTGCTGCTGTGTTCCTCTGGCTGTAAAGCATCTCAGCAGTGAGCACGAGCCTTGTGTGAGAACTGCTGAATGCAGAAATGTCCAAGAGACTCCTTATCACTGCATGCAGCCTACCATTGTGCTGCCAATGCAGTCTGTGGCCATACTAACCTGTATCACGACGTCAGCCGTGGCTTTTTTTTCGTGAAACCCCTTTATCCTTGCAGCAGAGCTCTCCAGGAACCTGCCTGCCTAGTTTGTTCTGTAATCTGTACCCTCACTGCAGAGTTCAGTCGGTGTAGCTCTGTGAGTCAGGACAGGGGATGTGCAAAATGAGCCCCACACAGCTCTGTCCTAGACCTTGCCTCTGGGACCAGCACTTATAGATGAAAAGGGCTGCATGGAGTGGGCAGCTTCTCTGTCTCCGTCCTTTGCTGTCCCCCAGCCCTTTAAAACATCAAATCTGAATTGTCTGTCCTCACTTTGAGCCCAAGCAGTTCACCCTGGCCTATACCTGGCCCACAATGCCAGCCATCCTCCTCCTACTTCGAATGACAGTTGTGCTTTCTCCTGTTCTGTGCCTCGTGTATCGGGGGAAAAATGACTCAGCAATAACACCCTCCTGCTGACCATGCTGTTCTTCTGCATATCTCTCCTTAAAATTCTTTCCTCCACTTTGGAATTTTTAAAATATAAGAAACATATGAAGTTCTTTATATGCCGAGACTAGTGCCTGTCGTGGTGACCAGCACTGTCCCCGTGGTTTCCTGAACTCCTTGTCTGCCTGTATTTGCCTTTCTACAGTGTTGAGAGCAGTGAATTCTTGTGGCACCTACAAAATGCAACAACACAGAAACAATAGCAGCTGTAAAAACTAGTAATTCACAGCAACATCATAAAAGATTGGAAGAGCAGTTAAGATATAAACATTAAGGAAGTTGAGGGAAAAGAAAGGGAAGAGCTTAGCTGATTGGCTTGATTCAGTAGCAAGTGGATAGTACAGAGCAGAGAACTAACATAACTTGGAAATACTTATAGAAGGATGACTGTGTGTTGCAGATCAAAAGTATGTTTTGATGGGAGAACTGTCACCACACAGATTTTTCTGGAGGAAGCCAAGTTCCTAGGAAGGGTGGGAGCCTTGGTGACTAAGTTCACTCTTTTTACACCGTCCTTTTGCTACTGCCAGTCACCATTTGTGCCGATAAATCCCACACTTGATCACTTTTTGGAAGTCTTTTTCTAGGTAGACACTGCTACAAGCCCACCCCTGCACCATGAGCAGAATTGTGCCCTGGGGTCCCTTCAGCACAGGGGCAGGGTACAGAGATAAAATGGAGGTGCTTCACGTCAAGCAGTGCAGTAGAAGGCTGAGGTCAATCTGTGAAAAGGAAATTACAGATAGAGAGGAAAAAGAATCATATGGCTGAAAAGGCATGAATGAAATGCATCATCAGAGATTTGTGGTACCCCAAAACCAAGCACAACTGAGACACCTGGCTGCAACTGGTAGGGGGGGATGTGGAACCTTACAGAAAATCCATGCCTTTCTGGACGGGCAGCCCCTGACCATGGTACACCAGGGTATTTAGCTTAGTGCTAGGTACAACTTGTGCAATGAACGATATGCTTGCTGCCTTTTTTTCTTGACCACAGTTTTGGCCTTTAAGCAAACAGGAGGATTTACAGAAAAAACCCACATCTTTCTGTGAAATTGCCTTAGCAGTAATGTTTTTAATCCACCAGTATCTGTACATTATTGTAGTCTTTGACAAATGCTGTTTTCATGTGCCAATCATTAAAAGGCAGTTTCAGGATGCTGTAATTTTCAGCTGAACACAATATGTATGATGCTGAACATAGCTTCCTGTATTTGCATGCCCTGTTAAAAAGTAAAAGATGTCTGCTGTCACTGTTTGAATCCCTCTACATCCCTGTAGGTTTTGTTTAGACTTTTTAAAAAAAATATTATTTTACTATTGGATAATTATTTAAACCACTTCATTGAAGCTGCTGAATGTGATAAATGACTTCCAGGACAAATCATGGGACTATTAAATGCCTGGTTTAGCAATAGCTGTAATAATGGGAAGCTTAGCTTCATGCGGGTTTGGGCAGGGGCTTAGGCAGATGATTGAATAGATTTCACTAGGACCCTGACACAGAATATAAAGACGATTTATGTGTTGATTAATTTTCCTCTGTGTGTCTCAGTGTGTATACAGAAGTGGCAGATGAAGTGGAGAAAGGGCAAGAAGACGAACAGAGCAGATGCAATGATGGCCACCTGGCAACAGATAAAAGACTGAGAGAGAGTAAGTGACTAACTTTTGGGGATAAGATGTTGCTGAAGGAAACATAGATTCAGGCAGAAAGGATCTACTTTGCTGTGTCCATGAAAAGAGGGGTAGGTGGATAGTCAGTCATCTTGCTTTATGAGAGTGAATAGAAATTCTACCTGAACCACCTAAACTGAGGCTGGCTCTTTCTGAAGGGAGTGAGAGAATGAATTCTGATCTCCTGGTAATACAAGGGGAAAAAAAAGAGCAAAGTCAATGTCCTCTAACTTTAGCCATGTGAAGTTAGGGGACATGAGTAACCTCTAGAAACTTCTCTCTCTCTCTCTCTCTCCACTCCCTGTGAATGAAAGCTAGGTGGTTAATTTAGATTAGGTACAAAATAAATAAAGTCGACAGGGACCTAATGTGAGGCAAAGATAGATCTCACATATGCCTCTTGCATATCTGAAAAGATGATGTAAATCAGTAAGCTCCTCTGAGTGGAGGAGTTTTATACTCTCCAGCAAGGACTGATGGATTATTTTTCTGTGTAAAGAAGCATCACTTTGAATGTTTGTTTTCTTTTCGGATTTCACTGTTGTGTTTGCAAGTTAAATATAAATGATGAAGTCTATCAGACTAGGCACTGCTTGCTCTGCATTGCCACACTTTCTTTGTTCCTGAGGGGAGGGAGAAATGACTTATTATGGTACCTCCTAAGGCTCTCTTCAGCATTTGTGAAAATGTGCTCAGGAAAATTAATTTTAAAGAGCTGGTGGCCATCAGACTGTATACACTGCAACGTCAGAAAGTCAGGCAGCAACTTGCCGCTGTCTGTATGCTGTGTGTGATACTCTGACAGCTGTGGCAAATTCATCTGCAAAAAAAGGGAACGATGTGCTTGCCTGGAGCTGTGGGGGACTGACTAAGGTGGTCGGTCCGCCTGCCCTGACTGCCACTTTTTCTGCCATGAAAGACTGCCCTGGATTTCATATTGATGAAGTGGAGTCTGGCTTTGGGGAATTTTCAAGTAAGAATTTTTATTTGGATATACATTAAAATACTGATAAATGCCCAGTCCCATGGCCATGCGCAAGGCCTTAATTCTGTGAGACACCAACAACCACTTTTGCACACAGAGGGGTGACCCACAGCTGGTACAGTTTATTTCTGAGGGGAAAGTAATTGCTTTTCCCAGGTTTTACAGTTACCTGCTCAGCAGCCTGTGCCCTGGGATGTGCTGCTTAATTGCACAGAGGAAGGTGACCAAATAAATGTCAGACCTGTTGGCAAAGGGGATGAAGCCCCTGAGTGACCAGGTTGAGTCACACCTCAGTACCAAACTGTTCCTGCCTTTGCAAACAGGACTGCTGTTAGGTCAGGCAAGGAATGGTAAAAGATTTCCCCTAACAAACTAGAAGCACCTGAGATTTCTTTTCCCCTACATTTAAAAATATTCCTTCCAAACCTTTCAACATATGGTGAAAAAATGAAATTAGTAAATATTGCTTTTCACATCAAATTTCAACCTCTCAGCCTATTTTTACAGGAAAAATATTTGCTGGGGTAAGCAGTTCTGGAAGACAGTTGCATGATTTATATTTCCTTATTTTTGTGTAGTATTTCTGCTCTGCAGATATGATACAGATGAAGTAAAATTGTCTCTCATTTCACCAAATGACTTGTGACAATAAGATAATGAAGAAAAAAATTCACAGGAGTAATATCACTGTAAAAAAGCCCCATAGTTTTAGCCACGTCCCTCTGTATTTCCCAGATGAGTCTTTGGACAATTCCAGATGTTTTTACTCTGCCTGTTTATTAAATCTTTTTTTCTCTGTTAATTTTGGGAACATTCTGTGTGAACCATATGGACTCTTCCCCAAGCTCAAAGGCTACACAAAGCCACTGATGAAATCAAGGAGGACTTAGTCCCTCCTTGAACTAAGTAAAGACTTCAGGACATGAATAACAGCAATTTCTTTCACTTGTCTCTAGGCAGGAAAAATTAGCACATTTTATAGTAAAACACTGTAATCTGAAAAATAATAATTAGGGCCTCAGTTCATTGAAGCACTTAGGAAAGTGCAGAGCTAAGCTTAAAAAAAAAAAAAAAGGAGTGTTTAAGGGCCACTACATTTTTTATCTGAACAAAACTGTTAAATGAGCATCTTCTTTGAGTGGCATGGTCAGTTTTCAAACGTGTGGCTTCAGATGTAGTGAATGAAGAGCCAAACAGGGCGAGTGTTCAAAGGAACAATTCAGGTTATTGAAGTATTTTTCATCAACTGCCTGGTTTTTTAAAGGTAAATAAGTATTATTTAGCTTAAGGATTGTAGCCCTGTCATTTTTCCTTCCAGTTTTGCTGCACCAAGGAAACAGCTTTCCCAGGGTTTAACAGCTTGGGAAGCTGGAAGGTGTCCCCTTGTGCTGTTTGTTGCTAGAGTCATCAGTCTTGATCAGAGCTGGCAAACACACCAGGCCTTTGTAACACTGTCTGAAATAATATTCTGCACTGATTCAGTAACAGAGCCATTTGGGAAAATTTCTTGGGGACAAAATCAACAGCTTTTTCTCTTCACCCCATTAATTAATATTGTCACATTCTGCCTGTTAAGATGTTCTTTAAAGGCAATGGAAAAATGGAAAGCTGATTTTTGCCTAAGGATGTATTAAATCCAAAAGCAATGTACTTCTGCACTTGCAGAGTGCTTCAGTCCTAAGGATCTGTCCATTTGGCTGGTTGTGGAGTCAGGAAACCAAAACATTTTTCCTACACCTTGTCATCAAGTTTATCTATAAATGATCCAAAGACAGTAAACTTCCCTATTCTTGGTAACTACTTTGAAGCGTATCAAATTTGCAAAGTTTCAGGGAAAGCCATAACTTGTCCTTAAAATGCCCTTCTGTTTTCATTTATCCTGTTGGTTAAAGAATAGTTATTAAGGCTATTTTTCCTGGTGTGATGTGCTTTCTGCATAGGCACCAGAAGAGATATTATCCTCTCCTGTAAGCTATAAAATAAAAGCAATAAAATGGGCAATTGGATATAAAGCCGATGTAAAACGGAATTTTTTCCCCTTTTCACTGGTGTCATTCCCACTTGGTGCTTTATCCCACTCCACTCTGGTACCAGTGCTCCTGCACCCCTTTGCTTTATATGGCCATGCTCACCCTCATCCGTAGTCAGGACCACAGGTTTCCCTAAAGCAAAGGGTGCTAGCAGGAAACAGCAGGGGTTGCTGCCACAGAACAGCTGTACCAGAAACTGCTCATGTGTCTGCTGTTCCAGTTACAGTCACTGTTTTGGGAATGAATTGGCACAGCAAGAGCTTCACTGAACTACTTAGACAACTCTCATTATAATTTTTTCCCCCCTCACATTAATGAACACCAATATTTGATGCTGAATCTAGTGGAGTTTGAAGACAAGTGTGCTGGAAGGAGTGGAGCTTATTCTGCTTGGTAAATCTCCTATGTTTACTTCACTCTTGATCCCCTCTGGTGTTTAGCCAAATAAAACCTCCAAAGGTGTATATTTTTCTCTGCCTAGATATTTGCTTTCATTCTGTCTTTCTTGAGGGATAACATGTTAATTTCTCTTAAAGGTGGGAAAAGATTGTCGAGATTTTTAAAGGATAATTGAGCTTTTGAAGTAATGTTAAATAGCGTCAGAAGATTTTTGCAGACACAAAGGTTCTGCTTCTCTTTGATAAAAAGAAAACCAGACAATTGTAAAAGCAGATTTAAACCTGTTCTGCTGAAGAAAGCGTAGTGTAGGTGTTCTTGCCATGTCTGCAACAGAAGCCTGCACTGACAATTTGATCATCTCATCCATCTGGTTTTCTGCTCACACTGCTGCACCAAATGCCCTCTGTGTCTCTGGCTCCTAAAACCTTCTCAGATTTATGAGGAGGTACTTGCTTGAGGTGCGTCCAAGAGCTCTCTGGAGATTTTGAGAAAGTCACTGGGATCCTGTGGGGATGTTATACCGAACAGATGTCTCTTACCTGCTTTCAGACAACAGGTGGTATGTGTTTCTCAACTTAAATAATGCTGCAAAGCTGCAAGAGCAGGGTGAGATTTGAAGCAGTAAGAATTGCGGATCCAGAGAGTCCACCACTTTTATTAATTACTCCTTGAAACCTTAGATGGAAGCACCTTTGCTGAGGTGGCACAGTGGTCTCCTGGACCTCTTTGCTCTGGACAGCCTGGCAGCCCACTGGGTAAAAGAGAACATTCTCTTCCTTGTCTGTCAGCCCTATCTCCAAAGCAGGGGATAGCACTGCCACTTCTATGTGCTTGTGTGGCACTGTGTGTGACACTCCTCTAGGAGTAAGGGCTCTGAGTCTCAGCAAAGTAACTTCCTGTGTTTTTCCTGCCCCTTCCTATCCTTCCCACAAGATTTTAGAGGCCCTTACTTTTGCCATGGACTAGCTGGAACAATGTGTATGGGTCAGTGGGAATAGGAACAACTGCTGTCATTCAAAGATGTCCTGTTCTTAAATCCCAATGAGCTGATCCAAGTTACCTGTGACCTGAAAGCAGTTTTGGAGGGCTGTGCAGCATTGCAGGCAGTCTGCCTTGCCATGTCCCCTGATGGGATGTGTTTCCAGCTCCAGACTGACCTCTGAGTCAGCCCAGCCATCCTCCAGCTTGCTGTGCTCCCTAGTCTTACCTGCGTTGGAATGAGTCAGGAATCTGCTTGCTCTGCTTTGCTGTTATGAAGCTCTGAGCTCCTGTGAGACGTGACTTCCATCTCAGGTGCAGTGCTGCTACCCAAGCCTCTCTTTTCCTCCCTAGCTGAACTCAATACAGCTGCAGATATTGCATCTTAATCTAACAATCTCCTCTCAAGTATGTGGAATATTCACATTGTATCCTTTCTCAGGTCCTTAGGAAACAAGAGTCCAGGCCAAGAAATTAATCTCCAAAGGCCTAGGTCAGTGCAGGCTAAGGGAAGTGGCTTGGACACAACACTCTTCATGTGTTTGAAGTGGATTTCTTTTCTATGAGCAATTTTTCCCAGATTATTTTACAACATTTCTGCTTCCTGTTCTACTGACTCGACACTTTGAAGCCATGCCTGTGAAATAAAATACTCTAATTTTTATGCATGTATTCATTTCCCCATAAAAGCTGCAATACAGATTTGCAGACTTTTTTCCTCCCCAGTCTCATTTGTGGTCCTTTTCCCTGACAGCAGCCAGAGGTCTTACATAAGGCAGCAAAACCCTCCAAGGTTCAGCAATCAATTAAAGTGCTGTTTTTTATATATTTTATATAAATTTTATATATATAGTATATAAAATATACTATATATTATATATAATTTATAGATCATAATATATAATTTTATATAAATATATATTTGATAATATAAAATATTCTATTTCCACCTGCTCAGAAACAGCACAGAAATTACTCATGGATGCACTTGCCTCACACACAGCAAAGCAGGATTTGAGCAGGGAACTGCTGAGAAAGCTGCTTGGACAGCAAGGCTTGGGGCACTGTGGCAAGGTTGGACAGGGCCCTGAGAAACCCAGTCTAGGGAAAAGGAGGGGGGAACTGCAGGATCTTTAAGGTCCCTTCCAACCCCAACCTTTCTATGATTCTGTGATTCTGGAAGAAATCTTGATTCTCACTTTAATTGTGTCTGCAGTTCCTCCCCCTTGGTAGCAAGGCTGGTGAATTATTCTGCAGTGCTCTTCTTTACCTTACCCTAGCTCTCTCTTTGGATATCCTTCCCCAAAGTGAAGTTCTAGCTGGAATTTGATGAGGGTTGTTTCCACCGGATTTTGTAAGTATTTGTCCCAAATGATATAATACTTTACTGTATTACATATTATGTTATTATAATACACAATAATACTATATTCACATATAGTATATTGATATATTATATTATATTATATTATATTATATTATATTATATTATAGTATAGTATATTATAGTATATTATAGTATATTATAGTATATTATAGTATATTATAGTATATTATAATATATTATATTAATTATATTATCTTCCTTGACACACCCTTCAGAGCAGATGGACCCAACCCAGATTCTGTTGAAAATCTGACCTATGAAAACTGTAGCTCTTTTAAGGTAAAATCCAAGTCTGGGAATTCTAATTGCAGTAATCCAACATCACTAATAACTTCTGGGAAAAAAACCTTCCTGTTCCTTCCTTTCTAAGAGTCACACAAATATTTTTCCTTTATTTACATGAGGCAATCATACAAGAATTTTCATTTGTTGTTTAGTTCCATGGTAAGCACATTTTTGTGGTGAATACTGTGTGTTTTGTTACCAAGAATAAAATACTGTTTATTGGCCTCCTTAGAAAGATTTCTGAATAAAAGTAGTTGCCACTATCTATTTTCCAAATTATGGAGATTTGGAGCATATAACCAAAATAATTATTGTATTAGCCTTCTGGCATAAGATTAAGCGTTTTCCAGTTTGGTAAAATGATTGAAAATATGATAATAGAATATGATTTTCTCATAGCATATGCTAAACAATGTGTAGTTCCCTTTGTTTCTAAAATTACTTAGTTTATGTCATTCATATGTATGGCGAAATGACTGAAAGAAAAACATGGTTATACATGGCTTCAGTTCTCTTGAACCTCATTTGTCAGAAAATTCACAGAATACACTTTTATCCCATGTATCACTTAGAGCGTTGACAATAATTTTCAAGCCTGAAGGATGCAGTCCCTAAATCAGAGACAGTTCTTGCAACTTATCCTGCGGCCTGAAACTGAGAGTAGTTTGATTTAAGGGTTACCAGGAAAAGCATATATTGCTTTATCAGCTGTGGGGACAGCTACATCTGGCAGAAGGAGGGGTAGGCAACATGGGAATAATAATTTCTAGAGCTCTTCCAACAATCCCCTTGGTTTCAGTGCTTGGATCTGAACTAATTTTGGTCTTATCAGTGTGTTCTGAATCTTCAGTGAATTTATAACATGTGGGAGATGTGGTTCCGCTAACTCAGAGGGTGTTTTGGATCTGCCTAGAATTTAATACTGAAACTCCTAAAAACAGAGACAGCAGCAAACTGCAGACAGCCAATTAATGAAGTCAATAATTAAGAGGGTCATTCAGACTGAGTCTCAGCTTTTCAGTCCTGATAAATCCTCACTGTTTCAGTTATCAGCTGCAGATGTAAAATTCCTGAGTATCACTGTTATAGAAACCAATAGTTTTTTATCTCTGAGGCTCATTGTGCTGAGATTGGCAGATGTAATTGTTTGTAACCATAGATCTGAAGGCATAATTATGATTTGTATTTAGAACAGTTACTGAAGTTTTCACGTCATAATGAAATTCCGGAGACTGAGGTCTTTTGCCATGAAGCGTTGAATATTTATGTTAGAAATCAACCTAGACAGTGTCCAGACTTCATGCTAGTGGGAAAGACTGGTTTGCTGGGGTTTTCAACTGGACAAGAAATTAAAAAAGAAACTTAGAAAAAACAACGCATTTTATTTTTAGGGACAAAAACTTGTTTCCAGATCCTTAGTGCTAAATTGATAACCCTGTCTTCCAGATGACCTTGTAACAGGTAGGTGTTCCCTTTCTCTTTGCTACATGGTTTTTCAGTGCTGAGAGCCTGTGAAATTCCCTTTCTCTTTGTAGCCCATATGATTAGGGTATGAAATATCTTCAAAAGCTGAGCTTGAGGATTAGAGTATTAAACACCAAACAAAATGCCTCAACGGAAGAAGAGGATTCAATTTTCTATGCATTTTTCTCCATGCTCATCTTCTTCGACCCCACCTTCTCTTTTACAGCTGGAATCAGCCTTTCTCTTGCTGCCACTCCCCTTATTGCTGTGGAGCGTATTTTCCTCTTCCTGACCATAACTGAAGAAAGATATTCACTGTTCATTATTCAGTACAAAGGAAATTAAACACAAGAAGTGGACCTATTTTGCTTTTTCTCTGGAAGCAAAGCCAATGCCAGGGTCTTCCTTTTCCCTCTTCCTTCCTGCATTGCATTTTACCATCTCCTCACTGCACTGTCCTCAACCAAATCTATCAAATGGCTGAGACAGACAAAGGAAGAAAAAACTCCCAGTTTTGGAGTGCGAAATTAATCTGTTTATTTATTTATTATTAGAGAAAATAGTGAAATTTCTACAATTCAAACTGGATGCATAGAAATGGCTATCTAACCTAGAGAGAGGAGAGAAAACACTTCAGGTATTTCTATTAATTGCCTTTAATCTGCTTATTAACAGATTATATTATTTCTAGATAAGAAATCCTGCCTAAGAGGAGGGTGGACTAGTTAACACGAACCAGAATTAAATATCTAGTATACCTGGAGCCCTAAGACAAAACCAAAATGTTGTTTAATTCATTAAAGACAATACTCCCCTGGCTGAGGCACTGTGAAAAAAAAGATGACAGAGAAATTAATTAGGAGGTGAGGGATCTTAGAAAATAACAAAAATACTTCTTAAAGAAGATGTGGAATATGCTAATGAAGTGTTAACCTCTGCTGACACTTTTGTAAAAAAAATCATGTCAGGTGGAAAAACACCAAGCTGCAGGGTGGGTGGGAGCAGCTGCAAGTAAGGCTCTCCTCCCACTGCAGGGGCTGCAGCTTATCAAGTAATAATCATAATAAAGACTATGATTGTCTCAATCATAGCTTAGAAACAACCTGAAAGATAGCTATGAGCAGTGAAGGACTCAGAGCCTCGTGTTTGGGAGGAGTACACCAAATTTCATAATTTTCTGTTCCTACTGGCCATCAGTAGAAAGACCAAAACCAAAGCAGTTAAATTGAGAGTAAATATGAATAACTCTGCAAAAAAAAATTAGATGCATGGAAGTGTGTTCTGGATTCTTTTGACACATTTCTAACTCAAACAAAACAAAACCAGAAAACAGAAACTTTGTCAACATTGTTTTCATGCAGCCAAATTGTCTTTAGACAGCAGTAATGATAGTGGGATTTGAAAGCTTTCTAGCCTGGCTTTTTGTACATAGGAAACAGGCTCCATTTGGAGCCCATATGTTTTCAATGGTAGATGAATTCGAACGTGCTAACTCCTATATGTTCAGTTACAGTTGGATTGTCAGAAAAATTATAACCTTCCAAATCCCTCTATATCTGGCTCAGTGAGGTTTTCTCAGCTTTAGGGAGATTACTTATGACTTCTGCTTGGCCTCTGATGCTCGTTTCATAATGACAACAGTTTCCCTATGGAAACTCTTCCAAGCCTAAGAAAGGAAGGAACCTCATAACACACAATATGCTGCCCAAAGCAAACATTTTTGAGTGAGAAAAGCTAGAAAAGTTGTTTGCAATAGTTTCTTTCTTGTTTTCTGGTGCTGTAATTAAAGAAGCATATACCATCTCCCATCTCTAGAGAAAGCTTGGAGCTCTTAGGGATTTAATATACATCCCCAGTTTTTTTTTTTTTTTTGGCCTAGTCACTCTAATCTGCGTTGTTTGGGCTGTGAGGGAAACTTTTTACCTTTCACATTTTGCCCTACAGTCATGTAAGACCAAAACCAGCACCAATGAAGAAATAACAACGATCCCCCCAACCTAACCCTTCCCTTAGGGCAGTGAGAACCTGAAAGCAGAACCAAGCCAACAGGAAGACACATTTCCTCCACTATCAACACCTCCTTTCAATGTCAGAAGAAAAATGAATCTAATATGAACATGCTCTTAGCAAGAAATCCGAGAAGTGAGGTGACCCTACTCATGTACGTGGCCTCCAGAAATCCCTGCACTTTCAAACCACATTTTGACAGAGTCAGTTGCAGCAGAGGATTTGAAAGAGAATGAAAGTTTTCTGAAATATGGAGATGAACAAAAGGAAAAATTATTCTGTAAGAAAAATTTCCAAAGTGTGATTTTGGTATGAATTTTGCATTTTGAATTCTGTGCAAAAATGTAACAAGAATATATATATTCTACCACCATAATCCATCATGGCTCCTCTTTAATCCCAGTTTCTTCTTAGTATCAACTGTAACATCGTATTTTGCTTATTGTCGTTTCCATCTTGGAAATTAAAGTTTAATATTTCAGCTGCTTCTAATTTGACCACACCGAAACTTGGCTTTAATCAGATATGTTTCCTAAGGAATCCAGTGAACTGTGTTTTCTGAAGTGCAACAAAAATAGCAAAACTGTTGATTTCAGATATATTTTCCAAGGTGCTACATCCAGCACAACTTGGTTCCGAGAAAAGAGAAAAGTGCCGGAAAATTGTTCTTAGACCATGTCTATTCTGGATCTCTCACAAGAAACACACAAATGGTGGAGACAGACTCCAAACCTAAAGAAAGCTGACAGATTAACCAAAACTTTTACTGCTGTGATTCTTGCCAGCAAAGGACAAAACCATGCTTTCTATCAGAGATAGAATGTGCCATTTATTTCATGTTAAATTAACCTGAAGATGGCAAAAGGATGGAGGCTTTCCAGCATGAAGCAGTAGGAATTTTTCAAGGCTTTTATTAAAAATAATAGTTTTATGCTTTTAGGAGAAATAAGATGGCTGTTTGGGGGCAGTGGGCAATGGCTGCAGTCACAATAGAGGTATGGATCTATGATGAATCTATCTTGCTATGGCAGACTATGTGGTGTGTTTAGACTTGCAGAAGTATTCACTTCCTTGCTCCTACACCACTAAGGACCAGAGTCTTGGTTTGGGGATTTTTACTCTGACATAACTTTGATAACCTTTTCAAGATGTGCCACGTGGCATTGTGAAATTGTGAGATACTTAGCAGAGCAAATAAAGAGTATAGATATTTGACCTACCAGAGGGAAAGGGAAAATTTTCTGAGATTGAGACCATCCTTAAATGAATTTTAGAAATTTATGGTAGTAAAACACCTTTGAATAGCTAGGCTTTCTCTGTCGCTGAAACACGTAAAAGGCTTCATACTCATTCTAAATGTCAGTGTCATACAGTCTGGACAAAAACCACTCCTTACTTATGTCCTTGAAATCCATGAGCAAAAATATTTGGTAAGGTTTTTTTTGTCATTGGAAAATCCATTCACACTCAAGAGCCATGTAGAGAAGAATCTCAAAGCAATGTCTGAAAACAGCAGAGAAATGTACAAAATTCTGTGTGAAGCAGAGTGGTTTTCGATTTGCAAATGGAGTTATCATTTTTGGCTGTTGTTTTTAAGCTGCATCAACACACACCATTATTCTGCATTTCAGCTCAGAACTACAAGCAACATTATGGAAAAGTATCCATGGGGATGAAGTCTGTTTTCATGGACGAGTGCTTTGCTAACAGGAGAAATAAGTGCACCTCCAGAAGCAAAGTAAGCATCTAAAGATTTGGAGGAGAGTGCCCACACTGAAAATGGAATGTTGTTAACAAGCAATTATTTTTTTATCACAATATTATCAAATACAACAGTTTGATACTTCTCTATCAGACCTGAGTTTGTTTGTCTAATATCCTTAAAACACTTTCCAAGACAGACACTCAAGTCTCTCTTGGGCCATTGCTCCCCAGATGAGGAAGGCTTTCTATTTCTAAGACAGATAATCTGTAACTGCTAATGGAAGTCCTTTAGTCTTGTAATTTGTCTGGAGAATATGAAAATAAAAAGGTTTTCCCCCTATTTCCTTGCAGATGCTGTTTAGGTACAGAATATTCCATTAAATAGATACATACTTGATGCAAAAAAAAAAAGTATCAGTGAGATATATTTGCCAACCCTATGAACCTGAAGGGTAGCAATGGTTCAGCCTCTTCTGAGCAGCTTTTTAATGCACTGAACAAAATAACAAATGCATCTATATTTGCGGGGTGCCACTGAAAGGTTTTGTGCCTTGGCTGAATGAAAATATTCTGAGGACACATTTGAGCACCACTGTGTTCCATGAAGGCAGAACTGGCTTATGTTATTTGGTTATGTTGCTAATTGGTGGAGCTTCACCTAATGTGAAACATTGCTTCAGAGGCAGCTCTCTCCTGGAGGATTAACAAACACCTCTGCCCAAACTAAATTCTGCTGAAGAGTTGGTATTTTGATATTACTGAGCCAACCTGGGAAGGGCCTTTTGGGCTTTGTCTTTGTGAGGGCTCCTGACATTCACACACAGAGCAGCAATGCCTTGCCTATGCGCATTTTGCCCTTGTACCAACAGGGATGTATTCATCAGGTCATCATGACACAAAGGAGATTTTAACTTTCTCTGCAAATTTGTCACTGGTGGTAGGCATAGTGACTTTCAGTGTTGCCTTGTTGACAAGAAAAAGGCAATTTTACAGCAGAAATGGAGAAAATGAATGTTAACATTTTGCTAGCATAACCTGCAGATAATACTGTATGTGTTTCATGCATTAGATATGCTTTTTAAATTTTTTTTTTAATGTTTTTATGGAGATGGACCTCATTCACGATAAAGGTTCAGCTCTCTGAACTACATGGACATTTAAAAATATGTGCAATATATCCAGGCCTTTCTGCACATCAGCTATGTCTCAGCCACATTTCAGCAAATGAACACTGCACCAAGTATAGGACCTAAATCTCCCCTGTTCCCATCAACACTTGAAATTGCATCATTTAAACCCCAGTCAGATGACTGGAGCTACCGGTGTAGAGTCTGTGTAGGTATTTTGCATTACATGTGAATGTTTAAATATATGTATGTGTGTGGTCTTTACATCAGGGTATGCTAGAGTGTTCTCTAAGAGAGGGCTTTCAGAAGAAATTGTTGAACATACTTCTTTCTAACTCTTTAAAATGTTTTAAATATTTCAAAAAATTCACTAACCAGAGGGAAGAAAATAATTAGTGCTCATGACTGAGCACTATTGCAAAGAGGGAGATTTTGGCAGAAAATTCCCGTCAGAAAGCAGTAAACCACGTCAGTCAGGAATACGTTGTTTGCAAGGGATGAAGGGACAACTTTTCCCCACTTACCTTTGTGGGAACGTTGGCTAGGACTCAGAGACAGTTTAGATGCATCTACAATAAAATGGTCTGAGAGGCTGGGAATTTTCACCAATGAAAACATGGCTGAAGTCTCAGTTTTGCGTGTAGGACCCTAAATCTGTCAGTGGAAGTTTCAGTGGATTCAGTGAGTCTGGCACTTGGTTCGCAGTTGTTTTCTCATGACCACACAGTAAGTCTGTGGCAGGGACACGACCCAAACCTAAGTCTGCTGAGTCCATGCAGTCCAGTGCCGTAACCACAGGTTTTTGCTTGATTTCGGTAGGTATTTCTGTGACCTTTAATGCTATTATTCTACTAGCTCTTAGCTGTCAGAGATTTAAGAAAGCTTTTGAGGGAGTGAAGGTTATTCAACTGTTTAAGAACCAGTGGTTTGGTATTCATTTATATCAGAATATCTTAAGAGAAGAACACATTTCAGCAGTTTTAAAATGAGTCTGACTTTATTTGCAAAAATAGAAGCCTCTGAGAAAGCCAAAATTTCCCAAACGTTCAGTTCTACACCAAGGAAATTGCATCTAAGCCACTCCTGTGCCACATCAAATGAACTGAGGTAAAATGAGCTAAGGAAGGGCGATTGAGTGGCATTCAGCACAACATGGGTCCCACCAGGCACTGCCTGACCCAAGCCCTAGAATAGGCCAAGCTTTCCAGGGAATCTGAGAACCCTTTCCAGAGCTGCATCTTCCTGTATCTGCTGTGAAAAGAAATGTCAGAGCAGGGCAAAATTTCTGCATTGTTCCCTCCAGCCTTGCTTTCTGATCAGCCTCCCCAGCTCTTTGGGGGAAATGTCCTTAAAAGACAACAGCAGCCCCCACATATTTGCAGCCCTATGGGGGACACGGGTGTTACAAAGGCAGTACCAGCACCCCTTTCTGTCATCCATAGCCATTAATGCTGTAACAATCTGTAAAGGATGAAATCCTTATTACCTCAGAACTCAATCAGCTGATGCTTTTGATTTCAGTAAGGTTAAGATTTCAGTCCCATCTTTGGTCAGTATTTCTTTGTAAGAAGGTTTTCTACACGTGGTGAATTACTTACAGGAACGTTCAGCTTATGTACAGCACACAAGGCAACAGAATAATTGGTTTGCAATCAAAAATATATGTCTCCTGATGTGGCAAATAATCAGGGTATTTTTAATGCCATAAAAACATATTATGTAGTGAATACTAAAGCAGACAATTAATTTCTTGGCTTGTATAAAAAGAAAGAGATAATTCCATTTTAACTGTCTTTTCATTCATATCAATCATGAACAATGAATTTGTGACTTATGACTTTGCCTCAGATTTGCCAACATGGAAAGTCTTCCTACATTTTCAAGCCTTTTCAATTTTGTGAACCATGCATTTCAAGCATCATCCAATAAAAATTAATTGCATAAAACCTTTCTGTCATGAACATCCAGTAATATTCTATCTAGACACGAATTAAAAAAAGAAAAAAAGGGTAACATTTCTTATATACCCATGGAATCATTTAAATTATGTCCAGATTTCATCGTATGTGTTTTGATTACTGAAGGTCTATTGCTAATTTACAGAGACTGTATATGCTGAGCATAAAATACATTTATTTTGTTTCTTTGTCCTGATTGCATTAATTTCTTTTGCTGAAGTGCATTGTTGGTAACTGATGCACCATTCTGCACTGAAGAGTGTTAGTGCTTGTGTAATGTAAAACAAATGTCTGAAAAGCAAAGATCTTTGCTCATGATATCCTGAGGTATAAGAAAAATTGATATCAAGTTACTTCTACATGGGCCATAGCTAGAAAGGAGAAACATGATCTGTATTTGGTTTTGGTTTTTTTTTGCATTTACCAAAACTTGACAAGTCATGACAAACTATTCATCATGTATGTGGCAGTACCTGTGTAGGTGATGGCACATCTGGAGTGACCTGATGTCCTTCCACATCCTTTCTAACCTTGACTTTCCAAGTAAACTCCCATAGGGAAGAAATTTTACAGCAGAGGATTAAAATGAAAAATCTCTGCTGTCCCTTATTTCAAAATTAAAGGCTACTTTGTATTGGATAGACTCTCACCGTAATTCTTGTGAAGACTCTAAATTGCTTCCCATTCAAAGCTGCAGCCTCCCCAGAGGGGCACCTCCCTTCTGCTGCTGGGGAGGCAATTGTGAATAGAGTGGCTGAGGCCTTGGGAGTTAAATATTTGCTATATGCCAAAACATAATAAAATAAAAAAGCCTGCGGGATAATATAATTCAATAAGAATAACCTTTACTAAGCTATCTCCTCTCATTTGTGTGAACTTGATAAACCTGCCTGCACAATCTGCAGCAAGTAGAATATGAGATCTGAGTCTTTGTAGAGTGATACTCATTAAAGGCAGCTATTTTTTGTAACTTCCTTCCCTGTGGAAACCTATACTGGTGATGCTGCCTCTGAACCTGAGATATTGTCTCTTTCTCTATGAATCTTATTTCACAGATTGTTTAAATTCTGCAGAACTCTCTCCTACCCCTTCTTAGTAGGGATGTTAATTGTGATGGTATATATACCTAAAGGTATTTTGCATTCATGTGCACACATAGTTGGGAGAAGTTCATCTTCTTGCAATGGTCAGTGGGAAAAGCTGTACATCTCCTATCCATGCAACATAGTGCTGATCAGCCTTGTGTTGCCATCTGGACAGAGATATGTTGGCCTTGTTTGCTCAAAACTAAAGAAATAACCATGAGATAAGAGAGGGGAGTAGGATACAAGGGGTTTCCGCCTTTCAGGTTTTTCTATGTGGTCAGCATGAACTGGGAGGGCCTTTTGCGCTCTTTTTATTTTGATCTTCTGGGAGCTGTTATATGCTAAGCATTTCATAAAAGCAGCTATTTACCTCTTTACCTATAAATATAACAAGTAAAATATATGTTGATGGCCAACTAATTAGTGAAGTTTGTGAAATATATGTAACACATATAAAGAGATGAAGCATTTTACTAAAAAAACCAAGCAAAATATGAAAGTAGTATCTTGTTACCTTAATGAGTCTATATATAGCATAACACAGATGAACTGGGATTTTGATGTCAAATATTCAGGTGAGACTGTATTACACCACCAATTTGCAGTGTTTGCTCGATATTTAGATAACCTCTAAGATCAGAGTGGAAGAAGTCCTTCCTTTAGTCACGCTGTTGAAGTCAGTGGAAATTACTGCTGTGTTACCCAGGGTAAAGTGAAATAAAAGGTTTTCCATACAAAGGAGCTGCCTGGTCTGTGGTCAGCCTTCTCCACAGCAGTGGGTCGTATGCCAGTGAGATAACACAGCATTACGTGTTGGAGAGCAGGCATGCAGCTGGGAAAGAGATTGCTCCTGCTCACCTCCCAGTCAGCCCCTTTCATCTGCTCAGGGTTGGTTTATGAAGCTGAAAAATGCAGTGTAGCCAATGTCTTTGGTCCCAGCCATTCCCACCAGGAACACATCTGGTGTGGGAGTGGGATGATGGATGACCTTGGCTGTCTGTGCTCTGTATGGGGTCTCCAGAAGGTATTAAGGCAGCTAATGGAGGCTACAAATCTTCTCTGCCCTGCAGTGTCTCCCACTCATGACTTAGGTTTTGTGTATTTTGGGATGATGGGTCACTTTCTACCTGAACACAGCTCTTATAATAATTCACTGTACATATATTCATATGTATATATGTATGTATGTCACCTAGGCTTTCTAGATGGTTGGATTTTTGGTTCTTTTTGTATAACTTTCAATGTCCCAAGATCTTTTTAGATTTTTGCTGTTTTGTTTTGTTTGTTTGTTTGTTTGTTTTTTAAATAACAGGATTGTATTCTGTCAAAAGTAGAAAGATAATGTTACTCTGATTGTAAATATATTTGGTTTGTGTGCTCAGACTTTTATCCTTAGCTTAGCTTTCAATGTGCACCTACCATTTCCATAATTCCAGTGGGCAGCTTTTAAAAAACAGTGTGGGCCAAGCACCTGAATTCTATCATCTGGTCTGGATTAAAATTCACATTTTCCAGTCTGATTTTGGTGAATACATCTTGGACCAAGAGCAAGCCAACATAAGTTACAAACTGTAAAGGAAAAATACTTCTCCCGAAAATGTGTAGAATGCACAGAACGGGAAATAAACACTTCTTATGGTGGTGATACTGAGGGGGAGAGAAATGCAAAGCATATGAGGGAAGGAGCTGTATCTATTTGACCATATTATGCAAACCAACACGACCAGCACTTGGGAATGGGAGCGTTGCGTGTAGTCATGTTGCATATTACACAAAGCAATCTCCTCTAGTATGGTCACTTCTCAAAGTTGCATTTGCTTGCAGTGAAAGAAAAGGGAACAGATTCTTAAAATCGGTGTTGATGTCCTTTAAAAGCCAGCTGAAGATAATTGTTTCTTTTAAAGATAGGCTTGTGAGGTCCTGAAATTTGATTATGAAGAAAATCTTAAATAGCATATAATGAGAGTTAAGTACCTTCCTGCCCCAGCAGAGCACAGTGCCCATCTTTGCTGCTATGAAATCATAGAAAATAAGTTTTGGCAGGAGTTCAGCACATCATTTAAATGGTCTCTTTGCCAAGGTAGGTGAGCCTAAATCTTCCCCTGTGCAGTCTGTGTTGGTTTGTGTTTCCTGAGACTCACAATACCACACCTTGGTCAGTTATTTTGCCATGGTGCTTCCTTATCCTCCAGCACTATGACATGCTCAGCAATGGGAGCCTTCTCAGCACTTGATTTCACTGGTTAGAACAGCTGTCCTTTATTAGGATGAGAGCAACATGCTGTATCTGTATTTGTGATGCTGAGAATTACCTTGTTTTCTCAATTATGCTCTGAATGCTCAGTAAAATGGTGCTTAAATATAGATTTGGGATCTGGAAGTACATGAAAAGTTCTGCAGAGGGCAGAGAGGGCATGTTCCCACTGCAGAGCCTTGTTGGCTTGGGATCAACTACTGTTTCAGTGCAAATGGCTTTTAGGTTACAAACCCTCATATATTTGAGTAGTATTTAGCTTCACAAAGACACGTCAAACTTTTAAAATTCCAAGTAGTGGAAATGTAGGTACCTCCACATTTTTAGTGTTTCAGACTTACATATTTGGAAAACCACTTATGTGTTTTGTTTATTGAGGCTGGCAAAGGATGGGAGAAGAGAACAGAAATTCACCACATTTGCAGGGTTGTTTTTATCCCAAAGCAAAGTTATTTTGCTACATGAACACTCTGTAATGTTTTAATTAAGGTAGCATTACTGCTAAGAATTTCAATACAGAGAAAATTGTCTGTTCTACCTTTTTTGCAGTTTTATTTCAGATAAAATATATTTATTAAGTAAATAAAATAAAAATCAAGTCTTACTTTCAACATCCCATGCCACAACAAATCTTTTCATTTGTGCTGTGTTTCTGTACCTCATAAAGAATAACAACCAGCATCTATCTAAATCTATCTTCCTGACAGATTTGGTTGCTCAGAGCAACCACACAAAACCTGCCGAGGAAATGTGCACTAAACTGTGTTTTCATGTGTTGGGTGTGGTGTTTGAGAGGAAACAGATACTGCAGAGGTGGTAAATGTAAGGTTGGTTTCCTCTTAAAATACACCTTGAATCCACTGATTCAAGTGTCAGCTCCTTTCCTACTTTTTGATACATTGATACATTAATTATGCATTTCTGCTGTTCTTGTGAAATCTATTAGAGTCAAACCACCCTACTGTCATAACTGGAATTATTGAGGTTGTATCAGCATTGCCAATATTACTGTCACTAGTGTATGGTGCTATTTATAAAGCATAGAATGAAATGTACCTTATGTGTGCAATGGTGACATTTCAAACCATCTTGAGATGAAGAAAAATAGCATTTCCTATCGGAAATTATTTTGATTAGAAATTACTCAGTAAGTACCTTTAAAACTCATTCTTTCCTACAAAGCCCAAGAGTGATGACAGCCCTAAACTCAATGTGTATATTAGACCAAATTTTTGTGGCTGAAAATCACCATCTCTTGACTGAAGCCAAAGTTTCCATAAAGATTGACACAAACACACTGAAGTTGCAAACAATATCCTAAACCTCAGATCCTGAATTCGACTTTTCAGAGCACTCTACTAAACAAAGCGAGGAAATATCATCAGCAAAGAAAGAAAATGATCAATATAATGGCAAAGCATTTCCATTTTGTACATCCACGTGAACATAACTGACTGCGAAACAACTTACATGTTGTAAACATGTACATTATTAAAACCAACATGTTCATTATTAAGCTCTCTACATTATGAACACTTCTTTTATAATCAGCTCATTTGTGTCTTTAGAAACCAGGAATGCCTTCTGCAGCACTCCTGGGAAGTGCAGTGTGCCCCAAAGCTATTCAGAAATACAGATCCATAGCAGAGCCACTTTATTGTCTTTAACAACTGACTCCTCCATTTCTTATTGTTCACTGGTGAAAGTAGAAATAGCAATATGAGAAATACTGTTGTTTGAAAAAATAACTGTATTCCTTGAAGTCTGAAAAATAGGTATGTGGCTTGAATAAACACACATGATGGCATTTTCTTGTAAGTGTTCTGCTGGACTGACCATGTGAAGATCTGCACCACCAGCAGACAATTCCTTTTTGTTTCCCAGCTCCTCTTTTGTTCTGCGGTGGCAGAGCCAGAAGCTCCCTCCTTGCCCTTGGGACAATGTGTTGTGGCGCACAGCTGGTGATGTGCTGGTGGTGAAAACAGAGCGGCCGCTTTCCCTGCAAGGCATTGCCTTATGTATGGAGAGTGGGAATTTGATCCCCTCTCCTAGTGCTGGGTTTACAGCTATCCCTCGTGACCTTCTTCCTGGAAGGGACTTTTCCAGTGAGATGGTGACCCATGTAGGTAGACATGTACATTGTTCCTCCATTTAAAATCTACAAATTGAGGGTAAAGCGTAGGGTCTGGTTGTGTCAGGGAAGGAAAATAAGCCTGACTGGACACAATATGTAAAAATGGTTTCATATCACAATGGAGGAAATGGCCTCCTGTTTTTGAAGTCTACACTGCATAAGTCCTTCCTGAACACTGAGGAGAGTTGTTCACTGCTCATCCAAGCTAACAGGGATTTGTCTGCTGATTTCAATAGTAAATGAAATAGATTATCAAGGTTTTGGAAGGACTATCTAATGATTAGAGACTCAGGAGAGCAACCAGATTCTAAAAGTAGATTCTTCCTGTGCTAAGACATTAGTTTCTCTTTTCTTTCATGGGAACATTTACTGCCATGATCACAATTTTATAATGGAGACAAGCATTCATCTAGTGCTCATCTCAGAATGTCTATAAAATAAAACCATAGTTTCCAAACAAATTTCACAGTTTATTCAGAATGAGAGAATTGTGCCTTAATGATGGGTTTCTGTGCAGAGCAATAGAGTGACAATTTTTCCTATAAATAAATATTCTTGAACTACCGGTATTGCTAAATGAAATCTATTTTGAGATGCCTTCAGGACTCGCATCATTAAGCCTGTAGAATTTATCTCTTTCTCTAAGGGTGTTTGAGATCTTGGTATGCAATGACTATTTCACCCTAATTTGCTTTATGCACCTGCTAATGGAATGATAATATTTTGGGGTATCCTTTGGGGGTAGTAATATTTTGTGGCATTCTTTGGAAAGCATCAAGATTTCAATACTTTGGGATGACTTTCTGCTGTTCTTATGTTTGGTTTGTCTTGCACTGTGTGAAACCTTTTAAGTGGTCATCATGCTCATTAAAAGGGAAAAATAAAGGACTCCAAGTCAGTTACATTTTGTGAAAGTTGTTGGTTTAAAATCTAGTGTTAAGGAAAAGTACCAAAAGCAAAAAAGCGCTGAAAGTCTCCAGTTGCCACATACTGGTTCTTTCTTTCCTATTTGCTATCGGCTACCGGGGGTTGTTACACGTGTCGGATGGTCACTTCATACAGCTGGTATCGGGAGATGTGGAGATTACACAGCCTGGTGGGCAGGTCCATGTTCACTCCCTGCTGCAGTGCACAGGAAGAAATGCTATTCCAGGTCAGCATCACACTCCCTCTACATCATTGCTCTCAGAGGCTCATGTGGTTTGAAAAGGTGTGTCCTTCCACCTGGGCCTGCACTCTGACACTGCGTCTTGGATTCCCACACTCCCACCCTTCTCCCCAACTTTTTCACAAGCAGAACATGAAACGATGTGTTTGCAATGGCTGGTGCTGAGCTAGGCAGATGTCTCTCCAGATTTTAATGCAACGAGTTCAGAGTCCTCTGCGTATCTTCCATTTAACTGTTCACTGTTGGCATCGTGATGGTACAGGTAAACAGGGACCTCTGTGATGGACGTGGCAGTGTAGGAGGTAGATCGTGTGGAACAGTGCTCGCGGCGCCTTTGGCCCCACTGGGTTTTGTACTGTGTCCATTGCCTCTTCAAAGCTCCTTGCACCTGTTAGAGAAACACACAGCTAGGGTGAGGCATCATAAAAACCCCTGGGATGGGATGGAAAGGAAAGGAAAGGAAAGGAAAGGAAAGGAAAGGAAAGGAAAGGAAAGGAAAGGAAAGGAAAGGAAAGGAAAGGAAAGGCAAGGAAAGGAAAGGAAAGGAAAGGAAAGGAAAGGAAAGGAAAGGAAAGGAAAGGAAAGGAAAGGAAAGGAAAGGAAAGGAAAGGAAAAGCTCCAGGTTTAATTCTATCAGGTTTAGTCTGCCTCTCTCCTCCTGTCTATTCCTGAAGCAGTAGTTCAGCTCTCAGCCTTCACCCCCTCCCTGCCTACCCTATGGCAGCAATAAGAGCTTCATGCAGTTGCTCATTCTATAAATGTGGAAGAGATTGCTGCACAGGAACACAGTATGAGACTATGGTAGACAAGGGAGGAGGAAAGGGGAGTGGGGACTAAAACTCACCTGACGCTGCAGATGGATACTTGCCCCTGAAATGTCTAATGCATTTTGAAACTTGAAGAATCTCAGCCTTGAGTAATGAGCCTTTGTCATGAGTGGCAAAGCGTAAGTACACTTGAACTGCTTGCCAGGACTAATTTTGTAAAAAGAGTTCGAAGATTAGGACAGCTAAACAACGATTTTGTTCTTGTATTTTAAGGACATGTTTTGTGCTTGTGAAATGTAGCATTGGTCATAGCTCTCTGCATGGCAGAGGATTTCAAAATTTGAACATTCATTTGCTAGGAATATTTTATTCAACATTTACATTGAGAGTGGTGTTATACATGGCACTAGGAAATTATTTAAATTATTGAGTCCTACCAGTGAATAAGAAGCCCTTCTCCAGCTGCATGTCCAGGTGTCATGGCTCTTGATAATGCTGCTACATGAGCAGAAAGTGGGCAAATCCTGTCTCTTTTTGTTTAGATTAGTCATTCCAAATAAAGCAAGAATAGGAGCAGTTTGACACAATAATCTGGTGTAAATGACCCCCTCCTCCAGAGGAAGGCAGGTGCAGGTAAAGCACTGTGATGACAGGAGTCCACAAGTCTCAGTGCTCCTGCTGAAGTGGGCACTGTTTGTCATTTGGAGAATGTATTGCTATTCACCTTCTCCTAACACATAAAGAAAAGAAAACAAATGCCTGTGCAGGTTAATCAGATATTGAGCGCAGGAAAGGCATATGGTCACAATGGAACTTTAATTACTTGGGCTGTGAGCAAAGTTTACTATACCAATAATGAGAATTAAAGTGAAATAGCTGCATGCAGGGATGTTTTATCACACTATCACTCAAGTTTATTAGTGAGAGTTACTGGGTCAAAGAGTAATGCAGTGGCAGCACTCAATACAGAAATATTACTCATGAGTTAAACTTTGTAAAGATTTCAGTCACTTTGAAATTGCCTTTTGGTGTTACAGTATGAATATTGTGGCTTAGTCACCCCAGAAGCTTTGGGGAGGGACTGGAAGAAGAACCTTTCAGAAGTGCTAGGACAGTGACTCTCCCCATAAGTTGCCGGGTTGGTGGCATCTAGGGCAGACACGATGAGGATAATGCAGTAGCCTTGTCTGTGCACAGCGGCTCTGCCTGCTCACAGACACCTCCTCCCCCCCACAGCACCTCACCAGCTGTTGAGCACTTCTGGCCTTCACCTCTGCCCCATGCTGACCGTGTTTGCGTTTCACAGCCCTTCATCCGTTTGGATTCATATCAGCATCTTTAGTGCAGGCAGCAAGAGCCTGCTCTTAGAGACTTTCTGTTCCTCTCCTAACCCTTTCCTTCCTTCCCCTGCTCCCTGCACAGATCCCGAGCCTTTGATCGTTCTTGCGTGGGGAGAAGAGATGCTGTGCAGGTGAGGAGCTCCTGCTAAGCTCCCAGACTGCTCTCAGCTGGAGTCTGACAGTCCACCAGGGCAATAGGTCTGGAGATGAGAGCATGGTTAACTGGAAAGAGAAGAACAATGTCCCTGAGTCTTACAGAGCCCGGCAGGAGGAGCTCATAGTTTTCTTCTAAAAAGGGAATGATGCTTACATTGGATGTATGGTGGGTAGACAACAGACACACCCCTTCCAGTTCAGCCCATGATTAGAAGTGACATTATGCAGGTCTAAAAGGCTCCACAGAGCAGTGAGAGCTCAAGGTCAAAGCACCTTTGTTTTTGTTCTCGGCTGAACTGCCTATCTGTACAAGGATCTGGCCACAAATGGATAATGGATTGTACAAGTTGTTGCATTTGAGTAGAACTTGCTAATCTAGTTTTCTGCCACAATTCCAAGAATCTCAGATGATCAAAACTCAGTGCCAACCAAAACCATTCAGGCATGTATTTTAAATCTGTGAACAGCATTACTGAATATCGCATGAACAGCCACGATGTACTAATGACTGAGGAGGCGTCTGGGGACCAGGAGGTGCAGGGTGAGGCCTGTGATGGCAGATCAGAGAAATCAAAGACTAAAGCAATGAAGAGCCGAAGTTTATTTACTCTGCTTTTCAAAGATTTTTCTCTTCTCTATTAGCCATTCATGCTTCACTGGCGCATAAGATACATGCCTGTTTTTTCCCCAAATAGACTTTCCATTCTGCTGTCCAGCCTTGCAGCCTAGAAGCAATTCCAAGCTTGAAAATGTGGTCTGATGAGCAGACTGTTTCAGACTTTGTATAATCTGTACAGCACTGTTGCTGTTCCACAGAGAAACTACAGTGCTGCTTGACACCAAGATTTTATATGAAAATGTGCAAGAAGATTTGTCATTTTGAAAGTAATTAAAAAAAATTGTTTGTGTGTTCTTCCACATGAATGCAGACATTGGCATAGCTTCTTATTATTATTTTTACATTTCTTTCTATAGATGGGTTCATGGTACTGAAGTGAGGTTAGCGAGACAGGAGTGATGAATGCACTATAAAACACAGTCAAGTGGTTCAGAGTTTAGCATTGTTTGTCCTGGCTAACCTTCATATATTTCAGTCTTGAAGTTAAATATTCCAGTAGGAAAAAGTAAATCCCAGATTAGCCAGGCTTCTGCAGTACTGGAATTAATCTCCTTGCCCCACACTGAATTGTCTTGTGAGAAGAAATTTTGGCCTCTATGGCAGCAGATGTGTGCAGCAGCTTGGAAACAATCTTATATCATGACTGAAGACCTGACTGCGTCTTTGGTCTGTATTCTTCCACACACACCAGAACTAGGGGAAGTTAGCTCAGTTTTCTTGGTCAAACTGAGATTACTGTTCCCTTCAGAAGGCCCTAATACCAGTTTGGCATTAGTCTGTTGCTGCTCTTCTACAGGTTTTGTGCCTTATATATCTACAGATTGTGTAACTGCAGAAACAAATGGGAGAAAGGGGTCACAATCCTTTCATTTTCTCCTGGCCCAGCCCAGTCCATCTACTCCAGTGCATAAACTTGGCTTGATCTTTATTGGTAAAGTGCTGTTGCAAGTAGAACCAAACTGTCTTGAGTCTGTAGACAGAGAGCGTCGATGATGCTCACCTTAACGGGAAATTCTAAAAAAGTTTCCCTTCTAGTCTAGTAAATAAAATTTCCTTGAAGAAAATAATGAAAGGGTTTTCCAGCACTCCTGCCACCGACAGTCTGCAAATCTGAAGCAGATGCAATAATTTTGAAAATGGGTATAATGGTGAAAAGCACCCAAGCACCAATAAAATCACTCTCAATGTATCTGAGAAACCTGCATCCTCACAGTCATTTGTTCTTACTGCCTGACATTGATCCATGTTTCTGATCAGCTGCTCCACCGAGAAGTCATCCATCATGCATATTGGCACGCAGATGCTTCAGATATATTCATTAGTGAATAACTTGAGAGTTGTATTCCTGGAGTTGTAAAGGTGGATATGCTCTTCTCACACTGTAGCGCTGTCAAAAGTACTTTGGAATTGGAGCTAGTGGATGAAACTTAGAAACTAATAGCCTTTTAGATACTTTATGTTTTCAGTGCATTTTATTGTGGCCTTTCCTCATTTTTAACATTGCTACGACCTTTAATCTAGACACAAGTCCATGTGTTCTCATTAGAGATGTTGAATAACCTTTTACACTGTTAAAGCTGTAAAGCATTAAGAGAATATGTTTTGCACAATCTGATCTGAACAAAAATAAAGGTGACACTGGAGAGAATGAAGAAGGCAATGCTCAAGACCAGGATTTTGGGGTAACACATTGTTTGGATGCCAGTGAGGAGACACTGGAGCACTGCTTGTGTACAGCTATGCAGTCATCCTTATGGGGAGAGGATGCTTTATAAACTGCCTGACTGGTCTCTACTTTCTTCACAGCAGGTCCTCCATATTAGGGAGTATCAGAAGTTTTCTTTTTTCCAGGGCATGGATATTCAGCTGTGTCAGAGTGATGACAGTAAGGCAGAAGAAGAACAGTGATAGTAGCCTGCAGATACTGGACAGAAATGTGTAAGGAAAAGAGTTGTATGTCTTCAACTTTGTTTAGTTGGACTCACGAAACCATGAACTTCCGTAGCATGATCTTTACAGCTCTCATTTCACATTCAGTTCTGATGTCATTAGCTGCTCACATTTTGCCATTCTTTTTCATGTCTCCTGAGGAGCCCTGCCACAGAACTGCAGCAGGAGGCCTCTCATCTTTTAATCCCTGAGTTTCTCTGTACATTTACACAGGGAACCAGCCAGAGGCAAATGTACAGAGAAGTCGACAAGTGGTGGCAGAATTTAATACTCTCTGCTATCCTGAATGTTATCAAATCAGCCAGTAGCACCTTATCACCAACATAGCTTGCTTCCAGTCTCTATCAAAATATCAGTGTGGTCACATCATCACATGGAATTTGCTGGTTTCTAATAATATACAGGGATAAACAGGAGCGCAAATATCTCTCTAGGTTGACATGCTGAGCGTTAGCATCACGAAGTTTGTTCTGTATCTAATTCATCTCTTCTGGACTGAGAATGAACTTTTTAATGGACTTCCTGGCTTTGCTAAGATATATGGTGTTTTATTTCGCTACAGTTGACTGCTCTTGATGCGTTGAAAAAGCCTTTTTCTGCCAGCCATATTTGGAAAATGGCTTGCTGTAGGAATTTAAATGATTCTTGACATGTTTTAACTTGCTATTTTTTGTCAGAAAAAAAAAGTAATGTGGACCAAAACCCGACTGTATGTGTATATACATATATATGATCCAGCTGTAAGAGAAGGGGACAGATCTTTGCCACAAGGGTTTTTATTTCTCAATTACTACAAAAGAAACATTGACTGTAAAAAGGCCAGTGCTGATCCTCAAAGGAGAACAAGTAATTGTACTACTCCATCAGAGAGTGCTACCAGGGACGGATTTGCCACAGCTATGGGTCTGAACGTAGCACTGCATTCTCCAAACTGATCCCTGAATGTCCCCTCTGCTTATGAAGTATTGTGGTCCTTCCTGCTGTTCTGGGGCAGGAAGGGAAGTGATTTTTCTCCTTTAGTTAGACCTCCATCTCAAACTTGCAGATAGTAGGGGGACAGTGTCATGCCTGTATCTCATTAGATGACATCTTCTTTGTAGGGGTAACGCACCTAATTAACCTGCTCAGAGATATTCCAGACACACTCTGCACAGAGCTGTCAAAAACGCACACCACTGCTTGTGTGTGACGAGGAAAAGTGACTTCATGTGGTTTCAAAGTTTGTAGTGCAATATGCTTCACATCTGCATTAATGAATAGCAGACTGACTATTTTTCAAGTTTGACTCATTTTCTGCATTTCATATACTTACCTCACCATTGAAGAAGCAGAATATTGTAGCTACAAGTAAACCCTAAGAGAAAGGAAAAGAGAAGAGTTTAGGGATATATAGGCCTCTTCATCATATTTTGGAAATTTGGACTTCATGGATACAAGATAAAAACTTTACTCCACTTCCTCTGCATCACAGACACTCCCTATCTTTCACAGTTGTGTTATTAAATTGATTTTTTTAGTCTTTTCATAATGTCTTACTGTTTATTTCCTATATTAATAGTTTTTAGAGATTATTTATTGTGGTCATGAAGTTATTTATTTATAAGAGATGTAGAAAAGGAAAATGAAAGGTAGATGTATATTTTGCTTACAGAGGAGAGCCACACTGCCACTGATTTTGCTGAAGAGGAATTGTGTCAGACGAATTGTGTCCTATATATTGCCACTCATTTGTCAGAGTGCAGCTATCTGGTCAAAAGTATCAGCACAGAGAATCCAGCTGTCCCAGGAAGGCTTTAAATTGAACTGTATGTCAGGATAAGTGAACTTGTATCTTGGGCATCAAAATGGATTGAGAGGATGTGAGAAGGGGTGTAAGTGGTCAGGAAAAGGGAAAATCACACCATGATAGATGAGTTAGAAGGTAGGGAGGTGGAAAGAAAGAGACACTTCAGATCATAACTTGGTGCTAAATGGCTTTAAATTAATTTAATCATCATCACAGTTGTTCAGATAATAATTCACTACTGCTATAAGATTAAATAGGACCAAGGCAGGAATATGAGATGAGAAAGTGTGAAATGAATAAGAGAGAAAATTCTTGCACAGAGAGCCTGCCATTCAGGATTATGTAGTTACACTGGTCTACATCCTAACTGCACTTGCTCTTATTAAAATAGATTACATAGCATCACTGGGAGCCAAATGCCTTCATTTAAAATTATTTAAAGCAGTTATTATAAACTAAACATATGGCAGTTTGTGAAATTGAGGGGAAAACTGCAATTCTGCTTATGATCCCAAGGGCTGCTTTGAAGAGCTTTACAACTGTATCTTTCCTATAAAACCTTCCTTTAAATAATTGCCAGTTGAATTGTAGATAATGCTTTGCAAAATATCTTGGACTCTCAGATGTGTATTTTGGACCACAAACAGGTGGTAAAGCAATAACTTTTTAACAAAATTCTTATATAGAGATACATGAGCTGATTTAGACAAGTGCTGACTGCTTCAATTTTGACAATTATTTTTGTTTAATAGATCTTCTCTGATGCAGAATTTGTAATTTGACATAACTTCAAATATCAAAAAGTTCATTTTCACATTTTGACAAAGCAGTGAGTATTCTCAAAAAAACTCAAATCCCAGCATGCAGTAAGAAATGGACAATAGCTTGTCCATAAGTCTTGGGCTAAGAAGCACCACAAAGTCAAACAAAACCTTACTACTCTATAGCAGGACTTTGTCAGACCAGACACTCCTAAATCAAAATTTTTGCAAGGGTAGAAAATGCGCCAGCTCCTCGTGGCCTGTACCAGCGCTGTTTGTGCTGTGTGCACTGCAGAATGTGCGCAGTTGGGCAAAACCTCTGCTCTTGAGCTGCACTGTGCACCCTTGCAGCAGGGGTCTCACCACTTTGCTAGATGTGGTTTCACTAACAGCAGTCAGCCATAATGGAAATGAGATGGATCTCGATCTCCTCTGGGCAGGGATGCTCAATGCTCACATGAGGCACGGCAAAACAGAAGACAGCGGGGGACAGAAAGAAGCAGAGAAATTTTTTTCCAAGTGTACACTTCAGTGAGAGTGTTTAGGGGGAATTTGGGAACCTCAGTTCACCTAAAGACAGAAATTGAACCTGAACTCTTGAAGTGAAGCCATTTTCCATTTCAGTTCCTGTATGGTGCTGGAATTCCTCTATTATATCTTGCAATCACTCCACTTTTCTGCTATTCGAGAGTGAAGTTCCCTTACTAATGTTTTCTCCAGACAATTTCTGACAGAAAAGCTAAAGAGGAAGGTGGTGATGCCTCACATCCCTTTCAGTTCCTCTTCTAGTTTAGAGCGAGCTGAAGCACACCTGGCTTCTTGTTATTCTGAGACCATACATGTTGAACATGAGATTATTTTCTCTACTCCGTTCCATTTACATCTCATTGCTCTTCTTCCACCTGCCGTGGCCCTCTGGCCACTGCCATCTATATTTCTATTTCTATTTCAATTTTTTTTTCTATTTCTTCCATTTTATACATAAAGTTTTGCCCATTGTTCAGAGGGCTTTTGTTATCTTCAGCTGTAAAGCTACAGATGTATCAGTAGCAGACACTAGTTTTGTCTGTTTGGAGCCAGAAGGGCTCGGGATGACCATAATTCTACCACGGATCTATTAAAACATGTGGCAAACTGCCTGTAGGTTAATTTTTTAATTAAAGGCCCATGGGTTATTTCTCATATCTCTTTGACACATACCTTCTAAATTCTAACTGCTGGTGTTTTTTGCTTAGGATACAATTCTTGCTGAGGATGAGGTCCCTAGATCAGTTATATCTCTCTGTCACTGTGCGGAGTTGTTAAACTAACCTGTGATTTATTGTCTGCTCCCAGCAAGGTAATGTTGGCTGTGGTATTGAAGGCAGAAATGAGGAATTTATTTATTTTGGGAGTAGGGCCTTTAATGACTTCTTCTGAAATTCTTTATTTTTGAAACTATTTGCATAAATGAATGTGGCTTTTGGATGAATGGTGCCCTAGGGATTGTCCAGAGTCAGCAGGTCTCAGACCTTCACGTACCTTATTAACACTGTAGTGAGTTTTTCCCTGTGTTTAAGTGATTATGCTGGTCTAAGTAAATTCTTTGCTTGACAGGTATTTCATTTGTATCTCACTCTCGTAGAAGATGTGAGTGTCTTGAAGAGAAGTTCAAGTAATTTGGTCAGGTTAAAAAGAAACAAATAAAAAACCTATGCAGATACTGCAAATTTACATAGGTTTCTCTCACCTCTTTTTATTTTTTCATTTGAGCTTATGTCTCCATTAAACCAAGAAAGCATATATAGATATTCCTGCTCTTCCTGACCATGTCCATGGTTTTAGTTTTTGCCCTAATCAACTACATACTGTATTGCTGTTTAGACTTTAGTGGGATGATATATTCATTACAGATGGTAGAAGATGATGGCATATGTAATTGTACAGATGGTCCTAACAGAAAAATCAGTTTCTGATTCTCTATGTGGACTTTGTTCAATGTCCATTCACTACTCACTTCTGGCTCTGAATGGACAGCAAGAAAAAAAAAAAAAAAAAGAAAAGCGTGGCTGAGGTTGTTCATTGAAGTACATCCCACTCCCACCTCTCTCATTTTGACAAAGGTAAAAAGGTTTGAGAAAAACAGCAGCGCGTTTCTCACCACTTGCATTCACAGCACATTCATACAGCATCTCTGAGGTAAATGACTGGGTTATGAATTGTTCATTTATGTTAGATGACAAAAATAAGCAAAGAACATGTCTTTGAAGTTTCTGCTGCCACTGACGTGGGGAGATTGTCGCGAGAGGGCTGAAGACAGCAGCCCACCCTCTGCAAAATGATGGAGACATCCCAACAGCCAAAGCTCAGGCTTTGCTTCTTCTTCTGCACTCTGTGGAGGTTTTGTTACTGCCATTTTTTCCATGAATTTTTCATACAAAAATGGCACTTTATTATATCCAGCTTACAAAAAATATTTTCCCTAAATTTAATTGGCTCCAAATATTTAAAAGTTTTTAAATTACTAATAATCTAAAGAGAAAAAAAAAGAACAGAAAATAAAAAAAGAATGCTAATGTTGTCAAAAGCAGTCCTATAACCTTAACTTTGAACAGAAGGAGAAAATATTTCTGTCTGGTTTGGCATTACAGAGGATATTTATTTCCTTTTAAACTGAGAAACAGATGGAATGAATACCTTCTAAAATACGTTGAAATATCTCACTATTTTTAAGAGGCTACTTTTAAATGGGTTAATTTTGTTCTGCGTAAGGCTGCATAGAAAGCTAAATTTAAAACTTGGAGGCAGCGTGGATATATGTGCAGTGCAAACGCAGGCCTAAAAGATTGAAAATACCCTTGTATCAGACCAGAGCCCTCTGAGCTGCATCCTCCTGCCTGGCAGGGTGGGTGCTGCAGCCCTGAGGGTGCTGCTTGGAAGCTGCTGAGTGGCACACAAGGGGTCTCACTTGTGGAGAAAAAACCAGTGATTACTCTCTGTTCAGAAAAAACCCTTTTCATTTGCCAGAAAAAAACAAGGCCCTTATGCTGAATAGCATTTTAATTTCTCATTAGAGGCAGACATACATTTAGGGCCACAGTCACCAAGGTATTGAGAGAAGTAGTTTTAGTTGCTTGTGTATTGCTGTTGTTTCAGGGGCTGCTCTTACACTCCTCCCTCACAGACCTCCATGGCTCTTTCTCCTCTGGCACAGTGACAGTGTCATTTTGTATCACCTAACAGCCTCTAAAAACGCATCTTGAAGGTGCTGGACACAGAATTCAGTGAGATGGGACAGTTGGTGGAGGGAGCTTGAAAGCAGAGGCTTATTCATGCCTGGGTTGGTTTGAGAGCTCTGGGAGGATCATGTCTATACGTGGGACTAACTGATGCATCATGCAGTTATTTTTCTACTCTTCCTTTTATTTTTGTGAGGCATTTGCTGTGGACCAACGTCAGAAATCAGAAGCTGGGGCAGTGGTCGTTGGTAGCTGAGCCTCTGACAGAAGCACAGCACCCCAATCTCTTCCCAGCCTGGGACTTCTGAGAAGATTTTCAGTGGTTCTGAGGATGGAGGAAATGCCAGCTGCAGCCCCAGGGCCAGCAGAGGTGTAGGAGACCCTGCCAGGTCATCAGGCGTGAGCCTCATCTCTGCTGCTCTCTTGGAATGGAGACCTGAGTGCAGCAACATGCAGCACAGAGCACTGTTGCTGCTCCACTCCTTCCCAGGAGGCATTCCCTTTGCTCAGGTGTACCGTTTTGTCTTCCCTGGGCAGCATGATAGGGTTTTGATAGATGTGTTTTCATGCCACGGCGGTGCAAGGAGCCAGCACATCCTGTACCCTAATGCTTTACAGCCCGATGAAATTTGCACCTTTCACATGCTTTCAGCATCATCTACAAGGTTTTGATCTGTAACTCACTGGCTCTTCTGGAGTGAAAATATTCGCTTTATGGTGCCTGTTTTAGGAGCTCTGTTAAATAAGATAGCTGCTTTTGTTCACCAATGCACCTACAGCATCCCAATCCATGCATGTTATTTCAATTAAGGTGTGCTGGTTTTGTGTGGGGTAGAGTTAATTTTCTTCATAGTAGCTAGTAGGGGGGCTCTGCTTTGGATGGATCCTGGAAAAAGTGTTGATAATACAGGGATGTTTTAGCTATAGCTGAGCAGGGCCTCCAAAATTCAAGACCTTTGCTGCTTTCCAGCAGAGAGCTGATATTGGTCATGGTGAGAAGAGATGTGAACCTCTGCTTTTAGAGGATCAATGGGAACTTGGCTAGCTGGGCTGGAAAAGTTACGCATTCCCATTTGCAGCGTAAAATCCAGTCTTTGATTTTTTAATCGTTTACGTATCTGCTCTCTGGATCTGTTAAGAGGAATCTGGTCTGTTGTGTGAAAGACACATTCAGTAGACATACAGTGTTTGTGAATTGTTCATACAGGCATTTTTGAAAAATCACTTCTGCTTAAAATGGTGAGAATTGATGATACCATCAAAAAAGTGTGGGACAAAAGTTCAAAACCAGACTTCTGCTGTTATTCAGGAGTGACTTCAGCAGAGGAAACCTAGGTTGTTGATAAACAAAATAAAATACTGGTGTGTTGCTTTTCAACTGGGAAAATCATTCTCTGAAAGAAATACCATTACATGGTTTCTTTTACAAGCAAATTCTTTCTTATCGTCAATCCTCTGAGTTTTACAATAGACTGCAGTGCTCGTTTGGACCATTTCTGTGTACATGAACTACATAACTAACATATCAATCCTTCATGTTCACTTGAAGCAATGATGTACTGTGAAAACCTCTCTGTTCTAGAAAAAGCATAAAAATTACTCATTTAACCAGTGCAAAAATGAAGAATGCATTACATTTTCCACCAAAAAAAGGTTGGTAGTTGTTTCCATGATGCCTGTGTGAGCATGACCGACATGCCATGATGTGCAAAGCCCAGCAGACTCTCGCTAGTGTCTGCCCAGGCTGGCTGTGCTGTGGGTCATGGCAGCACAACAGCTAGCAGGGAATCACAGCCATTGCACAAGCTCATACACTTTCTACTAATTATAGAATCAGCCCTAGAGTAAAATGAGCACCAGAGGAGTGATTATACAGCTGGCGATCTTAAATATGCATACAAGAAATGTTTGGGAAAGGATTAAGAATGTTTGTTTTAGGTTGTAATTAAAAATCCACTCTAAGAGGAAAAAGGGAGGATTGCACTTGGCTGCAACCAGCAGGACAACTGCACAGCCCTTCCAAAAGGCCAGATTTTAGCAGGAGGCACACTGAGATTATACTGCAGAGGTGTCAAGAGCTCTTCTGTGAAAGCAGAAGGAACCCATCAGGGATTAAACTTTCCTACCTTGGATCCTTCCCTCACCCAACTGCTTTCATCAGTGCAGCCTCCATTTTAACCTCAGTTTGGTGACTTTCTATTGCATAATGTTCATAATTAGAATTGTTGATTAAGACAATAACCATTGGTTTTGAAATTCTATAACAGCTGCACAGGATTTAAAAGATATTTTAAAAATAAGGTGATTATTGACTTATCCTCAGTTGCTAAAACTGTAAGCAAATAACTTGTCACCAAAAAAACTAATTTGGAGATATTCTTTTATAGATCTTGTGAATGAAAATGTGACAATACAGCCAACAATAGAAGAAAAAAGGCTCTCATTCCCTTTAAGCAGAACTGCAATATCAGGTGACATACTCTTCAAAAGCAGGCCTATAACTTCAGTTATACTATCCATGCAGCAGCAGGAACACCCACAGTTTTGAAAGGATGAGGATGATGAGCAGGATATATAATCTGACAGGATGTACAGATTTTGGTAGCCTTATCACTTCATTTAAGGAAAAAACACTACTGAACTTTCAAGCTGTTTTCTAATTAGAGCATTAAAATAATTTCTTCACTTAGCTTCTGTAGGAAAGGAAGCAAGAAGTAGGTCACCACATTCACTCCTGTTGATCACCATTCACAAATGCATTGAAAGACTGCCTTTCTTAGTCAGTATAGGACTGGATATATTCTATTCAGTAAACCAGACAACCCAGCATTTAAAGGCATTTAAGTTTAGCTTTTTTTGTTTTCAGAAGAAAATAAACTAGACTTACTGAATGATGCTGTATTTTCAAAGCACTTTAGAAATCAAATTGTCAGTCTTGTAGTTTAGACTGCTTAAGAATGGAATTCTAACTCCTAAATGAAGCTTAGTTGTCTCTGTTTTTTCTTTTGTGCGTTGGCATTCCCTCTGTACAACAGTTTGCATACACTGCTAATTTTAATATTAATGTCACAGCACTAGTTTTAGTGGATTTCAGCACTTCAACAGAAATTACGTTGGAACATAAAAGCCCTCTGTGAACTCAATTTTCTCTTCATAGTTTAGAAATAGCATGAACCAATAATTTTGGCAACTTATTAAATTGTTTCCTCTGTCTTGTCTCTGTTCTTTATACCCTGGTGCTGCTTGTGCAAATGCATATAATCCAATAATGTGAAATTGTTGGAAAAGAGCTGAAAACCCAGTTATTTTCAGCTTCAAGGTAAAACCCCTGGCAACAGTGTCTTTGACTAAATTAACATCAAACATTTCAACTACACTGAAGTTACTACTATTTAACATACCTGGTAATGCATTAATATATGCATGATGTAATCATATATTTCTCCAGCAAGTCGGTTTTCTGGTCTCCAGGGTATAATAACAAACTGAATTCCTAGTAAGGGCACCAAGATTAACGTGGCTCTGACAGCTTTCATATACATGTTGGACTCAGCACGGTGCGTATCTCTCAGCTTTGTCACCAAAACTCGGACAATGTTAAGTAAAAAGAAAAAATTGACCTGCAAAGAGGTGAAAGCATTCAAATTAAACAGATATTAAAAATAAAAATACAGAGAACATAAATGGCAGTAAAGTGTATTTGTTGTATTTCATAATGGCTTGCTCCCGGGCAGTCAGGTCTTTGCAAGTATCTTGAATATTTTCAGAAAAGATATGTTAAGCAGCTCTACATGCTTTGGAGCCTGCATGGATGCTTCAGCCTGGCAGGGGTCAGTTCTAGGATGCACTGGCTGTTTTGACGCTGATGTGGGCAAATTTGGGATTTCCAGGGTAAAATTAATATTATTTTTCTGTCTGAAGTTTAAATGGGGTGGACAAATTGTCCCCTAGAAATAACCATGTCCCTGTCCTGACTCTGACAGTTGCCAAGCTATCTTGCCAGATGAAACAAACCCCAGCATGTCACTGGGCACGTGGGACCTATTGGAGCACACAATTTCCCTAAGGAGTATGCTCCACGGACGAATGTTTCAGGCTTGTGTGTGAGCTGAGCAGGGCTGAAAGGCTGCTCTTGAGGAAAACTGAGGCCACCCCTTGCCCCCACCAGGCTGCAGGGACCCCGTGCTGCTCTACCCACAGGGAACAGGTAACAGTCGCCGTCTCAGGGCAGAAATGCCAGATACCAGAAAATTTTGCCCCTGATCCTTATGGTCAGTGATACCAAGTAGTTCAGCATCTCCTTTCCTCAGTCTTTTTCAGAAATCTGGTCTCAACAGAGAGTAACCTGCCCTTGACCCTGGCTTCACAGAGAGCTCCTTGTGGGATGTACTGAGAGCCTGCAGGACAGACCCAGGCTGACAATAAGCTCAGTGATTAACCTGTGGACATTCCTGGCATCACAGACCCTCTCTGTCTCCAGGGTACCCAGATCACTCTTTTCTACTCTGCTACATTAAAATCAGGCACTGACACTTTGGAACTTTAATAGACTTTTTTTTCTCCTAATTTTAAAAAATAAGTATGTAAGTCATATAACTCCCATAGATATTTCAAGAGCTCAAATCCCATATATATATACATGAGAAATTTCAGTTGATTTTTTCAGAACAATGAATCAGCAAGCTCTGGTAAAGCATTTCATCACTTCTAAACAACAATGTGAGACCTTTCAACTGTTTTACATTTGTGCTGTACTGGAAAAGAAGAATAATAAATTACTTCTGAGGTCCCCTTCAGCATTAAATCTAAACCTTATTCTCCATCTTATTCTGTCTTCACTCACTCTGCTTAACCTTCACTTTTAGATTTTTTGAAAGTAACTGTGAAAAGTCAAAGAAAGGTTTTACAAAGTTAAAAGTCCTCAGCTCTTCTGAGTCAGTCTGTCACTATGGGATTTTTGCAGCAAATCAAGCAGGACATTCTGTAGACACTGACATCTTCACAAGAAAAATAAGACTGGAAATGACATAAGCGCAATACAGAAATGACAATGTCTTATTTTGAAAATAGTTAAAGATTGCTTTTTTTGCCATAGAAAAAGTCTCTTTCTTTCAACAGCAGATGACAGGGAATACAGGATTATCACAACGTCACCCCAAGACATTGGCCAATATGTACAGACTGGGATTACAATGACAAAATAAAGGTTAAATGGCCTCTCTATAGACGGCAATTGGCATTACAATAGCAGATGCAATCAAGATTGAACCAACAAACCCCCTATAAATGTGATTCTATGGGACCAACAGACTACCTATATGGCAGGGAAGGATGGGCTCCTTCACACAGTTTATGTTAAAGACTGCTTCTACAGAAAGGGTAGAAAGATTTTTGTTTTTTTCAGCTACTGTATGGAAAGTTGTTTGTTCAAAGGTGTTCCCAGTACTCACTGCCCTGCTGTTTGATCTCTGAGGAAACAGTTGCACACACCGGTGTTTGCAAGTTAAGAGGCAGATCAAAAGCTGAAAGTGCATCTTGGGTGACACACTGAGATGAGCTTGGGGCTTGGCTTGAATGAAACCCTTTCTGCACTGGTCAGGAAGGTCAGGGTTACCATGCCAAACTGCACCTTTGGCATTCCAGATGTTATATGTACGCAGATTGACAGCTGCACTTTGAATCTTGTCCTCCTACACAGACAGCTCAGTCCAGTCCTTTCCCTAGACTCGTTTAGCTCCCTACCTTTGGACCACAGCAGGACAATGACCAGCAAAACTCATGCTGAGCAACCCCCTCACCCCAGCCAAGGCATAAGTAAACGATTGATGCCGTAAGTGCAGTGTATTTGTCTCAAATAAATCTCACTAGAATAAAGGGTTGTGAGCCTGTGCGTTGTAACACCGAGTAGAGAAAACTTCTAGTTACTTCTGAGTTTGTACCAAAATACTTGTAGTACAGAAGCTTCTAATCTGTCCAGGTTAGCCGAATTTCTAATGTAATTATTAAACAGTTGATAGCAAATAATATTCTTACCAATAAAGCTGCCATCACAGGTCCATGAACAATATAAAGCAAGTGTGTGTCAACACTCATCCAGCAGCTGGAGGAGAAACACAATGTTAACATTTATTATTAACTTGAATAAAATTTGTTGCACAGGTAAATAATGCTAAGTTCCTTCAAAAACAGACATGCTACTCACTTGTCGTTGAAGTATCTGGCTCTTGCAACAGCATGAATGGATGCTGGCACAAAAGGGAACCCTGAAATGATTAAAGTTATAGATCAGTCTTGGTATTTGTTTAGCTTGAATGTCATGTGTCTCACGCACTGATAAGTCTCTTGTTCACAAAACATATGGATGTGAAATCACAGCTTTCAGGAAAGAGCTGTTATTCCATTGCACTCAGACCCTGGCAACAGCCCAATGGTGAGGTGCAAAAGGGATTGACATTCAAGGCAGCCCAAAAGAAGAAGCAAAACCCACAGACCATGCTCTCCTGGGGTGTCTCAAAGCTCTTCCAGACTCCCCTGCACTGCTGTGGCTTGTGCAGGGAAGGGTGTGAGCAGGCAGTGTGGGAAGGATGCAGGGATCATTCTGTTCTCAGAGGAGTATTCCCTCAGGAAACCAGGGACACTTGTTAAAACCATGTAAATAACTGTTGAGCAAGAAAGAGGCACATTGACTTGCATGCCAGATTGTGGAGCAATAAAAAACAGAGTGAAGAGTTTCTTTTTTGGAGCCAGTGGCACGAGAAAATGTTTAGAGCCAGGAGGTTTTTAGGGGATGGGGATTTGTGACATCTTCTGTAGGTTCCCAGCCTCTGTGCAGCTAAGCCCACCCCATGCAGCTTTATCTCAGCCGGGAGAGGAGCTGTAGGTACATAACTACACATATCCTGACTTATTTGTGACACCTCAGAGGAGGCTTTGACAGGGAGCTGATGGAAGCAAATTTGCACTGGGCTTGGTAGCATGCCATGCTTAACAAAGTGGAAAGCTCAAGTTCTTATTTCCAGCCTGACACTGAGAGTGACACTGGCCCACTCCTGTCCATTTTCCTTCAGCTTGTTTAAATAGCATGTGCCTCTCTGATAGGCTAGAAACCTGGAACAGGGGAGCCTGCACTGCAGTGCTGAGCCCAGGTTGTACAGCCTTGCACACACAGACAGCTGGCCAGGGGGACATCATCTACTGCCATTTCTGTCCTGTGCAGAGGTCTTTGTGCACACCTTTGGTGCTACTGCTGCTTGTTCCCTATAAACCATGGATGTTTCTAGGGAGCTTTGCATATTCTATAATTATAAATGAAAACGTGTGAAAATATCCTGTCGACACCATGATTAATCACAGAAGGAAGAACATAGATCCTGTTTTTTTCACGTGTTATTGATTTCATAAAAACATTTAGAAGAGACAGAGGATCCTTAGCCATATTGTAGGGAGTGAGAATAAGGTCCAAAAAGTACATCAATAGGACACTCTTATGTCTCCAGGTGTCTTTAAGCAATAGCTACTCACTCTACTGCCAAAAAAAAGTTCTGATTGCAATTTACCTTGGGAGGACAATGCAGCTGTGGGAGAACAAACTGGACTGCCTACTCCTTTATATGTTTTTAGAATGTGATGACTTGGCCTCTGGCTACAGAATGCCTTTTTTGGGTGATGATGCACAGCAAAACAACAAAAAGCTCAGAACAAAAAGAAAGGAGCTTACGACTGCAGGGTGAGCTCATGAGATTGACAGCTTGAGAAAATAATTTTGATTGGGAAATGGAACAAGTCTGGGCCAGTTTTGTTGACAGATTGAAATGCAATTTTTAAGGGACCTTTCTGTAATAGCAAAAATTCTTCAGCTGAAAACTGTGACCTGGAGTACTGCAAGTAGATCCTGCCACATGATGTAAAAATACTTTTTTTTTCTTCTGTTAAGTGCATCAGCCTAGGATATTTGGCTCAACAAACTCAAAAGTAAGTCTCAAGAATGCAATGGAAAGTCTTCATTAGCTAGTTACAGGCTAAGATGCTCATGACTCTCTACAGCTCAGATTTCCAGCTGCAGGCTGGATGGGCTCTCCTAGGGATAGGGCCAAAGAGCAGAGAGTTAGTGAGAAGTGGAGCATCAAGGACTGTGGGGTTGTGGTAAGATGTGTCACTGCAGAGTCCCACCGACAAATTGTGAGCAGGGAATAGTGCAGAGAAGGTGTTACCCCAGCCAGCCCAGGAATAGATACACCATAATCCCTTTAGGTCATGTCAGGTCCTTTATAGCACTAACTGGCAATTAGGTCGGTATTCCCAGTACAACTTGGATGGCACTCAGTTTTAGCACAGTCCGAACGAATTATTTCCTTTCTACTTCTTTGTGGGTGAAGCTGCCTGAAGCAGCCAGAGTGGACTGTACTATTACACACAGTTGATACTGTTTTCTTGTCCTGCATAATGGTGATTTCCTGACCCGGTGAAACAATAACAAATAAGAAATGACATCCCCAGCAGCAGGTCCCAGAGAATGGGTCAACTGACAGCATCAGCCTTGAAATACATCTGACTGTGTCATATTCCATTCAATCACCTCAAACCTTTTGAAGATGTTTTTGTATTTGTTCAGATTTTTATTTTTCTTATGAAGCTGTTTTACAAATGTTGTTAGTGACTTTTCCAAATAAAATAAGGTAGATCTTCTTGCATAGGGATTAGCAATAGCAATGAATGATGAATAACTTCATCTTGTACATTTGCCTCAATCTCTTGAATTGTAATTCAGAGCAGAGCCTGCTCTGGTTTCTCTGTATTGCCCTTTGGAGAAACATATCTCTCTCCACTGATTAACATAGCTGGATGTTTAAAGTTAGACTAGGGTACTACACCTTCTGGAATGGAATTACATAGTGGAATTAGACTGATTCATGCAAACTTAAGGGGTCATCAGGTAGTCCTAATCAGACCATTTAACTATTAATAATATTTCTACTTTAGTTCGGAGGCACTAATGATTACCTTTTTTCCGTGGAAGAATTAATCTAATTTCATAAAAAGGGCTGCAGATGTTGTCAAGAGTTATGTTAGTTTTTAATAACTTTTTCCTTCTCGAGATATCAGTGCCCACAGCCACTACCCTCTTTGTCTTTTGGGCAGATACTGATGTTCATTTTATCAAGTAACTTTGCTGAATTACCCACCACGCTGCTGGTGTCTTTGTCAGCACTACTACAGCTGGCTCCTAAGCTTTCATTGCAGGCTGGATGTCACAGTTTCATTAAATTGCACTGCCTAAATTGAATGTCACCAGACAAAAAATATGTCTATGACCATATTCCTCTTGCATAATTGGATATGGAGTAACACTATTTTGGGAGGACTTGTTCTGCAAGACATGAAAATGGAAAAAGCTTTGTCTGGAAGCAAATGTTTTAAATTGCTCTTCATATTGGGCTGCTGTTTCAGAGCCCTATGAGACTTTTTATATTCCAATATTCTGAGTTATGGGATTTTTGTGATAGTACAGTTTCATGCTCCAAGAGGACTCAGCTATTTGTGTTGACAAAGTCCAGAAACTTTAACTTGATTTAGGGTTCTTGAGGAAAGCTGTCTTCATTTAAGAGCTGATAATATTCTACATACTTTTAATTCCAAAAGCATGACAGGTGCCTCTCTTCTCAGAAAAGATGCCATTCCCATAAGAAAAAAACATGCATGCTGATATTCTTATTAAAAAAGAAACAAAAAAACCAAACAAAAAATGCCAAAGACAAATTCTTACATGCCTGGAGACTGCTATCTGGCACTACAATCTAAATAAACCAGAAAATCATAGTAATGTTCTTGGTATCTAATGTAGGTATCCAGAGAGGACTAAGCCTTGTATCATAAGAGGAAAGTAAATTACCAGCCTTTAAAATTAAAATCCAGATAGGAGATAACTTTGCTATTACTGACTATTTAGGATCAAATATTGGATATCTGACTCGTGTTTGAAGATAGTGTTTTAAATTTCTTCAGAACATGTAGAACTGGGTCGTTTTCCTCTGATCTAATTACCTAGTTATCTAATTAGTTATGAATCCAATATAAGAATTCCTAATTTTTCTTGGTTTAAGCAATAGGGCTGTTTTTTCCATTTTCCTGCTGTAAATGAAATAATCTTGAAAAAGTACAACTTTGCCAAAGAGGATGGCAAATATAGAATTAATTGTATCTGCTTCAGTCAGGAATTGCAAGAACATCCCTAAGTGCAGTGGGACAATGGATAAAGGTCCATCATTTGCTGCTTTGCTGCACCAGTGGTTTCAAGATATGGGAACTGCCTTACCAGAAATTGGAGTGAGGCCAGAGATTCATGGTTGTCAAATTGGAAAAAAGCTCTTGATATTGACTTTCTGTCAACAGTGATGTGGACTGGATTTACAATAGTGATTTAAACGTAAATGAGACTACATTGTAGTATATTTGATATGTTTATATGGCCTTTTATTGGAACAGACAGTCCAAAGGAAAAGTATCTGCTGCTGCTACCCATTAAAAAGGCAAGGGCTCCCTTAGTGAAAACAGAAGAGCTCTGCATATTTGGAGATGAAGAACCAGACCTAGTCATGGTTTCTTGGGTGATATGCATGTGACCATATGCAGTTTGCATCCATTGTGTATGGGTTTGTAACCTCTCTCATTTATCATTGAGATTTGCTTATTGACACCTGTATGTTTCTCTGAAATGCTTTAGAGGTCACTGTTGTTGGACAAAAACTGTCCTGACAGCAAAGCCATTATCTACTCAGTAGGTAAAATCAATTTTTTCCCTTTAAAAAAACATATGCCAAAATATATCTAATACTGGATTCACTTCCAGAGCAATTTTGGTTCCTCTTTTTGTATGCTGTATTTATTTCAGTTTGTGAGACATAGATACTGATCTTTCCTCTTCATTCCAGGAAAATTATACTTTATATATACTGTAACACATTCGTGTTTTTGCATATAAGTGACAAAAATAGACAACTTTTTTCAGAAAAAAGATATTGAATATAAGAGATACTTGAACAGAAATATTTTCTTCCATAGCTTTTCTAAACAGAACTTAAACATTTCTTTCTGCAAATCCCAAGATGCAGCAAATGAAAGACACTTTCTCTTGCTGTTTTTTGTAAGTCTCTAAGCTCATCCAATTAAATGTACTCATATTTAGGATCCAAGAACTCACTCTTAAGCTATGATCTGGTGATATAAACTAGATCATAAGTGGTATATAAGTGCTAGAAGAATTCAAAGTCTGAAAGCATTGACCATCTTGCTACAAAGGGTAACATACATACCCCAGCCCAAGAGGTAATACCAATGCAAACGCTGCTCTTCGGCAAACACTGCCACCACGATCAGCGTGTGAAGATAAATGCCTTCACACAGCATCCAGAAATAGTTGCAGCCCAGCATGTACTGATGAAAGAATTGCAGCACTTTGCAGCTTACCTGTTAGACAAATGAGAGAAAGTCACACACTTGACCAGCAGTTTTCATTTAAGTAGGCAAAGACAAATGATACTGCTAGGTTGTGAGAAAGCAAAGGGGAACAAAAATCCCCAGCTCCTTCTGTTTGTTTTTTTTTTTTTTTCCCCAGCACCTATCAGTGAGAAGGATTTTAAACTTTTATAAATGAGATGAATTAAAGGAACAACCCTCACAAAATAGAAAAGATTGATGGTAACAGCACTCCATTAAATACCACAAAATAAAATATCTCCTTGAAAAGCCAGTAATCTGATGGGCTTTTTTTAGAACTGAAATAAATAACTTGTTCTAGAGGTAAAAGGAGGGATGTGAAAAATAGAGCTCAAATTTGGGTGATTTCCTTTTCACCCAGCTTTTCTAAGTTTTTTTTCAGGTTTCTCATCTAAGCCAGTCATTTACTCTAAAGAGCCCCCAGATCTGAACTTGTTCCTTTGGGAAGTGCAAGTTTTGGTGACAGCAGAGATTCTTTTTGTAGGGTACCAGGGACTTTGCAAATGTTTTCCAAGTTGACTACCTGCGCTGTACAAGATGTCATTAGCATTCACTTGTCTCTTTAAGGAGAAATTTTGGCAGTTCAGCAGATAAAGGACTGCATGTTCTGCATCTGTCTGGACTGCCCCTCTGGACCAGAAAAGCTTCTTAGCCCTCAAGTTCACCACCTTCTATTGCTGAAAAACATTCCCAAAGTAATTACCCAAACATATGTACTTAGTTCTGTTTCAATACTTGCAGCGCAGGTTGGTGCTCATGAAAATGTAAGTTTATTGATAAGGTAGGATATAGGATTCTGACAAGATTAGCTTGAAGGACTGGTTTTTATTTTCTGGTGATTCATTTTTTCTGCTCATCACTCAGGACAGAACAGACTGTTACATCTTTTTTCCACACTGGGCCGAACAGTTCTTAAAAACATGTCCAAAAAGGGCTGTATACTGCACCCAACCCAACCCAACCAACCACCACCACCATCACCACCAAAACAAATGAAAACGGAAGATACGTTTGCTCATTTTTCTGTGGGCAAAAATGTTCATTAAGGGTCTTATATCATTCTTGGACTGTTTTTCAGGGGTCTGGGTCAATATGTTTGTTGCCTTGTTCCCTCATTGAGCTCACGCTCAATCAGACAACACATACTTTTGAGGAATTTAATCACTTCTGATGTAATAAGTTAAAGAAGTAAGAAAACCCTTGGCAAACAATAAAGGATTTGTGTGACTAGTACTTTGATAGACATCACATTAATTTGACAATTTATCTGAAAAAGTTAATATAGGCAGGTTAAGCACAACATTGCATTGAGAAAAATTATGTTAAATTCATTATAATCAGAGGGAGACAAAAATCAGTCTTTCCTTTGGATGGGCTAATAAATGCAGCATGATTCAGCTGTGGCAAAGTGATGCAATGGAAATATTTCCTACAAAAGAGAAACTGTTTTGCTTAGGTCAGAGCAAGTAAGAGAGATGAACATTTTACTGATAAGAATTGGATTGGTACAAATAAAACATGACAAATATAACCAACACCTTCATGTATATTAGTCTTATCTGAAAAAATTGCAAAACTGGTAAGTTTTTTATAGTGTTTAGCCTTACAGAAACAAGTAAAATAAAACTGCAAGATGATACAGAAGCAAATCTTCCACCTGTTCAACGCTTGAAAACTGATTGCCTTCTTTATTATAATTTATAAATACTTACTATAATCTATAAAGACTGATGTCTATAATTTATAAAGACTGATATTTTTACTGTAAGGGTGGTAAGGCACTGGAACAGGTTGCCCAGAGAGACTGTAGACTTCCTATATCTGGAAGCGTTCAAGACCACTTTGGATGGAGCTCTGAATAATCAGGTCTGACAGAAAGTGTCACTGCCCATGGCAGGGCTGTTGGAACTAAATGATCTTGAAGGTCCCTTCCAACCATTCCATGATTCTAGGATTCTAGGATTTTATGATTCTTAACTTTGAGATAAAAACATGTGTAGGGAGTTTATTTCTGCTGAAGACAAAAGTTTTGTTCAAAGTTCTATGAGGCAGAGGCTCTGTCCTTGTGTCTTGTACAATATGCAGCACAGTCAAATCCAGGAAAGGATTATTGCAGCACCTTCACACTCTGAGGGGGAGTTAAAAGCAGTGAGTTTTCAGTCTGCAGGTGTGCAGGTGACTGAAGCTAGTGGGTTTTAACTCATGAGCAGCACAACCTGAGAGGAAATGGCAGGTCCTTTCTAGTGCAGCCCCATAACTATTGCTCAGGTTGGTGTGCCTGTCACCTGAGCAAAGGAATAAACAAATGCTCCTCCTTTTGAGAGCCTGGAAACATACAACACCGCCCTGCACAGGCTGATGGCTACAGCAAGGGAAAGTGTGAAAAAATTATCAAGGAAAACTTACCAGCCCTCAAAGTTAGGTAAACACCTAAGAAAGCAGCTCCTTTTGTGGTTCTGGAAGGACGTCCAAGAATGAATCCTTTTTTGGCAGAATGCAACCTGGCAAGGAACTCACCCTACAAGCAATGAGGCTGCTTCTGGCCATGTGTTTGCATTGCGCTGATGGGCACAGAAACGGAGAAAGGTTCTTTACAGATCTTCAGAACAGCACCCAAGGGAAAAAATCTCCATTCTAGCTAATTCTTCTTCCTCATAATAACAACCTGCAATGACCTTACATTGTGGCCTAACTGCTCAGGGGCAAAAGGGGTCAATAGGAATACAGTCAGTCATATTCTCCTTTCTTGCAGATCTTGCAGGGAGTTATGGAACTCTTGTAAACACCACAGCTGCACTATGAAACAAAAGCACTTCAAAAGGATTCTGGAACATTTCCCAGAGGAGAAAGAAAACAGTTTACTCTCCTTTTATGAGAAAGAGCTAGAAATGGTGTCTATGATGTTCTGCAGGATATACTGGCATATTATAAACACTGTTAATATTCCAGTCCTGCCAAAGGAGTCCCAAAGGTCCATCTGCCTATGCAGGACCCTGCAATTGCACAATAATGTAATTGGCATACTGCTCTTCTCAGCTAATCCAGCAGCCTCTCATCACATGTGCTTGTCATTTCTCTGTTAAGGCTCTCCTAGGTTATTGGTTAATAGTTTATGGACAGAAAACTACACCATTTATTACCATCACTACCATCTGGGGTAAATCAAGAAAAAGCTCTCGGAGTACATAAACCCCAGAACACCACCTTCAACAATAACGACACAATGCAATACAAAATAAACCTGCTAATTGTTTCAGCAGGTTGTCCTAGTAATTCAGTCAGACTAAAGGGCCTGACTCAGTTTTGGCATAGTAAAGTCATACAGATTCCTGCGTGTCCTCATTCCTGCAGTGCTTTCCTGAGTAAAGGAATGCAGTTTGGGAGGTTGGGAGGTCTGTGTTTTACACCAGTCCTTGTCAACTCCAGAGAGCCTGCCCTATGGAAAGCAAGCATGGGAAAGCTGCTCAGTGTGCATAATGAAATGTCTCTTCTCCAGTGCTTGCTCTCCATTGAAATGCCCCCTACTGATATTTCAAATAAATTGCTAAGAACAGGCCAGCCGAGGTTCTAGATTTTAAACCAAGCCAGCTATGTGAACCATCACTACAGCTGCACACTTCTTAATTTAAAGGGAATTAAACATATTTGACCTTACTATTCTAGTTCCTCTTCACCTCTGGGGAACCTCCCCAGTGCATGGCAGCAAAGGATCCTCCTTGAAGAGATTACTGCTTGCCATGGAAGCCAGATGTGACTTATCCAAATTCAGTTTGAAGGCAATACAATATATTCTCAAACATTCTAAACTTAGCATTTTAAAGGAGTAGCTTCAAGTTCAATTACTGCTCTGCCTTAAAAAAATAGTTTGCGTTTTTTTCCTATTAGAACATTATTCTATGAAAATATTCTTAAATTCCAAGTATCCATATGCTATACAAATAAGCAATAAAAGTATTTTCCAAAGCAAGACAGTGCTAAGTATTGTAGCTGTAAATCACTGGCTATCAGAACATCATACCATTATACAATGTATCTGCAATGAGTCATCCATTAAACTGTGTTCCAGTCAGAAACCTGGCAAAATGGGCCTTGGAAGAAGATTAGTGTTTTAATATACTTTTAAACCACTTACAGAATGAAATGTACACAGTTGCTCAGAGGGCTCCTAGGTTTTGTGTTGCAGGAACGCAAAATTTGAAATTAAACAACAGGGGATATTCTTAACAGCATGTGTCCCTATCTATGCTATAGCAAAGCAGCCAGCCCAGATTTACACGTTCTGGGCAGGAATTAAAAGAGCTACATCTGCACATACTTGAGCCCTGGCTGCTGTAGCAATAGTTCTCCCTGGGCTGCAGCTTTGAGCTCTGCAGGGCCAGAGGGGCTCTCGTGGCACATCTGGCACTGTTTCAGTGTGCAGTGGCCACTGTCTCCTTGCCTGCAGGGTTCATCATGGCGAGTGTCGCCAGGGTGTGAGGCAAAGCAAGACAGCCTCATCATTCCCGAGGGGTTTTATGAGCTTGGTTCCTGGGTGGTGTGGTGGGAGGGAGGCAGCTTTTCAGGGAGGCATTTTAAATATGAGCCTGGCTGATGGAGGAGATCAGAAAGGCCAGCAGAGAGGGAGAGAAAAAAAGGGCAGTCAGGGCTGCCTAAAAAATAGCACAAAATAGTGCAAACTTCTGTTCATTTGGACAGGACCTGCTGCCGCCTTCTCCCAGTGGAGGGAGGGAATCCCTGATACAAAGGGTTAAGAGCTCCAGCTATTCCAGGCACCTGTCCTCCACCATCACATCTGAGCAAGAGCCACCAGGCACAGGAGGAGAGCACTGAAGTTACTCCAATCTGTATCCAGGCAGAGTGGAGCTCTGGGCATTGTGCCCTGGGCCAGGGTAGTTTAAGCCTACATGGAATATGCCTAATAGACAGCTGTGCCCACCTTACGTTTGAGGTGTAAGATTTAGACTTGGAAAAAATGTTCCCTGGGAACTAGGTACACAGCTTTGATGACATGGATATATCCACTCCGTGATTCAGTTAAATGCTACAAGAGTTTTCTAATGATGCTAAATATAGACACCCAATCTGTCTCTCCTGTAATCAAAAGATAATGATAGAGATGATGGAGATTATAGTAAAAACTACCTCATCCTAAAGGATATGTCTAAAATAAGTCAGGTGGATAGTGCCCTGAATGTGACTTTGTGTATCTTTAGCATGGGGCAACTAGGTCAGCTGTAGGTGTCCACAAAACAGGTGTCCAAATGTAAGCCATGCCTGACCTTAAATATTTATGAGTGTTTTAATTCTCTAGGTGTACTCAGACTCTGCTCCAGTGTCTTTCCTGGGGTGACCTGCTGCTGGGTAAGCCCCCAGCCCTTCAAAGGATGTTGGGTTAAGGGGATGCAAGAAAATTTGGAAGTCAGTCAACTGGGTGTATGCAACCATAAGCCACTCAGGTGAAAGGGTGAGCAAGGAGCTCAACTATTCAAATAACAGACATATTATTGGCCAAGAGCTCATTCTGCCAACTAAATTTAAACGTCATGTACATAACTATCCCAAGCCTCTTGATTTTTAACGCCTGCTGAAAGTCATTACTGTTTCTTCTTCCATATCCTTATTCAGCATTTGGCTGTCATCTGTAAAGGCACTTTGATGTTCTTTTGTTTGTTTCTCTTCTGTTTCAGGCTACTTCTGTTTGGTCTTAGGTATGTTCGAGGAGCACCCAGTAACAGGGTCATGGCTGAAAATGGGCAATGCAATACTGCTGGTCTGCACAGTAGTCATGGAAGGGGATGTCTGACTTCAAGGTATAAATGTGCAGGATGATGAAGTCCCCGGAGAGGACTGAGCACTCTGCATTTAATTCACCTGACCTGTTTTAGCCATCTGATTTAGAGTGAGGCAAATGGTCTCCTTGGGTTGAGACACAGCTGCCTTCACTGGCAGCACTGCCATTGACTCAGACAAATAAGTGAGGAAAATAGCTGTGGCAGCATGGTGTCAGGGAGAATATTGTGGTTTGGAAACATTATGGTACTGTCCTTTTGAGGGGAATTGCTTTTTGAAGAATCCATGTTTTTAGGGATTTTGAAAAATCTACTTTTTGGGCAATTCAAACTCAATTTTCTCATTTTTCAGGTAGACCCTTTTAAAGGCATGCAGTAAGGAAAACTTGGAGAGAAACGTCACATATATCTAGACATAATTGCTTTGTATTCTCAGAGAAATATCAAAAACTGAGCTGCTTAAATGCTCTGTGAACAGTAGGAGGCCTTGTGTAGAACAGAAGTCCTTTTATGGGTGTGCCACGCCCATGCAGCATCACACAGAATCCACCAAAAAGGCAACTACTACTAGCATTTGCACTTGTTGATCTGGCATTTAAAGAGTGGCTACTTGACATTTTTCTATGCCTGTGTTTTTAGGGGCTAATGACATATTGTCCATTTAACTTTCAGTCTGTCAGATGCATTGAAGAAAGCGCAATTGACAGCAACTTGTGGTCGCCCAGGTACTATCCCATATTTTAACGTTGTCTTCACTTTGTCATCTCTCCATCTCTTAGGAAAACCAAAAGGAAAACTGAAAAAAAGCCTCTGTAAGTCATCTAAGTCAAACACAGTTCCACACTATGGAAGACTAATGGACTTTTGGACACTGCTACAGCTCAGATCTGAGGATGAAGTAAGCACACATTTCTCGAGCAGCAGTTCTGGAAGCATGCCATAAATTTTAGCAAATCTGGAATGGATTCACTAATTTTGCATAAAGCCAGTGTGTGTTTTGCTTCAACAGCCTCATGGCTGCAAATGGCCGCTGTGGCTAAGCAAGAGAACCGCAGAACTGCAGCTGATGAGATAAAGAACCAGGATGCAGAGATTCAACCGATTTTAGGAACAGCTGTGCTGGGAGTGCTTGCTTCTTACTGCCACAATGGCAGAGCTTCAGCGTCCGGAGAGAGTGCAGGTGCATAATGATTAGGCAGAATGACAGGTTAAATCTGACTTTTCACAGAGATATTTAAATCAGAAGTCTGGACTTGTGCTGGGTATTTGACTGCAGGTCTTCGTCACCTGAGCAGAAAAGATGCAGCCAGAAAAGCTCTGAATGAGCCCCAGGATCTGATGCCTTCAGCTTCTGGACAACAGTGCATTTTGCATTACAAGGTCCTTTCTGGAAACACATTTCTGCAGGAAATGTCAGTCTGGCTCCTAAATAAGAGGCTGTATGTAGAGATCTCACTGCCAAAATGCCATCCACAGGATCTGATCGAGTCTGAGTTATTTTGAAATTAAAACCTTTGGACTGGGCTACATAAAAATTATCATCCCTCCCTCTGTGATGCTGCAGTAGTATCGAGAAATCTGTGTTTATTAGTAGATACTGCTTTAAATGAAGAGCAACAACTGAAAAATTACTGAGGAAAGTAAGATGAGTAAATTATCCCAAAATAAATACTTATTCTTAGACTCTTAAACTTTGTTTTTTTCCCTTCTTGATGGCTGTTGTTAATATGATGGTGTCTTCCCATTAAGAAAGCACCCAAAATGTTGAGAGTGCTCAGGTCTTTCCCAGAGGTGGCGACTGACTGACTACTTTGCAGCCCAGATTCAGTTGTTCCACATAAACCACAAATGTTCTTCATAGAAGTGTCCTTTATGAATGCTATGAATGCCCTTTAATTATCCATACTTCATATTTTGGACATGGCATGCCACATTCGATCACTGAGTCTGGCAGCACCAGGATTGCATGGTCCTTTGTTTCCTTCATTACTTTGAGAAGTTTCAGAATATACACAAGAATATAAAGACCTTGGGAAAAATGAACTGCTTCATGCCATTTAGGCACTGAGAGGTCTGTCTTAAAATGAATGCAGATATGCTTTCAGCTAGAAAATTTGTGAGAATTCTGTGAATATGGCTGGTTCAGAATTCACAACCTGCCTTACTCTACATTAATCTCACTGAACCTGGTGGGAGGGGGAAGACTTGATCTTTCCTAGGACGGAGGAAGAGATTCTGATTTACATCTGTATTACCACAGTATGAGCTAGTACAGCCCACTGATTTCAGTGAGGGTGAAACTCGTGCAGCACAGTCCTGGTGCTGGTCATGAGCCATGAGCTTACTGCGGGCAAAAACTTCATTTGCAAGAGATTCACCAGCATAAAACAAATTTTGACTCTTAAAGGGGAACACAGGTTCCTGAATCGAAGTGACAGTCATTTCCTGCCTCCAAGGAAGGTCACCCTGCTCTCTGCTCACATGCATAGGACACTGTCAGTGATTCCACACTGGCTGTGCCTGGGTGCCAGAGCTGGAGAGCAGGATATTCTGCTCCTGTGCATCCTGTACAGAACTGCTCCATTTTCCTTGTCCCTGGAGCTTAGCAGGACTGGACAGGTCTGGTAAAGGAGAGTCTAGACAGCAAATGCTGATAGGCAAAGAAGTGTGGTTCTACTGACACCGGAGGAGTGCAATGGCAGCACTGTACTCTCCATATGTCAATTTTAATTTGTGGATGAGGGCATAGGTAGACAGAGTAGGAATTTCCTTTCCCTGTCACTTTCTGTGGTCACCCCTCTGTAGACACATGAACATCAGGAGCTGTGCTTGCTTGCCCCTCTCAGGCTCAGCCATCAGAACCGTGAACCTCAGAAATGCAATATGGTGCTTTGTCCAATTCAGAAATTCTTCTTAGTGGGGAAACTTCTCTAACTCTCAATATTGGTGCCAAATCTTCCTGTTCTCACTCTCATTCTATTGATTTCCCAATTGCCCAGGCTCTGCGTCACGTCTTGATGGCTAAACTGGCTGCAGAGGCTTCTGTAAGTACTCTAATGGAAGCAGGATGGAGGAAGAGATGTTCTAAGATAAAAAAAACTTCAGAGATGCTCTGAGAGTGACTGGAAAGCTCTGGAAATAGTCACCTTAAAAAAAGAATCAAATTATTTAACAAGAATGGCACCTCCTGAAGCTCTACCCCAAGTACAATACATGAAACACCTCAGAAGACTGAAGCACCCCTTCGCTTTGTGGATCTCCACCTTTGCTGTTTCCAGGGAGGTCTGCTCCTTCAGGAGCCTGCTGGGGCAACTGAGGAAAATAAGTCACATGGAGCAGCAGTTTTGCCATTTATCTTCACTGGTATCATCTAGGAGCACAGCATTGAGAAAAAGTATTTTAAAAACCCCCAGGCTCTGCCAGGCTACATCAGCAGAAACTGAAAGCAAGAAGAGATGAGAAGGCAACGTTTATATGGTAAACAATCCTAAAATTGACAATGTTTCTCAAATGCTGTGAATCTCCTTTGTTTGCATGTCTTACATTGCCTCTCTATTCCTTTGGGAACAGGAGAATATCAATATTAGAACCCCCATAAATCACAGTAACTATTATTTATACACTCCTCATCTGGCCACACAGCTCAACGTTTTATTTCTACTGTTTTGCTGTAACTGTGATCGGGAGGAAAACCCAACACAGTTGGGAAACCATGGCTTTCATTTGAATTTGTTAATGGAGATATTATTTATACTGGTAAATTATATTTATTTCTCATGTTCACAAGAAAGTTAGATTTTTTAGTATTGCTACTACCATGGCCTTGCTTAAAATACTTTAGTGTTAGTGGGCACCAGACTTGTGTGTTCTTGGTGTAATTAATAATGCTGAATGGGAAGGAGCTTACTGATTAGAAGGGTTGCTTCTTCCAGGAGATGGGTTTTGGGCAGTACAGATAGCCAGGAGCCCCTTGCCATCCCAACTCACGCCCACAGTACAGCAACCTCAGTGAAGCTCTCGTGAAGGGAAAGGGACTTCGTGCTCCTGCCAGAGACACAGGGTGCAGGTTGTACCATCAGCTAGGGAGGTAAACAAGCTCAAGATCTTTAAAATATATCTACATCTACTCAAGGAGGGAAGAACAGCTTCCATCCTCTCACTGCCCTGTTCAAGAGCTGAGTTGGTTACAGATGCTGCCAGGAGGAAATGAGATCACACTGTGTAATTAAACAGGGATTGCTTTTTGTTCTTCCTTAGCAGCTCTGCTACTAAACCCATACAAGAGGGTGTGCAGATTGTTTATGCATTAAGGCCTAAAGAAGCTGTGTGGCAATGTGATGGGACTGACAGTGAGATTGGAGTGTGCCTGAATGGATGCTGGGTCCTTACTCTGTGACATAATATGGCCAAGCCTGAGGCCCCACACAGGGCTCCCAGGAACTACCAGTGGAGCGCTGGCCCCTAATATGGCCTCCATAAAACTGCAATTAAAATTTAAACTTTCACACCATACAATGACAGGAGCAAGAGTGAAACCATTACATAAAATTTGAAGATGGTACAGAAAATCTGCAGAAAGAACAGATACCTCTACTAGAACAAGAAAGTGAAAAAAAATACAGTAAGATCTCTTAAGGCTTTTGTGGAAGAGGTTCTAATTACTGAGACATTACTAATTTGTGACCAAACTTAGCCCCACTTAAAAACATTATTATATTGGTGCCCATGGATCTGATGAATTTCTCAGTTTCTCATTGGCAGAGCTGTCCCTTCAGGCATTAGCTGTATCTTGTTTTTAGTCCCATCAGTACTGAGTATTAAAGTTACTAGTCACTAGTCTTGTGGAATACAGAAAATGAAAAAAACGGATCTGATGTGTAAGACTACATTAAGAGATTTGGCAGCAAGACTTTTATTTATATTTCTGGAAGTTTTAATGGAGAACATAATGTGCTGTCCACAGATCACCCTTCTACTGTGGGTCAGTGTCATTTAGGAAGGTGATAGATAATAACTCTTCCTATAAATGTTGTTCCAATAATAGGGTAATTAATGCAGTTCCTAGTTCAGATACAACAATCAAAATTTTCAGTATATGTAAGTAAGTGTTCATACATGTGTCCTGTTTATTTTTTTTTGCATGTCTTTGAACCTTGTCCATTGCTTCTTCATTTCTTGTATGGCCGCCTGGACCCACATCTTTCTTTTCCGTGATTTCAGATCCCGATAAATCCAACAGAAAGAGAGAGAGAAAAAAACTGTATGACCAGAAAGCATGAAGTAAATGAGGAAATTAAGATTATCAAAAAAGTGGCTTAACTTACCATTTTACACTAGCAGAATGATCATCAAAGGGTTTAACTCTTAGCAGCAATGTGAGCAAGGATCCAGTGCAGACTCTCCTCATGTAGATAACACTTTGGATTGTCCCACATCATTTCTCCCTGGGTCACAGGGAGAATGGGGGTGTCTTGATGTTAGGAAGGAATTTCCTCTCTTGCTCCTCCTGTCTTTTCTCCTTGTTATTTAACAGACCATTCTTTCTTCTTTCAAAATTATATGGATTTATTTGTATCCTCATAAATTATGCATCACTAGAAGTATTTTCCCATGACATTTCATATTTAAAATCTATTGCAAAACTTTAGGTAGGAAAAAAACCCAGGAACTATTGAGGTGGAAACATATTTATTATTTTGCAAAATAAATATCACCAACTTCATCTGTATAAAGCTGTTACATGAGTGGTATCTGTGATTGCTTGAATTTCAATCTACACACTTCAGTATTTCTGTAAATACTAAAGGTGAGAGCCATATGTACATGAACCTGTCAAGCTCCAAAGATGCACATGTGGAAAGTGAATAAACACAGCAAACTACAGGAAGTCAGAAACAGTAACCTTCAAATGGACTTATTAAAACAGAGGGTACAGTAGGAGTAGAAAAAACCCAAGCTGTAAAGCTTTCGTTTTCTCTATTAATAGGCATCAGCATTAAAATGTTACAGGAACTTTTATGTATTTTTTCTTACATTTTAAATATAAATCCTTTCAGTCTTCATATACTCACAATAGAGATTTTCTGCCATTTCATCACATGTTAAAAATGTGCTCCTGTCAGTTCATTTTCTTTTCCCAATCACAAATTTACAAGTTTATTATGTTACTAAGGTAACAGGATACACTTTCTAGTAATGTTGGGAGACTTTGAACATATAAGCAGGTCACCTCACCTCCTTTTTTTTCTCTTTTGGTTTTTTGGAAGGGAAATCTAGAACGCGAGGCAAGATGAAACAGTGAGTGTACCCTTGTCCTGCACTTGATGGCTGAACAGAAATGAGAGACCCCAGATCTTCTGGCCCCAAGTTTTGCACCTTGTCTATAGACAGAATTTCACTGCTGGGTCAAAGCCATGCACATTTTATTTGGAAGAAGAAATTGCAAAACAAGAGCTTTGCTCATCAAAACATCAGCTTAGCCAATAGCTGCTGGCAGTTTTGTTAATAGGACACCACTTGGGTCATTTCCATGACTACACTGAGCACTAAGGCTCCTCTTTGTATTCTGACCAGAGACCTGAGAGCTGACTGTGGTACATGAACCTCTGCACTGCTTTGCAGCTCCATGGCCTCCAAAGGGAATCATTCATGTCACTTTTGTACTGTCTGTGCCATAGGAGTGGAGGCTGGGGTTTTCATCAGGTGATGCTCGGTGGGCTGGAACCTGTTCTGTGGCTATGTGGCTCTGGAGGAGCCTCTGAGAGCTTTGTCTTTGACTTCACGGGTGTCAAGATTTCACTTCAAATAAAAATCAAACCAAAAGGCACTAGATACAGTTTTTAAATGAAATCTTAAAACACTCCTCCCTGCGTCCTCAACTTTTAGTTTAAACCGTTTCAGATAATTTATTTGTGCTGTCAGAAAGTATCATTCTTGACCCTGACATAATGATTTGACTTCAATTTAGGTGCCTGATATAATCTGCCAGATTTTGTCTTCAAATATCAAGTGTATTTTCATTGCATCTCTTCCACAGGCTATGTATGCATGATGCTGTGCAATGAGGAGAAACAAAATGTGTGATTTTTAAATTATTCTTCTGCTATTCTATGTTTTAATCTCCAGATGGTCCATGAGACTTGTGATGTTTTCTTTAGGCTATATATTTTCTGCTTTAATTAACTTACTTAATCAGCACACATTTGAGAGACACATATGATCATATAATATCAAGTCCTAATATGTAATTGCTTTCATGAAATTAGAAGCAGAAAAATGGTTGAATCATAATTGAACAACCTTATTAGACTACAAGCTGATCAGTGTTAAAATGAAACTTGAGATTACCACGTTTGCATTAATTTCACGTTGGCTGGGGCTGCTGTAAGGACTGAGCACAATGTGATTGCTGGGTTGGGGAGAAAGATCAGAGCTGGGTGGCTGAGATCTGCTGTACATATTTATCAGCTGAGGGGCTGGCACAATTTGCATCACTGCCTAAGAGTAGTGAAGGAAACTAATGTTTGATTTACCACCTCCCAAGTTAGAAAATGCAGCAAATAGACCTTTTTATGTTATACGGAAATAAATTGTCTCTCGCTCTCTCCATCCCATCCCTCCCCAGTGTGTGTGCTTGTGAAGGACAGGTAGTCACCAAAGGCATCTATCACCTCAGGGGTTTTGCTGGGAATCCTCAGGCAATTATTGCCGGGAGCAGCAGGGATCTGACACATAGCTGTATGGATGGGCTGGCTGCAGCAAGTCTGGGGCTTCTACATAATTCAAAGGTTTTTATTGCTTGGTGAAAGATCTGAGCAAGTTTGAGTGAAATTCTCAGAATCTGCACCCTCTGTGCAGGTTTTCCAGATGGTTATCATTAGTTGATGAATGGGAATTCTTGGTTTCAGCATGGCTGTGGTGATTTTACTTGGGTGTTAAGATGGAGAGGAGTCATGCAGTACTTACAGGATCCCTTTTTACAAGGCCCGGATTAGGGACGACAGCAATGAGGTGAGCAATTGTAAACATGGAGTTCAGCACATAGGAAAAAAACAAATTCTTATGCAGTGTTATCCTTTGACAGCTGAGGCTCCTGAAAAATATGTAGCACATGTCGTAAATTAGTATTTTTCTTCTGATGTCACTTTAACAATTTCTTTCTGGCAACAGTCTCTCAAGAATGTCTTTTGGCAAGGCATACTTGGAAAATACATGCTTTGCATTGCAGCCATAACCTCTGAAAATTTTTTGGGTTTGTTTTTACACCTGTTTAGCACCACATGCTTTTTAGACCATGTTGTAAAGACCTATCCAGCTACATTCTTAGCTCTTGATGCCTTTCTTTATTTCATGGTAATTGAGATATTAAGTGGTGAAGCAGAACCTTGAGAATTATTGGATGCACATGACACAAGTAATGCATATCAGGAATACTGCTTTATAAGTAACTGTTCCCCAGAGACTCAATTTCTCAAACACTCAGATGAAAATTATTTTCTACTTCAGGAATTAGTGGTGAGACAGGATGGGAACTTTGAGCAGGAATCTCCTTAAATTACAGGGGGATTTGGGTTGGTATCCTGCATATTTCTAACTCCAGCTGAGATCCCAAACCACACGAGGTTGTTTGCCTGCTCAGAAGGAAAAGAAATGTCTTGAAATGACTTCTTTTGGGGAGGGTAGGATTTATGATATTGTGGATAGCAGTTTTACAAGAGAAGTGTTCAGAATTCTTGTGAAACAAAATCATGACTACAGTTTCAGACCTGAACCATCTCCCCTTTCTAATTCGTGCCCAAATCCTCATGTCACCTCCTCGTACATCCCTGAGGCAGAGAAAAAGGCCCCTGCAGCACTCTGTGTCCCAGAGCACAGTGCCAGGCTGACAGAGGGTGATTGCAGAAAGGCAGTCAGGGAGCTGTTAGACAATGCTGAGATGTCCAGTGATCATTGAGAGCAAGAAGACAAAACTGTGAGATAAAGAGCAGCTAAGAAATATTGCTGTCTTGCTGGGGTAAGCTCCTTGGACACCTGACATTTATTCTTTGTTTTCCTTACACCTACTTTCTGAGTCATTGCATGGAATTCTCCCTTTAGCTTGAGGTCATCTTTCTGGTTATGGTTATCAGAATCCTGCAATGCTTATCACTCTTTTTGACCTCCTTATTTATCAAGACATGTTCTTTGGTTCAGGATGTCCATGAGATGCAGATCCTGGTGGCTTGGAATGAGACCATCTCTGTATACTTGCCCTGATTTTATAGCCTTCCTTTAGCATCAGCTGTTGGCAAATATTGAGCACCAGATATGGGGCTACATGAATTTTCATTTCCATACCTTCACTTTTTAATTTGACCTTCAGTATTTTCAATCACAATGGTATCAGCACCTGCCTGACTCAGTCCACACCGAGAGGAGAAAGCAGAACCAAATCCTTACTTGATTCATTCCTTCTGCTGGTTTTGACAATCATTTGCAATTTTCTCATTCTCTGACCTGTCTTAACTCTCTTGCTGGTTCTCTTCCATTAATCACTCCTTTGTGATGTTTTTGAAGGCTCCTTGGCATCATCCCCACCATTTTTCTATATTCTCCCTACTCTGCTTCACACTTGGGCACATGGTGTGACTCTTGAGGGATGGTGCTATGCAGGGCCAGCGGTTGGACTCGATGATCCTTGAGGGTCCCATCCCACTCAGCATATTCTGTGATTCTGTGTGATTCTGATAAATCAGCATGCAAGAAGGCATAGCTAAACCAGTTATCCGTGTCTCAAACTTGCAAGTTTTTTGTGTCTCCAAGCCTCTATCCAGTGTCTCTTTAGAATTTCAGTCTCCTATGATTTCTGTGGCTCCCCTGTGTTTCACATTGATTTTATCTCCTATATTTCCTTTGACAGAGATAGGTTCTCTTACCTACTCACAGTCACCCTTAATTTACCATTCCTATCTCTCCTTCTCTATTACAATTAGTATATTTTCCTCATAAAACTACACTGAGAATCTGTCATTTTTTCTCATGCATGAATACCAAGAATTTTCACCCCCAGACACTTATTTTCCTCTCCTACCCTGTTGTTTAGTTTTCAAATTATTATCATGTTTTGTACCATGTTCTCTCTTACCCCTGGGGAAAACTCCCCAAAAATTTCGCAAATTATCCTTCTATCCATTACCCTTCAACTCCTTTTGAAAGCCTTGACAGCAATTAGACTGCAGGTGCATTCATAACACACCATCTATTATTCTGGCAAATCTAGATTTGTTGTACTCCCCATCTGTCTTTATAAAAATGTCTTTGTTTTAATAATTCAATTGGAAGTGATTTGGAGCTAGGAGTACCTCTTTTCTTCTGTGTTTTATTAAATAAGATAATGGGATCTCAGTTGGCAATTATAGAAATACTGTAATAATGTGACAATGCATGTAGCTGTTATACACTCCACTTTATGAATACTCTCTCCTGTTATGAGTTAGCATTGCTTAGTGATGCTCATCACTACTGATTGATTATTCCCTTCTGAAAGTACTGCAACATCTGTGATGCCAAATCCCTATGAATCTTGGTGCCCAAAATTGAACTGAAAATAAATCTCTGCCAGCAAAGACTTATATATGGGAAACTGCAGTCCCTGCAAACTGCTTCTGCAGTCAAAGGCTATTATACAGTCCTGAAATCATCTCTTGCTATCTGATTGACTGTCTGATTGACAGCTTCCCTTCTGTTGAAGGTCAAATAATCTATTGCTGTCATAGCCAGGTGATAGAAAACAGCTGAAGGTAATATGAGCCCTGCTCTCACACAGCTTCATTCCCATTTTCCTATGGTTGTAGTTTGGTTTCCTCTTTTTCCTCTCATTATGAAGCACTTTGGTTTAATTCCTTTCTCTCTTCTCCCTACAACCTTTGTGTCATGGCTTAGTCACGGAAAGGGAAGGAGAAGTGGAGGAGGAAAGAGAGGAGGAGATATATTACTGTCTGGAAGGCTGCTGCAAAGAGCAGTCTTTCAGGGCACGCTGGGACCAGCCGAGATCATGCGTTGTCCATGACTCAGAGCTCAGAGGGAATCAGACAGGCTGACCCTGCCTCGCTTGCTGCAAGGAGTCACCTTCCTGGTCCACTTAGTACACCTAATTTGACCAGATCCTGTCTTTACTGTCCAAAGAACTCAAACCAGGCTATGGGGTTCCAAACCAGATTAAATTGTGCTCTTTCCAGTTTTCTCAGAGTATTACTGTGGCTATGGTTTTGTGCTATTTATCTGCTGAGGTGGGAAGGGAATTCATCAGTTCATTGGGTAGAATTTCTAGCTATCTTTGTATCTGATTAAGACGTTATCACAGACACTTATCAAATAGCCTCTTTGGAAATTTCTAGAATTCACATCCTGTATATTGGACCCACCTATTTTGAGTTTGCAATCTTACAGATTCTTAAAATCTATGAAAAGTCCAACCATTTAATTCTCCTATGTTTCCTAGACTTACTCTTGGCATGGTGATGTTGGGGGCTTGATCTTTGTTTGATTGTCAAGCAATTGTCAAAAAAATTTCTGTTTGACAGTTGAGGTAAAGACATGTAATTGACAGTAGAGAGGTTCACTAAAGAACAAGATTGAAATGCTCTAGTTAAGATGCCATACAGTAGCTGCAGTACTTTAAGAGAATATCAGTTTAATCTTCTTTAAATTTCTGATATAGTACATCACTGTTTCTCCTTCTAATGATGGTAACAGGCTGCACACTAGTGCCAGCCTCACTCCTAGGGCTGAGTCCTGTGAGCACCTGCTCGGGTCAACAGCTCAGTGCTTCAGCCTCAGATGCAAGTATTCCTGCTCTTCAGGAGCTTGGAGCTCCAAGCCACTGCCCCATGCAGTCACTGCGCCTGGCAAGCTCTGGCCATGCTCTTCAAGGAACATAAGGCAACAGGTAAACGAAATTATTATAAATTATGAATTACGGCATCCCCAGTTGCGCCATTTCCCCGTCAGCTGCACTTTCACACCAGTCCTGACAACGTAACAGCATGGCCTTGGCCGCACACCAATGGGAGAGGTCCCACTGGTGAGAGGAGCCTGTGCTCAGACTTCTTTATTAGGATTATATAAGAAGACACGCAGAAGAGCTGTTTCTCACTGCCATGACTCCTTCCAAGATTTCCTTTGGTTGAAGTGCCTCAGGGAAAGAAGAGAGAGTGTCTGTAAGAAACACTTACTTGAAGTAGAAGAAAATTGCCAAGGAAATCAACAGGGATGTTATGGACAAAGCATGGCCAACAATTGCCATATAATAAAGTATGAACGCCATCTGCAATTTAACAGAAAGAAAAGGCAAGCATGAGCAATTTGCATGCACTTTGTTTGTTTTCTCATTAAGGAAGAATCTACAAAATCAACCTCCCATTTTGTATTTTTTTTTCTTTCAGACATTCTTTTTCTATGTATTTTTAATATCAGCAATCTATTAAATAGCATGACTCATGGTCTAAAGATAAGTGTTCCTTACATGTGTAGATCTGTTCCTAATATACTGAAGTAACTGGTGAGACCCCTGCTCACCCTGCGTGTCACTAACTTTCCCAAGCTCTAGGAGAGTGCAGCAGATGTAATACATTCAGATTTTTACTATGCCCATGACAAATTTTCACGCATATACAAAGCAAAAAAAAAAATTATTAAAGGAAAAAGTTGCTGCAGGATTGGTAGAAAACTTTTATGGGTTGAAAGCAGCTTAAACAACAGGGATCAAAAGCTTAAAGGTCACTTTTGAAGATGAGCCAGTAGTTAACTGCCCTCAGGACTCATATTAGGGCTGAGTTTTTGTTCAACATATTCATCAATGACTTGATGCAGAGAAATGTCGAAATTTCCAGGTGATACTTAGGTCTTCCAGATAATAGTGAGGCACTCACTATTAACTGAGGGGAAAAGAAGGTGCCATAAGAGCTTTTATACAGAAAAAAGTGGGCTGATTGACCTAGGATAATTGAGCTAAATCCTGTCTACACAACGCTGAACACAAAACTCGACACCAGCCTCAGGAAGGAGACCTTGGAGTCATCCAGGACAATTCTCTGAATCTTTGGCTTACTGTGTAATGATAGCCAAAAAGCCAGCAAAACATTGATTATGATCAAAAAATGCACTGAGGGCAGAACATCAATGTATGTCTGTTTGAAATTTACACCACAAACCTTAAATGCATGTGTACTTCTGGTCTCCATATCCTGTGGACACGGCAGAAAAAGGAAAGGCGCAAAGAAGGCAACTAAAATAGCTGAGGTTGAGTTTCTGTGGGTACAAATGTTGGGATTGTCCCCTTTGGAGAGGAGAAGTCAGAGGGGGCTTATGATCAAGGCCTTCAGAGTCATGAAAGCAGCAGATCTGGTGAACATTATCTTCAACTCCCACCACACAGGAACAGCACACCCTGAGACACATTCTGGGTCACATTAGTGTGAACCTTGGTGCTGCGCAACTCAGAGGTCTGGCAGTGCTGTGAATCCAGTGCCCATGGACATATATTTGGGCTTTTGATGTGACTTGTGCCAGTGAAATCAAAGAGATCCATATTTTTTATGCCAGTTGTAAAACAAAACTGTGGGACAGCACCTGGGATCCAGAATTTTGAGGTATTTAAATGTCACTCTTTGGTCTCAGCCAAGCTCTTAAGCATCAGCCATCTGTCAGAGGAGTGCAGGAGGCTAAATGTCATGCGAGGCTTCACCACTGAAAGCACTGACATAGCAGCAGCCTGACCTGAAAAAAAGACTGGAGGTCTTAGTTCCTCTGCTGGATTTATTTTCTTTTCAGCTCTACTTCATTCATTTTTCTTTTGCTTTGTATGAACAATTTGCCTTTTTTTTCAGTAATTAGATAAATTGCATTTTGTAGCCTGAAGTTTTGATGCTCGCATCTTTTCAGTGTTTCCAAGTAATTTAAAATTTTCACTTGAAAAGAAATGTGAATTCAATTCAGAAAGCAAAGTAATTCCTCTTGGTAAAGGTGCACATCTTCTTAAATAATTTAGTTTCCAGACATTTTACAACTTTGAAATAAGCTTCTGCATTCATTAACCTAGGTGGTGGTGGCCTGATTTAAACCAAAGTCACAGATTTAAACCAAAGTCACATTAACACTGATCTGACCATGCAGAAGAGACACAATCTGAGAGTAAATACCATTCACCAAGTTATGGAAAACCATGCAGATTAACTGCAAACACTCTAGGTGTCCTAGTTTTCCTTCACAAAGACTAACCACAGCATTGCTAGTGAGCAGAAATGCTCGATAACTTTTTCTGAGAGCACCAGCAACCCCAGATAGGACAGACCTGAGTGTGGAGAGAATGAGACAACTTTCTGAATTCAGAGTAGTGGGAGAGGTTTTACTTGTGTACATGTGACATTTTTTCCATTTCATACTACATGGTTGCGGCATTTTTTCATGACATTAAATGGATTTATTATTGAAGTCTGAATTTAATTTACAGATGACCTGTTCAAAAATATTTTTTCTGCCTATCTTTTATACAGCCCATAGCCTGAAACAGCTAGAAGTACGAAAGGCCTCCAGATAGCTACACGCAGCTTTATGTGCACCCTGGAGGATTCTTGGTTATTCAAGCTATCTAACTTTCACTTTTCATGTGCTAAATCAACTGTATATTTGGGACTCAGCAACAGCTTTTTTGATTATGTCCTGCAAACTTACCATGGCAAATGCTTAAAAAAGCCTTTGAAATATAATAATGATGACAGATCAAAACGGACTGAACTGTCAGCTAACAAAGCATGTGGCCTATCATTACATTTTTAAGAACTGGCTACAATTTTTTTTTTTTAAGCATTCTGTCTCAAAAGTATAGCGTATTGGTATTTTCAGTTAACTTCAAAAAAATACTGAACACTTTTACTAATTTCTGCATTCCTTGAACTGGCCATCTGTCATGTCCTTCTGACACATAGAACTTACATAACATGCTCGCTCATCAAATTTTTTGTTTGTTCAGATTTTTCATCCTGGATTTAGAAAACTTAAATGTTCTACCTTGTCCCTCTAGACTTCTTCACTTGAGGAAAGAGAATTCTCTAAGAGCAATACCTTTGACTCAGTTAATTATATTATGTGTAGGAAAGTGGAAATAGTCTACAAATGGAGCACATTTCTGTTTACTGAAGACTTGGTTTAAAGGTCATAATCTAGCTTGGCATTTCTGTAAAGGTGGATTCTTTCTGCATTTTCCATCATTTTTCATTTCAGAAAAATCATGAAGTGCATGTAATTTTCCTTTGTGTTCCATCTGTTCTCTGCATGAATGATGTTCAAAATTCTTCTTCTGGAAGGCATGGATAATAGGTAACAGGACTACATTTTTTGCCTCCTTACATATGCCAACATCTGGAAAACTTATATTTTTCTGGTGTTTCCATGTAATGCCTCAATAAGCTCATATTGTTACTATTATTCTTGCCTTGTCACATAGGTGAGGCCCATTTTACCATGATGGTTCCTCATGCTGCAAAAACCTTTAGCATTCACCTCCTGCCTAGTCCAGTAGACTTTTCCAAGGCCCTTTGGGCTGAATCACTACTAAATATAACTACGTACTGCTTTTTGGCTGCATAAAAAAGGTCCTCCAACACAAACCCCAAATCAAATCACTTCTTGAATCTTTTCCTTCCACTATTCCAAATAGTCACAAATTATTCTGTCACAAATCTGTAATCAGATTTTCCTGGAGCTTCACTTGCATTTGAGAAATATCTTTATTTTTATGAGCTTCCCTAACTTAATTTTTTAAAAGCTTTTCTCAGATTTCTCACCTTATTTCTTTTGGTGCTTTTATGTTTAGTTCTTCTCTTTCAGTTTAGCAACTTGATTTTGGAAATACTGATGCAAATGCTTAATTCATTATTGTAAATAGTCTCAGTTACTTCAGTGAAACTCAAAGTTAAATGTGTTCACATTTGTAAGATTTTCTGGATTAATGGTACCTTCATAAATATTTATTTTCAAAGAATATGAGTACAGGGTGACACTCCTCACTCAAGAAAAATAATTTTAATGCTTAAGAAAAATAATTTTAACTTACATTAATATTACAAGCCCTGCAGAGAAGACATCAACATCTTGGAATATTATTGTTACAGAAAGCAAAACTGGGATTCTAAAGGATTATTTTATAACTGTTGGTCAACCAGGGAAAATCATAGGAATTAGAAATGTATTTGAAAAATACTGCAAAACTTGTCACATGAATTACCATTAAATTATCCACCCCATAGCAAACCTATATTTAGGTTTGAACACACATCAAATAATTAAGATAAACTAAAATCACAAGAACGATGCTGTTTAAATCTTGTGCAACAAATAATGTTGAAAGATAGGGCTATTCTGGTCTCTCCCACTTATTGACAGCCCAGTCTGAAACCATTGCCAAACAACCACTGCCTCTTTAACTTCAGCATACCTTCAGTTTCTCAGAGGTGAAAGAGTTGCACAGGGTGTAGTTGGACCAAGTTCGGTTGCTCTCAGGATGTCGGAACCAATTTCCAGTTTCATCACAATATTTTGAAGCCCTCTCTGATGATAAATTGCAATAACAGTTATTTGAACATAAGCATATTATGCATTTAAAAACCCATATAAAAGAATTTACTTGTTTGGGAATCAAATATCTGTGCAATGAAATCCAAATGATTTTCAACCTGTGTAATTAATATACATCTTGCTGGTTTTTTGTTTTGTTTATTTTCTGAGACTTATCTGGTGGTAAACTTGTTGTTTATCTGTCTCCTTTTGCCTTGACTGAACCCACTAGAGTGTATTTCTCACCTTTATTCAGACGTAATATTTAGGTGATAATATTCCTTTTAAAGAGGCTGTTGACAGCTGCTTATGGAAGAGAAAATAACCTCAGGAGCTGATGCCAGACCTGAAGGAAGTGTGCAGGGCTTCAGGTATCAAGGGAAATAATGAGTTAAAAACACTGCACAGATAAAGGGCAGTCAGCCGTGTACAAACCAGAGCCTGGGGGCTGGAGATGCCAAGAGCCCCAGCCCAGAGCTCTCTGTGCAGAGGAGTTGAAATTGTTGATGTTGAAGTTGATGAAGGAGTTGAAGATGTTGATTCCTCCACACCGGTGGAATGGAGAGCAGGACCATTGCTCGTTCTCCTCAGGGTCTGCACAGCATGCAGGCACAGAGACAAGCAGCCCCACCAACATTTTGGCGCTGGTCCCACATGTCCAGTTTAATTTGAAATGGCTGCAGAGCTCTCTATTTAAATAATCTGATGTGTCTTTGGCCTCTGCGCAGGTGTCTCTGGTTCTGGTTCCTGCACCGCAGGTGGCTCTGGCACCCTTCCCGAGAGCCCGGCCATATGGACCACTCTCCAGGCTCCCCGTAGGTCCTTTTACTGAGCTGGGGGGACAGTGGGGCTTTAGCTGCACACAGCTCTGAGGGATGCCTGCAGCTGCAGATGTGTGCTGTGTCTGTGCCCCCTGTCACGCTCACGCTCCTGCTGGGGACACCCTGGATGCTGAGGTGCAGACGGTCACTCCTAATCCCCTGTCAGGTTTTGAACCTGTTCCTTTGGCCTTCCCTCAAGCATTAGTCACATGGGAGTCACTGGAATATTTGCCCAGGAGTCAAAGACAGGATAAGATCATAAATCATTAGATGTTTTCTTAGATAGGGGCACAGAAACATATAAAAAATATGTTTTTCAAGTCTGAGTTTTAAAATAGTAAAAAACTCTGTCTTGAATTTTCTTTGACTTTTCTACCTCTATAATTTGATCGGCTTTATACTTAAATTATCAGCATTTCCAGTCAATCCACTTTTACAGAACCCATTACCATTTGAACACACACACTTTCGGGTTTTGTGGTCAACATTCCCACTTACTTTTCTTCATCTGATGATTAATGGTTCTATTAATTTGGAAGATTCCTATTACCTCTATACAACCTAAAGAAAGAAACTGATCACATGGGTAAGATAAGGATTGTATAGACTGAGTTATCTTGCTCTGACTAGAAACACACATTAAACACTCCCACTGCAACAAAAAAAAAAAAGGAAAAAAAAAAGAAGATTCTCCAGAACACAGCATATTTTTAAATTATTGTGGATTTCAAATAATTGTTTTGGGGGACTTGTTAAAAATCAATATGTGCATCAACAATACCAAAAGGTACATGTTATTTGAGTCTTCCATTGCTCAGTTTGGAGATAATCTCAGACTGCCTGTGTAGCAATGTTCCCTTTGTACTCATTGCCAGATGCTCTCAAAAGCTGGAAAAGTTTTCAGTCACAGATAAAAGATTAATAGTTACGCTACCATGGAACACGGTGTGCAAACGTTGCACTGACTATCCCATGCGCTCTGCAAAGTGCACAGCTTTTGTTAATCTGCTACTGACTATGTATGGCAATGTCATCCATCATCTCTGTACTTCAGGGCCTAGGTAGGCACTCTGCCAGAGTATAATGTGGCCTCTGTAAGTTAGAGACAAACCTTTCACCTCATACTTCTCCTTGAAGCCAGACAAACATGACTGATCCAACTCTGAAAGTGCCCATGCCCCATGGATTTCTTGCTTTGATGTGAGAATACACAACTGGGGAATAAGCCCTCTTTACTTGTCCATCCCAGGGACTCAAATAGGTCAAATACCTCTTCTAAATCTATTCTTTTATACAGAAATGAAGCTGCAATCCAATCACTGTTCTACAGCAAGTTATTCTACATTGGCCAAGGTGGGCGATTATAAACCTGGGCATGTGTTGGTTCTTTGTGCTGACCAGAGAATATGGTAAAGTCTGAAGAAATACACATGTGAAAGGATGGGTAAGACAACACTAGCAAGGAAAAATGGAAGTGTGGGCTTTGAGATTATTAAAGTACTGTGTAAACAAAAATGTTTTAGGCTCTGTCTGTATCGTGTAAGCTTGGGCAGGGCACCACTTGAGCATTGCATTATTCAAAGTGGAAGAACAGTGATATCACATTGGACTGCTCTCACCTGACTTTGCAACCTTAAAGTTACATAATTCACAGGCAGTTATGCAGGATCTCTGCAGCTAACAGAAGAAGACAGACACTTCAGGAGCTGTCTGGGAAAAAAGCTTGAGAAAAATCTCATCCACAACAGAACTTTCATGGGAGCAGTGAAGTGTCTTGAAAGATTAACCAGTAGCAATTATTTGCATGTGTATTGTTTGTGCCACCAATAATACTTTAATGAATCATATCCTCATTAAAAACCCCCTCAGTCATTTATATATAACAAATATCTTAATATCTCTGGAACAACAGGATAGCTCTATCAATCAGACTTTTTACAATTAGACGAGCGCTATAGCTAGCATATGTTAAAGGAGCCAACATCAATTTTTTGTTTGTTGCTGAGTTATGAGATGGAAGAAGAAAGAAGTTGTCCCCTGTTGCAGTGATGCTCAGCACGTACCAGACATTGGATTCTTTGCCTCGTACAATGCTTAGTTTTGCAGATGAAGGAATAGTTGATGTAGCACATCTGATTTACTTACATCCCCAGCAAAATATTCTGGAAGAAACTTTTTCAAAAATGAAAAAAATAACCTCATATAATGCAATGGAAACCCTAGAACACTTTGATTCCAGTGTCCTAATAAATGAAGAATTATCACTGTCTTCAGAGTGTCTTAGTCAGCAGAACTGGAATCTGTATAAAAGAGTCGTATTGGGCAGCATGGGGATTGGAACTGATTTTTAAAATAGAGCTGTCAAGCTTGCTAAGGAGCAGGACAGAAACACACAGAAGGGTAAAGAGAAAAGCAGCTGGACAAAGAGTACAGAATTGTCTTATTTATAATTGTTTAAATTATATCACTTCAAGACAAGAAAATAGGACCAGCAGAAATCCAGAGCTGTCTATTTTAGTTAAATTCAGCCAAAATTTGCTTTTTGTGGCAGCAAGAGAAGGGCTCTCCCTGTGCCAGAGCAGGAAAGCAAGGCTATACTTGCATGTTCGTCCATTGTGAGAGGCAACAACACATTAATCACCATCTGATTATTTGTCATCTAATTGCGTATGGATACATATGGATTTGGTTCTAAATTGCATTTCTAGACACTCTGCTCCACTCTGCTTCTGGAGCTACATGAAGGGTTATGAGTAATAGTTTACAAAAGGGAACTAAAGACAGAAACCCAACAAAGCAGAGAGCTGAGGGGAGTTCTGCTAAATGCAGCTTTGGCTCACCAAGTGGGGTGGCTACTGCTTTTAAACAGCACTTTCTGCCAAAGAGCAAATGGAGTAAAGCGAGATGGAAAGGTGTGGCTTCCACAAAAAAAACTTGCATATTCGGCTCCCTTGCCATATGACTGCACCAAACTAATCCTTACTAAAGGCAGTGTACAGGGACAGCGAAGTGGGCAATATAACACTCCCCTGACACAAACAAAACAGCCCACAGATGGCACAGGGCAATGCTCAGCTCCTCCTGTTGCCCCCTGCAAACCTGCGTTGCTAGAAGGCCATTATAGCCACAATAAATTTTCTTTTCTTTCATTAGTAAGACTATTGCCAGCATGAATTACATACTATATTCCTAAAAAACTAAACTCTTACCAATTTCAGTGAGACCTGGAACCATTTCAGTGAAATTATACCTAAAAGTAACCTGTCTAAAATATGAATGTAAAATACAATTCAAGAGAATTGCATTTTGCCTGAATAGGGGCATATAAAATAGCCCTGCTCAGACCTTCACAGCCAGAAGTGGATGAGACAATGAATGTCCTGCTGTCACTGGCATTAAAGCAGTAGGTCTTATTATGTTTTCCAGACAAATTGATTTGTTTTCATGCATTATCACATTGTGCATGATGTGCACTGCAAGAAAGAGATTGTTTCTTTCAGAACACAGATTCCTATCCAGTAAGAACTGATCAAAGTTCAGTGAAATAAGTGGGACTACACTTGGTAGCTAACTGTGAAGTTGTCAGACAGAAAATGAACAGAGCACGGAGTATGCTATCCTTCACTTTGTTTCTCTGCTCTTTTCTTCAGAATACGATTTCACCTTGTTTACTTTCTAACATACTCTAGCAATTTCTTCTTGGCATCAATGCTGAATGTTGTTGGGGCTCAGACACAGAGGGCTGGTATTTGGCGCCCACAGATACAGATGGGAGGAGGATTCGATGCTATGCTGACCATAAAGATTCACTTTTCCCGTTATGAAGGATATAGGTATCAAAGCAGAAATACAGAGGAAAGACATTTTTTATTCGAGGACTCAAAGCTATACATGGCCTCTTAATGAGGTGGCATAGCCATCAATTAGCTGACACACAGTAGTTCTGCAGATCTTGGTGCAGCCCAAAGCAACACAGCACGAAATACTTCTTTCAGAAATCCACGGGGTTACTTGCATGCCTAAAATACATGCTGAGGAGCTTGGATATCAGAGACTCAATGGGGAGGAAATCTGACAGTCACTACGGTTTTCATAATGGGAAATTGTTATTCTTTAGGATTTTCTCTGCTTCTCAGCAGAAAATCCTGTTGTATTTTGTTTAACATAAGTTACCAAAGGAAATAATGACTTGCAACACAAAACCTGACAGACTTCTCAGGACAGCTCAGTCTGTGCTTTTGGCCACCTATAAGTGGCAGCCACTTTGATTAGCAGTTGGCAGACTTGTAGACACCCTTCTTATTTCTTGTGTCCCTTCTACTTTATTAAGTCTCCATGTGACAAGCAGCCACCTGTAAAGCAAAGGCTGCCTACCCACTGCTTTGATGCCACATCTGTAACACATGCTGGGTTACTCAACAGCTATTCTAGGAAAGCAGCTCTGGCTCATCCAGGAGATGCTGAGGTGCTCCTGAAAGAGGGAAACATGGTTGACTGACAAGGATGCAGGCAAAGACGCTGACAGAGGTGCTGACAAGAAGGGAAGTGTGCCAGAGGAAAATACTGGGTCCAGAAGACCGCAGGTATTGTTCTTAAAGAGGATGATGGAGAGAACAGTAGGAAACTAATTACCAGAGAAGGCTTTTCTTCCCATGGCTGAAGAGGCTTTTCTTCCTACAGCTGTGTACAGGGAACAGGAATACTAAAAAATTCCCAAATTTCAACTTTTAAATCTTTCCAGAAAGAGTAACTGCAGTATGCACATGCTGTGGGCCAGGCTTTGGGACAAGTGCCTGTACAGAAAGGAGTGATTTGCAATCAGTGTATGAGCAACAGGCCTCGGCCTTAATGAGCATCACTAAGTGGAGTGAGATGCTTTTCCGTGGATGGCTTAAAGTGTTACTTTGAAGAGTGCTGTTGTAGCAGAGTAATTAGTTCAGAACAAGTCACTGGAGATAAACAGACAAGTGGAAAAGCTGAGAATAGGTGGCTTGGGAGTGAGCAGGAGAGTGGCTCTGAAATCACCCCCATTCATGGAGGATGAGGACTTTTAATCATGGGGGAACTTCTATGATCGTAAGGCTGCCCAACACCCACCTTTGCAGGTACAAGCTGAGAATTGCATGGAGTGTACATAAACTAAGACTGCTAGTGCCACGTTTTTTTTTTCTTCTGAGAAAACCATGGAAGCAGGGAAAGAAAAGACTTGTAGTAAATCTTCCTGTTCATAAAGAGGGATGTTGCTGTTTGCGGAAGGATATCATGCATAAAATGGGGTCTGAAGCAGAAGGTACAGACCCCAACCTAGAGGCACTTCTAAAATGCATGCAGGAAAAGGCTTGTGCAGCCTCAGGATCCAGCGCCTCAAGCTCTCCCCTGAATGTGGGCACTTCTGTCTGGGAACTGAACCAAGTTTGGCCAATTCTTCTAAAATGCTCCTTGGGAACATTTTGTGCAAATAGTCTAATGGTTGAAGCACTTGTCCACAGAGAGGGAGAGCTGAGTGAAAGGCAATCCTCCACCTGAGGGTCTCAGCTTCTCAGTCTGTGTGGCCCCAGATGCTCCAATGATGAGCCATGAGCATGACACTGCTCCTCCTTGAAAACAGTGACACTGTTTAGAAAAGAGGTCAAGTCTTGTGTGTCAGAGAGCAAAAAAGAGCACAAAAGACAAGACTTTGTGGTTTGGTGTCCATTGTCTGTCTCAGGGATGTAAGCTGCTGTAAAGACTTGTGGGGTTGGTCTCAGGGTGGTTCCACAGGAAGTGGATAGTGACCTTGCCACATGAGCTCACTTTCCAAGCACAGAATTCCTGAGCAAATGGATTTCCTTCAATCCATCCTGTCCAATGCCTACTCCCACTGGAAAGAGGGATGTTCCTTCACCAAATATTGTATGCAGGTTCGAATCTGCTCAGACTGGGTCTGACATTGGAAATTTCCCACTTGCTGTGTGAATTCTCTAATCATGGACAGCTCGCTTTATGAAGAATATAAATATTAGTCAATCTGGCTGCTACTGCAAATGGGATTCAACAAAATGCATCCTGGGTTTGATCCAACCCAGAAACTCCTCAGTTTCTAAATAAGCAATAAGCTCAAGAAAATCAACAGTTTTAGCTAATGGTGCTGGGTAATTAACTCACAGCTATGCAATAATTTGTTCCCTTCATTTCCAGCTGGGAACATACATTTTGGGTGAAGCTTGTTGAAAAGTTTTAGATTTATGTGCCCTCCCTCCCAAATGCTTAATGTCATGGATTTTAACTGCAATTGGTGCATTGTGACCATGTGGAATTTAGCACATTGTGGCATCAAGCACTGCGTGTAAGCAACATATCCTGAGCATGGAACACACAATGGTGTCTCCCTTCAAACTGTACTCTTTTCAGAGTTAAACTTGTGTCTAGTATTTCCTCATATCTATTTAGAAATACTGCCATTGATTTTTCATTTTTCCTTTGAAACTTTCTTCAATTACTTCTCTCAATCTGCTCTAGTATTTGTATGAAGAATTTGGCTAACAATTGAAACTCAGAGACAGAGAGAACATTGTTTCTGCTCATCTTCTTCCATAAAATGATATTTTCCAATAAAATCTGAACAAAGAACATACTGATATATATTTTATGCACATAAGCATTTTCCCTTCATTATAAAAATATTAAAAAAATATTTTTTATATTTTAAATAGAAAAGCTTAGAATGAGGTGCTAAGAATATTTTGATGTCATAATTCAGAAGCTGACATTATCATAAACAAGGTCCCATAAATCCATGAGCTGTATTTGCATAGATGTAAATATATATAAGATATTTAAAAAATGAAAATATGTAAATTAGGGAACCCAAAAGCTTGATGTGTTTTAATTTCAACCAAACTTTCTGAGATTTCACAGCACTGCAAAAATGCCACTGAATCGAGCACATCCACTCAATGGCACAAATGTTCTGAAGATATCCTTTAAAAGATAAAATGATAAAAAGTAGTACTGTACCAGTTGGATCAAAGTCTGGAAAATAATCTGGACAATTCTGAGCAGTGAGTCTTCCAGCAGGTGTGTCATCCCAGCACAACCAGCCATCCCATGTTCGGTTGCAGAACAGACCTGGACATTTAAGAGGATTGTAGAAGTTAATTCAAAAAAAGTCCCTCCTGAACCACTCTATTCTAGCCTCTGGAGGAGTATTGCTGCCTGCAGACAATCAAGTTTTCTTTTTGTAATATACCCTTTGCTATTGTTACACTTAGAGTGGCATTCGGGTGCTACAAGGTACTTGTTTTTGCTGACCTGATGTTAGTGGGGTTTATTTTACCAGAAAGTTACGTTTTAAAGGCTGTTGAACTGAACTTTGAATGTAGGGTCCAGTCCTACAAATTCCTCTTCTTCATCCTCTTTCAGTCCTCTGCTCTAAGCATGTACACTAGCGGTACCTAAAGACCTATGAGAAACCCAATTTTCATTTCACCTTTAGCTGCTAAATAGGTCTGAAAATCGGGTGTTTGAAATATCAAGGTAGGAAGCGTTTGTGGGGACATCCCAGCTGAAAGCAACATTTGCAGAGCCAGGTCCCTGTGAGGCTGTTGCCTTGTTCAACACCAGAGATCAGTGATGTAACTACAAATCCAATGAAGCAGGTGCAAGGCTGATCTGGAACAGGCAGGTTCTGCCTCCGGACGCTGTCTAGGTCGACATTCTGTGATCCTGTCCTCGTCATTTCCCTTCTGGGAAGGGAGTGCTGTTGAGGTTGTGGGATGTTCCCAGCCCCCCAAACAGTGGCAATGCCAAGGAGGCAGAACATAGCTCACTGCTGATCCCTCTTACAGAGATTGTACACACTATGATGCTCAGAAATTGTGCTGTAAGACTGCTTGCTGTGACATGTAACATGACCTGCTGTGGATTTATACAAGAAACATTTTAAAAAACCCCTACACTTCTCAGTTATTTTCCATTTAAAATCAGTTTGTGTTGGGGAAAAAGTATTTATCATCAAGACCATCAGGTTAAAGTGAAATAGAATGAGGAGATACGTCTTAGTTTTTTCACTCTGGGTCTGAGGAAGTATCAAAATAGAGGCTGTTTTTGAAAGAATCATATAGAAGGCACCTAATAAACGCTGAATATTTGTATATACGGGCAGCTAATTACTTCCAGTGTTTTTGAAACTATCCACAGATAAACTTTCTTACTGAAGCAAGAAAGATGTAAAAAGGTATCTGAACTGTTCAAATTTGCACCAATAACTATTTGTAGGTGAAGTAGTTGTCAATTAAAAATTGAAAGCATAAAACTTTCAAAATTAATTTGTTCCAGATTAGATGTTGTTCAGAAAAGACATTTTTATGTATACTTTTTCTTCATTAGCTAAGATTTTATGCTCATACATTTTTCAGTTATCAAGTTAAAGGTGCTAATGCTACTTGGTCACTTAATTAATCAATCATTGTATCAGCAGTTAATCTTTCCTTCAGGGATTGTCATGTTCTTCTATAGCTTTGAAATGTATCTGAAAGACTTTCAGAAATATTTTTGTAATATCAAAGAAAAAGAAGAGTAGAAATTTATTGCAACTTGAGCTTGTATCTGAAGGGTAGTGCCAAATGGAGTTGGAGGGAATTTTGAGTTTTAAAACTTTAAATCCTTTGCCTGGCCTGATAAAGAAAAATAATCACATAGTTCAATCATTGTGGGCTTGTCTTTCAAGGTAACTAACAGGATACAGACATGCACACATTTCTGTCTATCTGTCTATCTATCCATCTATCTAATCTATCTATCTATCTATCTATCTATCTATCTATCTATCGATGTATCTGTCTATTATATACAAACACTGTGCTGTTCTGGAGGTGTGGTCATGTGTTCCCATGTGCCTGAGCTCCTCATTTTATTATTTCTTCAGTTCAGAACACAACTTCAGTGGTACTGGCATCATTCTTTAGTCACCAATTATCTTCATTCTGAGTTATAAATTAATTAAGTGCATGTTGCTATGAAAATAACAGCCCCCAGTGGCATGGCTTAAAGCCAGCTGCCAGCTGCAGGAATGCAGGGGCTGCCCTGCTGTCCTCCTGCCACAATGCTGCCCTTGAGAGCCCTACTAGGAATTCATGTCTTGATACATATGAATTCCCAGCTCATGCTGGGAAAACAGCCCTTTGCAACTTTCCACACAAGCAAAGTTCAAAAGAAAGGTGAATCCAGTGGTTACTATTAATAGATGCAAAGATTAGGTGTTTATGGAGCTGGAGACTACAAGAGTAATCTATCAAGAAATGGTAAGTTTTTTCCCCACAAGTCCAGCAACTAAAAGTCTTGTTTATGCCTGAAACATAATTCTTTCTATCCCATAACTCTGTTTAACTGCTTGTGGATATTCCCCATTATCGGCCTGAATTAAAACCTATTTTAAGCAGTGGGAATCTCTGTATTAATACTCAAATATTTCTGCATCAAGACCTGATAATCTAAACATCTACCTCTTCTTTCAGTCTTACAGAGCCCAGTAAAATTTTTAAAATAAAAAGCTGTAGAAATGTCTTCATTCTTGTCTTACAAAAAATCCCACACTATCACCAACACCTTTATTAGGCTGGGTGTTTTTGCTGATTTTTTAAAAAATATTTTCCCTTTAAACTCTGTCCTCAGTATCTGATATTTACTTCATAAGTCTCACAGTACCTGTGATATTTTTTCTCTAGCTCCTCATGTCTTCTTTCATATCTTCTGTGGCAAAAAGTGACCAGAACACTCAGTCCCAAGCAGAAATGCTGCTTTATATTGTGCAATTGCAGCAGAGCTATTATTTGTCATTTCCCCTTTTATTGATCTTCATATATGCCCCATATTCTGTAGAGATGAGTGCTCAATGTTTTATAAACTTCTTTTTCCTATCGTTGCTGCTGAATATAGAACACATTGAACTTGTGTTGGTACAGAGCATGACATCCAGCAGTCAATACACAAATGACAAAAAATTGCAACGGTGACTGGAGCAAACAGAACAACATATATTTAAGATGTCCCCACTCGCAATCAGGTGTGACCTTGCTGAGAGACTCAGGAAAACGCTATTCCCAAAGCAAGAACAAGAGAGATTCAAGTAACAAAGCACTGAGCCAGAAATGCAGATGACAGAGGAAGGAAGAGCTATTCGTTCCCTGGGCACCTTCCAGGCGTTTTTCTTTCTTTGCACTTAGGAGGATGCTAAGTAAGTGTGAATTTGATTACTGCTTGTGGAAAGGAAACTGCAGCCTGAGGAAGACTATGGGTTAGTATGGAGAAGAAAATATTTCTTTACAGTTATATAACCACACATGGCGAAGTACGGATTTAAAAAAACCCATCTTTTTACCTTTTTTCTTGTATGGAGGAGCTCTGTTCATCCTCTCATAGCATTTGAACTGTGAATCTATGATCTTCTGTCGTATGACTGAATTTTCAGTTACTACAGGCTCTAATGTAGGATCAGTATAATTTACAGTAGAAGAATGACTTGGAACAATTCTCTGTATGGAAAAGAAAAGCTGTTAGTACAACTGAATAAACAAAGAGGGTTAAGTTTAACAAAAAGAAAAAAAAGTGAGGACCAGAAATTTCTATTATGCATTCTTCAAAGGCCTTTTATTTGCACATATATTTATCATTATGATGGGCCTTGTATTACTTACAAAATAAATGCTGAATTTTACTAGTCTACCTCATTAAAATGTAAGATTTTAACCAACCGTTTTTCTTGGCACATTGCCATTAAAAACTTCATAAAGTCTTCAAAGTCTTTTCATTTAGTTTAGTGTTTCCAAGAGAATTTTCTATCTTCCCAAAGCTACACCCATGTATTTCTGCTCACTTGTGCTGATTTCTCTCTACACGGTGGAACCAAAACACCTCAGTGCCACAGCCATTGCTGTGAACTCATTATTTCTTGTTTTATGTCACCTGCTTTGAGCTTCTGCAACTGACAATGTCCTATAAGCACAAGGTAGAGTTTAAACCTTGATACTTTACCTTAGCATCTATTTAAGTACCTAAGCAGACTCCCTAAATTTGATAGTCTAAATAGCAAGGTTCTCTTTGATCTAGTGACATCTGAATTATCCCATTCTGAGCTGCCTGCAGGTCAAATGAAAGGATCATTGCCTCTGGAAGACAAGGTCTCAGCTAGAGAGGTCAGTTATGTTGTTTTGCCATCCATCCCTCCATCCGTCCATCCATCCATCCATCCATCCATCCATCCATCCATCCATCCATCCATCCATCCATCCCTCCCTCCCTCCCTCCCTCCCTTGTACAGCCGAGGTCTGTGAGCATAAATGAAAGCATGGAGCTTTAGTTTGCTCTGTTCTGCCTCAATCCTACATCAGGACTCTTTACTGCTTGAAGGTGATAGGAAATTATTAGTTCCTCTGCTTCCCCAAGCCAAAGCAACATTGCTGCAGCACTCTCCTAGCATGAGCCTCTGTTTTCTGCTATACTAAATGGTACTAAAGCCGTCACAAGCACATTCAGACTCATTTGCAAGCTGCTTCAAAATCTAGGACTCTCTAAACACACAAACCTGACCTTTTTAGCAGCAAATGCTAGTACAGAGATCTTTAAGCATGAATTTGTAGTTGGTTGAACTGAAAACACGACAGGTTCAAAAGTTCAGATAATGGTTTACTTCTTCCATTTTTCTCCCCGTTTTTATTGCACATCACAGTCAATTGTATTGCATCAATACGTTACTTTTCCCCCCATTTGCACACTAAAACACCTTGGTAAAACACATGGGAAAACCACAGTGTGTTTGACTTAATTGAAAAAAAGAGCCGTTACTTTTATCCTGATACTTCTGTGCCAAACCACATCAGTTTAATCTTTTTATACTCTTATATCTAATCAATTATGTTTTCCTAATTTAATCAAATCTAATCTAATCTCTTTTGACACAGACATTTGCAACTCTATACACCTGCTTGCTGGAGGACATGGAGTCAGTAAATCTCGTTGCACTTAAGTAGGTTCTTGAAATAAAATAGGAGGAATAAGAAGAAAAATATTTTCTGGCAGAGATAATTTTATATAAATTTTACGTGTTTGTATATTCTCCTCCCCCCAAAGATATACTTGGAAAATTAAACCATTTGTAACATTTAATCTGGTCATCCAAGTGAAAAATTAAGTATCTGGAAAGTCAGAACAGGAAATACAGAAGCAAAGTCAAACATCACAGATCCCTTTTAAAAAGGCTAAGGGGAGCAGCTGGAGTCCCCAAGAATAATTTAAAAAACAGCCAAACAAAATCTTAAACTCAGCACAGTAAAATGCAGATAATGTTCTTCAGACACCATCCACTTTTTCTTAGCCCTTCATGTCCATGTCCATGTCACGGGCTCTAGTGCTTCTCTGAAGTGATTAATAGATATTCCATGCTAATTTTTCCCATTGTTATTTTGAATAATACCTCACTTCGAAGCTTTTTGGATTAAGGAGAGAAATAACAGTTTCATCACAGGAAGCTAGGAGGACTTCTGTGGCAAGGCCTTTCTTCTTGACAATTTCTCTGTTAATTCTGGGCTAATTTGGGAACACATCCATGTGTGGGATGATGGTTTTGAGGGGTGAAATACAATTAAGACACTCAAAACACCTTACTCTTATAGATATGTTTCATTACTTTTAGTGTGTAATTCCTGAAGAAGTCAGCTCTTATTGGGTACAGGTTAATGAGAATATTTTGACACTTGGAGGTAGAGAGTATCTGTGGTGGTGGATAGACTAAATGTTTTGGATTGTGTACAAAATTATGTAAGAGTGCTCAACCATGTAACCAGGAGGCCGATTCTACTGGCCCTGTAAAACGCAATCATGGCCCAGCTGGAATTGCCAGCAAAATTTCTACTGCCCACATTTAGGCCAGGAATTCACTCAGAGAGATTAAAAATATGGATGAGTTGTATCACTAAAACTCATTAGTGGAAATCACTTAATGGCCTCCAGTAAAACAAAAAAAAGTTTGGATAAAAATTGGAGTAATAATATTAGATTTACAGTTGTGTCTTAAATTATCTTTTTTTTTTTTTTAAATGTTAAAGTTTTTTTCTTTTTTTTTTTCTTTCCACTAAACACAATGACTCAGATTTTCAAAGTTGATTGACCAAAAATTTTTCCAGGCACTTTTAATGCAATTGAATAGCTTGTACGTGAAATCAAATTAAGGGGTTGCACATAGGTATGTCGCTGGTGTTGTTCATCTGTGATATGCCCTTTTTTGTGTACTCTTTCCTTTGATTGCTATTACTGATTTCTGTTTGCCTAGATTTGAAAAGCTGGCCTTGGAATCTTAAACACAATTTTCTTCTGCCTTACAATCAGATTACCACTTCAGCAGATTGATAAAATACTAATTTTGTGGCTTGCTGGAGGTGGAGAAGTCATATTCCTGTTTGAAATACTGGGGTTTTTACTATGCATAAGAGAATCACAAGTCCACCACCACCCTGGGACCCAGAGCTTAAAGCCTGAGCTCTCAAAGTCAGTCCAGTGGGCTGATGATCCAGCCTTTATATACCTGCACTTCAGTCAGACAAGACTCTTGGTGCACTTTGTGATGTCAGATGTTATTATTTGTTTTAGTCTTCCTGCACTCCTTACCATAGGGCACAGAAAAAGGCAAATGGGGCAGGAGGACATGTCTGGGTCATTATTCTCTTATCAGAAATAGCAGGGGCTACCTGGCTACATGGGAGGGAAAGCTTTGTGTGTATGATGTTAATGGGAGAGGCTGGGAATGTCTCATGAATCTCCGTGTGTCTGTGTTTGTATATTCTCTCGGAATTAATGATTAGGACTCACCTCTGCTACTATGTTTTTATTGTTATATCAATGTATTTTAGGAATTAAGACTTAAAACACACATTTGCACCACAAAAAAGCCAAGGTCAATTAATTTTCACCTGGTAACTACCTACAAACATTTAACCTACAAAATACTGGATGAATTTTAAATGTTCAGAGTCCATTACTGCACATTAAAAAGCCTTCCCATCCATTCATCAGATACTTCAGATGGAAATACAAATGATGTTTATACAATAAAGGAATGCCTCATTCATTTATAAACATTCTTTATTAAAGAGAAATAAATAATTCACAATAATCAATGTGATCATTGCCTGAAAATGCACTGAATTCTTCAGAAGAAAACTGTTTAAGTGATGTCCCATGCAGCAGTTTAGCAGCCGTACATATGATGTCACTCCTAAAAGTCCAAGTAAATGACGTCATACATACGACCACCAAGCCACCACGTGACAAATGACTGTCCTAAGAAAGCGAATTATCATTACAAAGAGAAATAACAGGCTGCTGGGAATGCTGCAGTTCACCTTAGACCTAGAATGAATAAAGGATTCTAGAGAAAGCAATTTGGCTTAATTATTAAACTATAATGGAATGAACAAATAGTGCCCTGGTTTTTGTAAGAGAGACAACTGCTATAAACCTGTGCAAGACTGTGCCCATTTCTGCAAGAGAGAATCCAGATAAAGTAAGCATAAAATTCTTTCACGTTTTTCCCCACAAAATATTGGACATGGTGAGCAAGCATCCCCATATATTTTTGTTCCGCCATCAAGGAGCTTGCAGAACACTATCAGTAACTATACATGACATTTGGGAAAAGAAGGCATTCGTAGATGTCTTTGATTTTGCAGCTTTCTGTGCTTTTTATTCTTCCCTCCTTCCCCTAAATATAGTAATTTAACAACAATTATTGGTGAGCTCCGTCAAAATATAGTAAAAATTCTGGATGCTCTAACTGTATTGATTTCAACACCTCAGACATTCACTTATAATGCTTTTAAAACCACTGTGTGCAGTCATCACTTGTGGATGACTAAACTCCTGCTCTTCAATACATCACATTTTAGAGCAAGAGCTCAGCATGATTTAGATGAGTTGCAGAGCCCCTCTTGTACTTTGATTATGTTTGAACTACTTTTCACAACTGCTAGTTTTTGGACAGATAAGAAAACAAATGTGATACCTTAGGAAGGTCATTAGCATACAGTACTCAGTAAATATAATAATTTCTATCCATCACAAGTGTGCTAGGAAGCAGCAGGCAATTTCTTTGGGGAAGTACTACAACATGACACGTTTTACTTAATCACGGAATATTAGAATTTTCCCATGCTCTACTGCTGTTGGAGCAGGAGGGTAATTATTTCAGTGAGATCCCATATGACTAACATGGCAGATTTTGGCAGCTGTTTAAACAAGCATGAGATTATCAGGCACGGCAGATGAAGACAGGGTTGTTGTAATGAAAAGTGAGTCACAAATCTTGCAGTTCTTTTCTGTTTCTGCAGGATTTGCTCACATGAAGAAGCTTTACTTGCATATTATCCTCACGAAAACTGTGTGCTTAAAAGAAGGTTGCAGAATACTTCATGGATTTTTGCTTGCAGCCCTGATTATCATCTTGTGAGATGGCTCTTTACTGCAATCAGCTGCATAGCAACAGCCTTGTTTTTCTAAAAAGCAAAGATACAGTCAAAATATCCTGATCACCCCTGAAACTGGGTGAATAGAACAGAATACAGCATTCCTTTTTCTTGGGAAACCATGAGGAGCTTGAGTCTCAAATTCTCACACAAATTCTTACCACCCTAAAACATCAGCAGTTTGCTTTCCAGAGTTTCCCTTGTGTGAGAACAGCTTCAGAACTTGTGAGTGCCCATACTTACACCGTGAAGCAATCCATAGCTACACAGGGAAATGTGCATGCAGAACAGCAGCTTCCAAAGGCATGGTCTCAGGTGATGAGACCCAGGGGGATCTCACTGCCCAAGGCTGGGCTCCCAGAGGTGCCAGCCAGCAAGAATGTTCAGAAGCAGCAAGACAAAGGAGGCTGTGACAGATCTTCAGCAGCTCTTCCGACCCCTGGGAAGTCTGCTCTGGACCACAGGCTGGAAGAGATGCTGTCTAAGCAGGAAAAGGGTTTTTCTCACAGTAACTGCACAGACATGGGTTTCAGAGGTGTGTGGTGAGAGCTGCTGAGCTGGGCAGGGGCAGGAGCCCAGCGGAGTTTGTGGCCACACCACCCCACCAGCGCGTGTTGCCCTCCCAGCTGCGAGGATCAAACAGGGGTACCATGGGTGGCTCCCCCATCACGGTGGCAAGTGCTTTACTAATGGGTTCTGGAGGCTCCCACTGTACCACAACTGTATTCCAAAAAACAGCAGCTCGGGCAGTTATCAAAAATTACATTTAGGTTTTCACATAATGAATTTTTGATGTTTTGTGAACAGGAATTATTCACAAGTCTTTCAGAAGATGGCAAGAAATACCAGACTCTGCATAGCTTTGTGACTGAGGTTTGGTAACAGTTTGCCAGATTTGGACTTAATGAACTTCCACAATTTGTTTTTTGCTCAAAATGAATTTATTTTAAAATACGATATCAGTCTAGTGGGCCTAATTGAAAGTAGTGTGGCCTTCAGCTGCAACATCCATTCAGTCCTTGCTATGCACGTTGGCTCAGGACACAAAACCAGAAAATGTGGAGAAAACTACTTCATCAATCCTCCCTTCCAGGGCTATTTTGTAGGCACAGTTCTTATTTGGCAAAATAAAGCAGAGAACCCAAATCTCTCAATGTCATGAAAATTCAATTGGTGATGCAGGAAAGAGACCTAAACCTGCTTCCTCTTCCTCATTCTCAGCAGTTTGTTGCTGCTGGGCACACTGTGCTGATGCTTCATCTTTCTTGTGAAGAGAAATGTGCACTGAGGAGATGAACTAATTGCTCCAGCACACAGGGACTCATGCACTTGAGGAAACAAATCTCAGTCACATTCTGTGGCTCTCAATAATTGCCAGAAACTAGAGAGCATCAGGCATAAAGTGAACTAGGACATAATGAACAGCTGAATTTTCTAAAGAAATTCCCTTTGAATTGCAGAGGACTATTTGGTGATGCATTATCATGCATCCAAAATCAAGGGAATCCATCAAAGAGAAAGACAATAAAGAGTTGCTTTTATTTCTAAATTAGGTCTTGTAACGACTGATCCCTCAGGTTTTGTTTGGCAAAGAAGAGTTATTATGGATCTGTACACAGAAGTGCTATTTATTCTGCGCAAAAAATTACATACATTAAAGAGATGGCTTCTATCATAAAGTACCAAAACCCCTTGGTGATAAGTCTAAAGGAGGTGGTGGACAGGAAATGTCTGTGCACACCAAGTTAGTAGGGCCTGTGACAAACCATTGAAGGAGAAATAGAGACGAATCTGAGGATGGCTTCTGCAAAGCACTAACACTATATGTAGGGCAGGGTGTGCTCCCACACTGAGACTGTGTTAGGGAATCACAGCTACCTTAAGAAAAGAGATTTCAGGTAAAAGTCTCCCCTACTCAATAATGGTGACCAGCACACCAGCAGTGGGTGGTGGAACCATCACCAGGAACCACCAGCACCTACAGTGGGACAAATGGGACAAACAGAGAGCCTGGAGCCCAGCCGAGAAAACAAGGACCTCAAAAGGTTGTGTTGCTTTGCAACAGCTGGCAGTGACCAGCTGGGACTGCAGGTCACAAACGAGAGGATGACAGAAAACCATCAAAGCCATCAAAGAAGGGAGATCTAGAGGATGCCTTGTGGGGGGCGTAGTGGAAAGGGATGCGAGACCCCTCCTTGTCTGTGTCACAAATCACTTTAATTACCGTATTTTCCTCAGCGTCAGACAGTGGCTGACGTGTCTCACAGTTCTCAGAACAAAGGAGTGATTTTAAAAACCAACAGAGGGGGAACAGTCTTTTTGAAAGAGACAGCCTTTACTCATTACAAATCATAAATAAAATGCAAAAAATGAATGGATTCTACCATCTACAATTTTTGGAGAAATGACTGAGGCAAAATATTTTTCGTATTTGATCTAACAGCAGGATTCTGGGTAAGTTTCATGAAGGAAACAAAGTTTGTTCATGGTTTACTTCTGTGACTATGGCTTCTTCCCTACTGAAAGGAAAATTAATCTAAGAGATGTCAAAGTAAAGCACAGTATGCCCACTGCAGTGGGGAAAGAAAGCACATAGAGATTGGAAGAGTGAAAATGTAAGGAAATTTGTGCTTAAGTTATCCATTGAGATCAGAAGTTGAAGTGCCCTTTGGTGCAAAGATGTTTAAAATGAATGCAGACACAGATCTCACAGAAGAGTTTTTTATAGATATCCTAGCCCTGGGATAGGAGTGAGCTCAGAACTAATATTGCACACATGCTCTCATGGGTGAGAGATTTAAAAGACTTGAGGACAACAAGGCAAAGACCAGTCCTTCAGGGTTGACCTACAAATCCATGCTGTAGGTCAAAGCACCTCAAGTGCTCAGAAGTGCTGTTGACAATTCTAGTTACCAGAATATTTACAGTCCTGTCACTTGACTGGGAGCAAAACAAGCTGGATCTGTTTCTGCATTTGGCATTGGCCTTTTATAGGAAGAATTGCTGTTCTTTGTCAAGGCTCCTATCAAGCTATGCAGATCAGCTGGGATTCAAACCCAGAAGGAAGTTGGTCTCTCAGGCTCTTTGTTACAGACATCTCTGAACCATGGGTGATTTCATAGCCAGTGCAGTGTCACATGCACCCTTGCAGGATAGATAGAACAGCCACCATAAATGGTAACAAATACCGGAATACTCCAGTACACCTCAGGGTAGAAGACTTCTCTCAAACACAGAGATGATTCCTCAAATCATTGACTAATTCTGGATAAATTCTTTTGGAACTGAGTTAGCAGAAATGTCTTAGCTCTCTTCAATTCTTTCTCCTGCTCTTCAGCTCTTCTTTGGTAGAAGGTCCTAATCCTGAACCATGAATTCAAGATTTTACCAAAGTAATGTGTTCTTTGCTGTTCTCCTGGGTTTTCTGTGATCTCGTTTAATTATTTTATTTTTACCTCCTTCCATCCATTCTCTTACTGTTCTCTACTTTTCTTTCCTTCTTTTCTTCTGTATAAATTTAAGTGGCAAACAGCACTGTGGACAAGTTACTCTAGGCTGAGACAAGAGGAGAGACACAACCCAAGGCATAAACTACGGAGAGGAGCCGCTTATGGTCTCCAACACATTTTCCACAATATGGGAGTTTCTTCTGTTTCTACAACATGGGAGTTGATGAGGAGATGCACATCATTTCACATTCAGATATCCAGAATATTTCACGTTCAGATATTAAAAGAGAAGATGAGAAGCAGAGGGGCAGGAGGAGCTAACTAACAAAACACAAGAAGAGTAAGAAAGCTTTCTTTAGGAACACAGAGATAGAGTTAGATGGGGAATAAGGTGGCAACCATCATGCAAGTTACTCATACCCCACCGGGGTAGTGAGGGGCTTGCTCCCAGTAGTGTGATTCAGACATATGCTGGTCATTCTGTAACTGAGGCTCTGGGTAGTATTCTCAATTCTAACTACCTGTAATGTCTATGATTTTATGATAGTCACTAATAATTTGAGGTTTCACAAGTAGAGATCAGCAAAAAGATTCAATTTATGTAGAGGTATTTAGTCAGGCAGAAATGAATTTACTACATATTTAGAACCACAATTACTCAGCCATGTTGCATACATTAAAATAAATATAATGTTGATATGAAACAGTTAAAAATAGCATTTGAACTAAATAAATAGACTTTATACTGTTGTTTTTCATTTCAATTTTTTTCCTAATAGCAGATCTACTATAAACAGTCAAAATCCATCATTACTTCAGTCAGTTTGTCTCACAGAACAACATTAAGATCAGCTTTAAAACACAAATGTTCCCATGTCACTGATATGTTGCAGCCTGTAAAACACAGAAATAAAAAGTCATATCAACGACCTTCTTCAGACTGGCAGTTCTGTCCACCAAGAAACAATGCTTTCAAATTCAAACTTTTATTAGCTAATTTTATTAATCTTCTTTTGAAAATTATTAGTAAGGGAACTGTTTCCTTCACCTGTGACATATAACATGTATAACTTGGTACTTATTTTTCTGAACATCACCACAGGTTTAAATATGGCAGATGTCACGAGCAGTTCAGATTTCTTGTACTTACAATTAGAAGGATGATGAGTAAGAAGCAACTCTGGGTTGTTTTTTTCATTGTGGAGTCTTCCTGGAGAGGCACGTTGAAGATGACCCTTCTGGGAATTGAACAACAAAAAAAGCAGTATTGGATTTTATCTGTTACAATAAATTCCTTCTGTTTATGAGCATATTTTTAGACTTAGAGTAGATTCTGTGTGCGTGGTTGCTTGTGCACCCCCAGCCTTACATGTGCTCAAGTTTGATCTAACTGGAGGTTGGTATGCTTTAAATTTAGTCTCCTTTGTGAATCTCTGGTGGTGAGTACAGATGATGTGGGTACAGCTCCATGGTATTGTGTCACCAGCAGCAGATCTGGGCTAAGCCCTGAGTCTTTGCCAGCTGATGCTACCTCGGTTGTCCTGTTTCAGCTGCTCCTAACCTGATATAGAGATGCAGACCTATGAACAATCTGGATGTTTTAAACTTGACCTACAAAACCCAGAGAGATCAGTTTTGCAGATAAGTGCAATAGCAGCTCAAAAGACATATTTATGGGGTTAGAGAAAGCCAGAGTTTGAGTGATCTCTAGTCTGGCGAACAAGTACGTGTGGCAGGAGAAGAGAAGCTGGGAACAGCACCGTGGGATTACACACTCTGTAATGCAGCTTGGTGGGTGGGCTGTGGATAGACACACAGCAGTGAAAGCCTCAAGACATCAAGAACGACTGCTTCAGCACAAAGTACTGGAGAGGCACAGCATGGACATGACTCCACAGGTCTGAAGGGAACTTGATCAGCAACTTTGTGGTTTTCTATTTTTTTCCTGCATCAACACTCACCTGTTCTATCTGGGAAAAATATCCAAGGGTCACCAGGTATAATCTTACTGCTTCACAGTTATGGGAGTTCAAGCAAGGAAAGTTCTTTGCATTTACACATCATTCTCAGTTTTATAAAAAATGCAAGATCTGCATTAAAGTGAGAAAAGCAGCTTTTGTCAAAACACATTGTGTCTTCTGATGTCTCACAGACCACAGAGCAACATAGAACATGCGACTGTGATCACCTTCAGTCACAGTAACACAGTGAGCACTCGCATAACTTCATTTTTCAGACAGATTGAAAAGTAGAAGTTAGGTGTTTTCTACCTGGGCAAACAATCCTATGAACACCCTACACATTTGAAACCCATGAATTTAATGGGAAAATGGCACAGACTTGGATGCTCAGTCTACTTGACAGGTAGTGAACAACACAATCACTCATGCAACATTTGTCTCAGCAACAGCATGGTAATATTTTTTTGCCATCTTTAAATAGTCTGGGAGGTCACCCATTTTCAGAGGGGAAAGGAAATATTGTCCTCATCTAAAGCAGAAATATGTAATGTCAAAATGTAACAAAGGTGTGGCACTTCCACTTCAAGGTAGAAGATGTGATCCAATGGCATAGTTGCAGTCATGTCGCTGTACATGTACATAAAATACGAAGTGATGGCAAAGAAGGTTCAGAGGATTTGTCTCTAATAAGAAATAGTCTTATTATTGTCTGAATCTTGCCAGAACCATTCTGATGTCACAGAGGTAATGAAATATGGAAATGATATGGAAATAATATGTAATTACGCTGTGGGCCGCAAACTTGCATTTGATAATCAGTGGTAGACAACTCAATTGAAGCAAAAACTGGACACCTAGATCAGGGCAAAATGCCTGGAATTGTCTGCATATTTTCCAGGCTCTTCCCTGCAGTCTGCATTGGTTCAAACTCCCAATGAAGATTAATGAAGAGTGTACAAACAATGGCTCTTGGGCAGCTGTACAGTGAGCAGAGGTACAAGAGCAAGTACAGTGTTCATCCAGTTACCCACTGTCCTGCAAAGTGTTCTGCAGCCTGCTGTAAAGCCAGGCTGGCGGGCACCTCTATTCTCAGCCTCATCACTTCTGCTGCCTCTGTAGGGATTTAGTATCAAGTAGGCAAAGGAAGCACTTTGCCTTACAAACTGTTAACAGCTTTAAAATACACAACAGTTTCCACAAATGGCACAGAGATTAACACAATATTGTGACCTAGAAAGCATAAGCAAAGTCAGTATCAGCTAAATTTACCTGTGATATAACTACTTTTCCTGCATTTCATGCCAAGAGTGCCTGCAGCACCATGTTGGATTACAGCTGTAGATGCAGGTAAATCTTACCCTCATGAGATTTTGTGAACATTTGTTATTATGCGCTGACAGAGCTATTTTAAATGTTTCTTTTTCCTGTCTCTCCTAATTAAAAAAAAGTAATCTGTAAAATATTTAACACATTATTTTCCCCCGTGTTAACTAAAATGACTGCACCATTTACTACATAGGACTAAATGAGCAAGAATTGTTCTCATGCTACATTTTAGACAGTCCATTTATTTCTAGTAATTTTTCTTTAAGCCAGCTGTAACCACACGAATGGCTGACATGCCAGATAGGATCCAGCACCTTTTTTGTCTTCCTCTTTCACAGAAGTCTTCCCCATTGGCAAAAGTTTCAAGAATTTTTGAACAATATTTTAACAATCAAATTAAAACTGAGCCCCTGACTAAGAAGGTTTTTTTCTACTTTAACCATAAAACTGGCCTGTAATACTACAGCACACTTAGGCTGGCATCAGTACTGGATCAAGGATGACAACCTCACTGAGATGAAAAGGTATATGCCGATACAAATCATTGGTCAATGGGCAGGGCAGAAACAACAGGGAGTCAGAAAGATTCACACAAGCGGAACCCCAGGAGGTGGACCCTGTCAGTCTCCTGACAGAGGAACAAACCAACATCTCTATGGCTCTGCCCCCATCTCCTGTGATCGAGGTTCAGGTGTGATATGACAGGCAAGCTGGGATGTTTAGTTTGTTTGTTTGTTTTTTGTCTGGGGTTTTTTTGCCTTTTTTTTTTATTTTTTGGGCAGGGTTTTGGTTTTGTTTGGTTTGGTTTTTGTTTGTTTTTGTTTTTGTGGGGGTTTTTTATCATTACAGGTGGAGAAACAATAAGATTTCAAGCTTTTTTAAGCATAGGTATTGCGGATGTTTTAAGGTATGCATGAGGTTTTCCTGAGATGATGTTTATTACAATAAACAACAGGAATTATAGATAATGTACTGATAGTTCTTGGGCCCACCGGAGATTATATAAGAATGATTTTTATGGCAATTTAATGAAATTTAACAAGAACCAAAAATTTATTTTATTTGCTGAAGTTTCCAAGCAGGACTTAGATGTTATACTGACTCCTTTTCCTGTACTATTTAGCCTTTTTCTGTAAGTCCAGTGATGTTCTTGCTCAATGTTAAGGAGTATAACATGCTTCATGCATTTCACTTTCAGAATATCCATATTTAGGGTTTAATAATAAGTACATCGCTAAAGCCCAATACTTCTTCATGATTGCATTAATTTGCCAGACCCTGTTGCTTATAATAATTACATTCAACATCCTTGACTATTATTTAAACCAGAATGTTGTTCTTTCTTTCTTTCTTTGCAAATGTAGCATTTATGTAGCTCATTATGTGCTAAGGTATTCCTCCTGCTTCAGCCGTAACAGTAACACCACTGACACCTTGGGATTAGTCCTGAAACTCATCTGAGGATGATCACAGCATCCTACTCAGTAATGACATCTCTTTTGTCTCTGTCCAGACGTCTACAAGTTTAGTACTGTGCTGAACAGAGCTTCAATTAAAATTACCATTGGGTTATCCAGAAGGTGGGACAAGCCTCTCTGCACAGCCATTTGCACCAGGCCAACAAGGGAAGCACAATTGAGTCAGTGAGAAGGGTGTAAGAGGGAAGATTTAAAAGAGGGCACTAGAGCAACAATTCTCTGCCAAATTCTGAAGAAATGATGGAAAGAAGGAAGGGAGGAAGGGAGGAAGGGAGGGAGGAAGTGAGGGAGGGAGGGAGGGAGGAAGAAAGGAAGGAAGGAAGGAAGAAAGGAAGGAAGGAAGGAAGGAAGAAAGAAAAGAAAGAAAGAAAAGAAAGAAAGAAAAGAAAGAAAGAAAGAAAGAAAGAAAAAGAAAGAAAAGAAAGAAAGAAAGAAAGAAAGAAAGAAAAGCAGGCCTTTATGGAAGAAGAACTGGAAAAAATTTCTTTAATTATTCTGCTCTGATAAATCTGCAATGCCATGTTTCACGATAGCACTGACATACCTTTGGATGAAGAAATGGTTTTAAAAATAGTTTCCAAAATAGCACTTTGAGGAGTTGTGGCTAAGTACAGAAGTGTGATACAAAAATATCTTTCTCTGTGTGTTTATTATGGTGAAACTTTGAAACTTCACTTGCAACCTCCCTATTTGGCTGCAATTTCCTTAGAGGGCTTCCTTTCCAGCCCGTGCAGCTTTCTCAGGGTGATTAGCAGCGTACACACCTCAAGCCCCAAGGTGTCTATGTTTTCTTACCTAGATAAGGCTTGCAGACCCTCCTGTGAGCGCCCTGACACTCAGCACTGAAAGGCACGGACTTGCTCTGCCTGCATTGACACCAGGCTGGGAAACACTGGGCAGACATATCTGAACAAGGCATAGACAAACCAGCAGATCCTACTGCTGAGTGTTTGAGGGGTTTGGATCCAGGGAGGAGGTCTGTTTGTGTAGCCAAACCTGCAGATGGTTTTGAGGAAAGTATTAAAATTATCCCCTCACTACTAGTGGGACATTTTACCCCTGAGTTCTTAATTTAGGCTACTGCTTTGGGCCAGGAACGAGCCAAACATCACACTTCTATAATCCCAGGTCTTGTGCAGACCAGCATTGTAGTTATAGTCCTGTCAGGCAGGTGAAATGCCATGAGTTTAGTCTCCATGCCTGAGATGGGAGTAGAGCCAGTCCCTCCTATTTTCCCAGCACATTCTCTAGCCATTAGCCTGCAGTGGTCTTGAAATGGTTTAAGTGGCACCTGAATCTTCTGGCATTTCCAACAGAAATGGTGAGCTCTGCTCAATTATTTCTCATATGCCAGAAAACGTGACCATCAGTCCCAGGTACAGAGATGGGTCTCCTTACAGCCACTAGACAAGTGTCCCGGAAGACGAGGCAAGGCAGAACATTTATATACTGCCTTCTTCTCATGTACTCCCTATTGGCTTACCTGTATGCAGTAACTGGATGTTTTGTCTAACCTTCCTGTTGGAATCCCCTGAGAAATAAAATTTCCAAATTCTCAATTTCAGGTGTCAGGCACATAAGGACATTGCAACATTAACATTGCAGGCATCTAGGACACTTGCTGCTTATCTCATTGCTTTTGGGAGTCTTGGAGACCCAAATGCTGAGTTTTGTGATGACTGCTCAGTTGTTATTCTTACAGATCACAATTTCCATTAGCTTGCCTGGTGGAGACTGTGAACTGCATCTCGAGTGTGGGCCCTGTTAACAAACTGAAACTATCAGCCATGGCAAATAGGCAATTTCAGAATTACACAGAACAAATTACCAAATAATTCTACTTTATCGATTCATTTGGATTACACGGGAGCTGCAATGCTCGATACTTCATTTTTCCATTTAAAACCAATGAAAAGGGATTATTTTACCTTAGATTTCCCTTTAACCAAGTCCTTTCCAACAAACTGGACAAAAATAGGAAGAAAGTAGCTACAAACTTATCTGTGGCTGTTTTATAGGTAATCACAAAGTTTTGAAAGCCCCCACATTACATATCTGAGTAGCCAATATGATCATACACACTACTTAGAAAACTGAAGATGGTAGTTCTTAGACTGGGTTATACGACAGAGACAAATATACTTTGAAGGAACAAAAAAAGCCAAGAAATGTGCTTTGAATGAGAATTATGTACCTAGGACTTTAAAAATATATGAACCCAATTATCCAGAAGATTTCCAGGAAAGGCTGAACATTTTATGAAATAAAAGATAGTAAAGCATCAAAAGTGTTAGAGGAGCTGATTCCTTCCACCTGCCAGGGCATTACTTAGGAGGGGAGTGCTGAGGTATCTGGCTGAGCACTGGAACAAATCCCATTTTTATTACATGTAGGTGTGGGTGAGTGTAATACTTCTGCATCCCCTAATGAACGTAGATCGGGAGTGATGCCTACCACATATTAGTAGCCAAAAAAACTTCTTCAGTCCTAAGGAAGCTAATGCCTCTCTTGGCTCTTGGATGAGGGGTTTTTTGAGGCTGCACGTAAAAGCAAAGAAGATTTCAGTAAGAAACTAGCAAAGTGTTTCAGGGGATTTGTTGGCAGATAAAGTTTGAAACACTTACACAAATTGGATTGTGTAATTAATTTTAAAAAGTTTAGTTTCAATCTTTTCGAAGTATCTTCTATGAAGTATTTTAGCCCAAAATGTTAACAGGAGTATGTGAAGAGTCACATACCAAGCAATTCTGGAGTTCGGCATCTACAGAACTCTCTGTACTTTGTTGAATTTCTCTGAATTTAGCAAAACCATTCTGTTTTACCCAGCAATAGTGCCAGGGACAAGGTTTTATGCCTCTGCACCACAGGCTATGATGATAGAAATGGTAGTTAAAAGAAAGGTGTTTAGAAATAGTTTGTTTGGAGGAGATAATGAGTAACAACAGCACATCTGCCCCTACATAGATCAATTTAAGCTGTTGTGGAATTGAAATTAAAAGGAAATTGACTTTTATGCTTTTTCAGTGAAAGAAGAAACAACACATGCTATTACACTTTTACTTCAGCCATAATGCATTACAGAGGGTGGATCACACTGTGACTCTGGAAAATGAGTTCATTGCCTTCTATCACTATTCAAAGTACACACTCTTGAAATAATCTCACTGTTACAAAACAATGATTGCTCACATAAGAATTAAGTTAGGGTCTCAGCACACATCAAATTATCATAGAGAGATTTGGCCTAGAAGCGACCTTTATATATCATCTAGTTCAAACCCTCTGCCATGGGCAGGGACACCTTCCACTAGACCAGGTTGCTCAGGGCCCCATCCAGCCTGGCCTTGAACACTTTGGGGGATGGGGCATCCAAAACTTCTGGACAACATGTTCCAGGACTTCATGTCTCTCATAGCAAAAAATTCTTCATAATATACGGTCAAAATCTACAATTTTTCAGTTTAAAACCATTGATCTTTGTCCCGTGACTACAGGTCCTGGTAAAAAGTTTTTCCCTATCTTTCTTGTAAAACTCTGCTAAGTACTGAAAGGCCACCATAAGGTCTCCCTGGAACCTTCTCTTCTCCAGGCCAAACACCCCCAGCTCTCTCAGCCTGTCTTCATAGGAGACACTTCCAGCCTTCTGATCATCTTCATGGCCTCCTCTGGACTCATTTTAACAGGTCCACATCCTTCTTATGTTGGGGGCCCCCGAGCTGGATGCTGCACTGCAGCTGGGGTCTCACCAGAGTGAGCAGGGGGGAAAAATCCCCTCCCTCGATCTGCTCACCATGCTGCGTTTGATGCAACCCAGGATACAGTTCTCATGTCTCAATGTTCATACTCGATGGTGAAGGCTTTTATTTTAGGTTAGTTTTTACAATCAGATTTGAAATACTGAAGTTAATTATAATCCTTACATTTCTGAAGGAACAGTCAGGATTTTACGAGCTCTGCTTTCAGTAATGGATAACAAGATAAAACCAGCAATATTTAAAAAACTTACTAAATGCCGGTGAATGTTACTGTGTTAAAGTCAAGTATTTCCAATATGTAGAAAAAAGAAGCAGAAAATAAACAAAGGCTGTGTAACAAAGCAGAGAAGTAAAATCTATAGCAGAGCACCCCTGCTATTCGGAGTGCTTGAACAGTGGGACTAAATGAAGCAGATTTGGCCACTGGATGCCATTCCACAGATGAAAGCAACCACTCTGCAGGAATGCTGAGTTCATTACTGAATATTCCTCAAAGCAGAACACTTCCTTGCCATTTTGCTGCGTCATTATGACTCTCTGGTTTAGCATGTCACACAGTAACACAGTAGAATTTTAACCTTTAAGGCCCACTTGTGGAAGGTCTTTTCAAAAGTGCTTGCATTTTTTTGAGAATTTTGCAGCAGTGCTTGTACAATAAGCAAATACACAATTGTCTGATCTTGGAGACACTGCAGCTTGGATACAGCCAAAAACTTGGGATGAATACTACCCTGCCGTAAAACTAAGACTTCAGAAGAATTGCATACATTTTTGTCAGACTAAAATCTTTTGCATAGCCTGCAAAATTAAAGCATACATTTAGAATGAGTCTCTCTCTAATTTTTTTAACAGAGAAAAAACTGTTTTCGCAGTCCTTATCATCTGTAATAACCTTTGTGTGTAAGATTAATAATATTTGTATAATTTACAAGGAGAATTGTGAGAGTAGAGCTAAATGAACATTGCAAAAGAAACTGAAACATACTACACAGCTTCAGTCAAAACTCTTGAGTTAAGGAAAAAGCCATATCCGTGGCTGTCTCATAACTTTAACTGGAACAGAATCCCAACTGTACTGTACATACAGCCTAGATCTTACACACTGTACATGCCTATCAATGCACTTAAAAATCCTGCAACAAGAACTTCACTTCAGTGGAACAAGAATATAGTGACAAGACAGATCTGTATGGACTTTGGAAGCACACATAATAGTTACAGAGAAGCAAGAAAAACTGCAGGATAGGAGTTGAATGTAAGGTAATTTTTCCAATTACCAAAGTATTTCTGTATCACATTGGAAGAATCTTCATATAATTGGATGAATGTAACCTCATTAATGACAGACATTCTTTCCTCTTGGATCAATACTTATTTTTGGTCAATATTGCTTTGATTCCATATATAAAGGTTTTTGTAAAAAATTTCTTTTGGTTGCAGCACATACTGGAAAGAAAAATAGTTATTTGATATTTATTTGCAGCCAACACCCTCTCAGTTTTCCATTCAATTCTTCCCCAGGCAAACTCCCACTGTCTTTTTTTTTCTAATCATACATTCCTATAAATTATTTGAAGCAAGTGAATATTTTATGGGGTGGGCAAAAAACCAAGAAAAATATTATAATTTCTTATTATGTCAATGTTTTTATATAAGTCATATAAGGTGTGAAAAATCCTGTGAATAGATTGTTTTAAATCAAATGCACATGACATACATTTAAAGCATTTTGTTTCCACTTGGCAGAATAGCCCATGCTACAGCTGGATGTAGGTTTCAATTCTACCTCAACAAATATGAGCCTGTGTGGAAATACTGCACTTTTCATGAAGCTGGTTCTAATTTTATAGCACTTCTGCTAATAATGAATAAAAATCTTGATTTTTATTTGAAGTCAGTTATATAATTGTTGACCTTTAAGTGCTGTATCTAAGGTATTATTAGGGGCTTTTAAATTCCATAATAGAAGGAGACAAGTTTTGGGACATTCAAACCCTCTTTCTGGAGAAAGCTTTGTGTGCCTGAGGTCTCAGGTAACTTTCACAGATACACCAGTTGGTTTACTTATAAGAATTATTACCTCTGCTGGTAAATCTTGCTTTACCTATGCTCTTAAATTATTATATCTGCTGCAACACTCATACTGCTGTATCACACCTATCCTACTATGAGTAGAAAGCTGACCCAAAGCTGTCACTGCACTTTTAACTATTTTTACAGCTAATCTAAAAATTAATAAAGACACAATAATGTAATGATTGATGGGGATATAAAGAAAGATGGGTAAACCAGTAAAAATTAGATTATCTGCACCCATTATTACAGATTATTTGAATATCACAGCTGTAGTGCTTGGGTGCTGTGCTATCCCTGTTACAAATTATAGCACCATTACTATAAAAGGTTAAATTGAATGTAACTGTCTAAATTTTCTGTTTCAATTAGGGCAAAATTTACACATTTTTCACTAAGGTATTGTACACTCATTTCAGAAGTTCAACATGGCAATTTACATATAGTCAATTACTATGAACTGACATTTTCCTAAGAGGCAGCTATTAGCCACTCTAAATTCTGTGGAAGGCTTCCAGACTAACATACATGAAGAAATATACTTTCAATGAAAACTAGGCAGGTGAGGTTCACAGTGCTTAGGTTAAAATAAAGGGTAAAATGGGTCTTTGCCAAGACCTGCAGAGAGGAGGTTAGTGTTTTATTCGTGGTTCCTCATTTTATCTGTAAATCAGAGTGGATTAGCAAGGAATACAGATGAGGGAATGAGAGTCACCTGAACAGTGAGACAAGCCATTAGTGGTGTAACTCGCTCACATGTTCCAAGAAAATACTATAAAAAGCCTTGGTTCTTTGTCCCAAACATCCTTCCAGGCTTGCAGTCTGGAGTTCAGGGCTCATCTAGCTGTCCCAGAGGAACAGCTGAATCCAGATGAGACAGGAAAACCAGACCAGGAGATGTCTAAATTAGACAGTGACTGAAACATGTGAATATGCCTTGTGAGCTGAAAGGTTGGTCATTACTTGCTACCAAAAATAACAATGACCTTTCAGGGACATCAGCTGCCATCCATGCAAACAGAAGCTCTGGTGACGTCTTCCTCTGCTTATAAATATTAATAAGCAGGAGAATTATCATAGCCACTTGTGGGGTTCAGAGTCTCAGCAATACCTTCCGCAGATCCTAAATACATGTGGCTATGAATGGCCAATCACTTATCAGAGAAGTTTCATTGGAACCCAAGTATTCAGGTCCATGGAAAAAAGCTTTCTTTTCTGGCAGATCAGTAGTGGATGTAATGTTTCAAAAAAAAAAAGAAAGAAAGAAAGAAAAAAAAAAAAACAAATGGTGAAGCATGAAAAAGTCAGTACAAAGGAGAAACAAGCCCTTTTACCACAACCTTCCCAGCCAGAAGAGCAGAGAACAGTCTGAATCTGTAAATCTCTGCATTTTTCTGCTAAGATGAGCTATCATGAATAAGTTATTGAAAAGTTAGTGAAGCTCTGCTTGTATTAAGCTGCATTTATTCAAGACCTCTTCCTATCCTGCATTCTGAGGACAACAATGAGACTTCAGATTACAGGCTGACATTTTGCTTTTGCTGCCCACTATGCTGGGGGGTAAGCTCAGAGCAGGATCCTCCAAAGTTTCAAGGTTCTCGCTGCCTTCAACAGAACTGCCCTTCTGTGAGCCCTGGCTTTTCCTTCTTCCATTTCACATGTTGAGTGGAGCTCTGAGACAGCACTGTGAAGTTAACCTATAGACCTTGAAAGGGAAAATGGCATGACTTGGGAATGATTTGTTGTCACTAATGTTATCTCCTCAGAGCTTGTTAAATGATATACGGATTATTTTTCCTGGTCTCTTGTCAACGTCACTGTCCCCTTTTGATACTGCTGTTATTACTTTAAAGCTCATTTATCTGATTTTGTTCTCTTTTCATGTGTTATTTTGTATGTGACATTGTGGTCAGACAGATAATATGTAACTTGATTTTGCGCTGGGCAGGGCACCAGTGGGGAGCGGGGCCCCTCCAAAGGATCTTGTTATCCAGGGCCAGTGGGACAGGCTGTGGGTGAAGCATTGTGTGGTCTGGCTCCCACCTGCTCCACTCTTGGGACTGGAAGCCTCTGGGGCTGCTGCAATCCTCAAGCAAGTCAGTCAAAGTCCAATTAGGATCACTTATAGCATATTTCTTAAGGATGCCAAAACTAACTCCAAGTGCTTCCTTATGCCAAGGTTTGCTTTCGGTAAAGTCTCAATAAGCACTGGCTAAAGCGTCTCTTTATCAGGGTTTTATTTTGCTGGGGCAGATGAAATGCATTTCTGGCTCCTGTACCCAAAGAATTCAGAACCAACCCCAGAATGACAGCTGAAGTCACTAAGGACAAGCCTCCAAGTTTTGAGTCAGCTGAAAATATGGAGGCAATTTTCCTTTCTGAGCACATTCCAGACCCATGCAGGTGCCGGGGGGCTGTTCTTAGTTTAGCCTATGGGGCTGGAACTTGGGTGATTTTGTAACAGCAAGGCTTAGGGTTTCCCCAAATCTTCCTACCAAATCCAGCTGCAGAGACAAAGGATAATCTGGTCCACAAGTGATAAAGTTAAACAAGAAAATAAATGCCTTCAATGTAGCTGCCTATTTGTAAGGCTTTTCAAAATAAAACTCTGGAAGTATGTAATTCCCAGCAAGATTTTTCATGTTACACCATAGGTTGCCAACTTAAGTATTTATTTCACTGGCAATAAATTAAAAGACCTGAAACTTTAGACTCTCTGTGATGTTAAAAACTTCAAATATCTATCCATGATCTAAAGCTTCATGTGGAAAAGTAATAGACAATCTCTTCCATAAATTACATTGCCAGACAAAGTGCCTTCATATGGAAAGTACTTTATATAGCAGACAGAGGACAAAAGGGAAGCATATTTGGATGAGTACTGAGATTCAGAAAAGATTTCTAATGGCTCTGGAAAGAAGTCAGCACAGTCTTTTCAACAGCAGCTACGGCTGACCTTGCTTGACATCCTGACTGCCTCACTGAATCCAAATGCGTGTGTGCATGCGTGTGTCTATGTGTACATGTGTAAGCTTCTGCAGAGGTGGATAAAATCTCAAAATGTAGGGAATTTAACACAGCCTGGCTCTTATGAGACCTATAGAGATCATGTCTTGAGGCTTTTTGCCCTTCTGGTGTTGATTTGGCCTTCTGGTCATGGAAAGAGTTTAGGCTTTTATTTGTTTATAAGTTACTCGGAGCTTTTGCCTAAAGCTTGCCAAGCATTCATCCTGATGAAGCACTTGACCTTTCTATGAAGTATGTTTTTCAGGCACCACCAAAAAAAAAGGCGGCTAAAGACTATTTTTTTCCTCAAACAATCAAAATATTTTTAATTATGTCTGCATTTTGAATCTTCTGCACTGTACTTAGTGCTTCACCAAGGTAGTGAGAGGCCCAGCTCTGGTTTCTTAGAGTAAAATCTGGTTTGACATATCACATAGCTCACACATTGCACATACACAAGAAAAAATGCAATGTAAAGACTGTGTATTTTATTTGTGGACTGCAAACGGCATCTGCATATATTTTTTCTTTATTAAGATAAAAACATCCTTCATATTTTAATTATTGGGTTTTTTTATAAATTCATTTGTTATTAGTATGATCAAGACAATATCACCTTTGTAGCCTCATTCAATGATCCCATTTGATCAGGTATTTCACATATTTACAAGGCAAAGAAAAAGCAATGCTTTAATAGTGGAAGACATGACCGTGAAACAACAAATGAGCTCAGGAGCAGGATTTGCATTGGAAGATAAAGTTGTATTCTTGTGCAGCTCTGTAGCCTTGATCTTATAGTGAATGGATAATCTCATTTGGGATGCAAGGAATGGAGGATTCTACAGAAGCAACTTTTTTGTAGAATGAGTCTTGCAAAATAAGCTAATATTTCAGCTGTGATCTTTACTCTTCCTTTTTAACTTTTTAACTTTCCTACAGTTCACAGCAGACACAAGTAGCAGAACTTGCTTTACTGTGGCTATATGTCCTAAAACTTCTTCTTCCAGACCTTTTAGTCATAGTTCCCGTCCTTATATTTAGCACTTCCCCACTAATGATTTTCCCCCTGCAATTTTTTTCCAGAAGATACTATTTCCACCTTCTTTAAATATAGTCATAATGCTATAAAGATAGCACGAAGTTCCACAGCACAGAATGGAAAATCTGGTGCAATATTAATTTAGTTTACTTTCAGTGAATATTGTGCTAACTGCTTCCCATATTGTTTCAGTAAAACACTCACATGGAATTTATCTCAAAGATTTACATCCTATCTAGGTGGCTTTATTTTGTCTGCAAAATCCCCAGCCCTTTGTTATAGAATTAGGCTAGGCTTCTGGAGCTCTGGTTATATGTTTCTGCTCCAGAGAGCACACTGTGACAAACTCATTCAACTTTGCTTTCCCTCTTAATGAATAGAGTTGATAATCCAGGTTCAGTTGCAACCAATCAAGAATCCCACAATCCCTTTGAAAACAGCAAAGATACAGCAAAAATGCCAACAGCAAGCAAACAAACAAAATAAATAGCTCCCAAACAAAAACCAAAGCACCAAACCATCCAAATACAAATAAGCAAATTAACAACTCCACAAAAGTTACTTTGGAAAGTGAGTTCTGAAGGAACCACTATAAGAGGGATTAAATACATTCACATTGTACAGTTCAATCACCTGCTAAGGAGACAACAACTCAGTCCACGCATCCATCTGGGTCAGTCTCATTTAGGCACAGCTTCAGAAATGCTCCCCCCAGCAGACTGCATCTGGACATCCCCTGCCTCCCATCACCAACATGCAGCTACACATTGCCATGTAGACAGAGGAGCTGCTGGACACAGGAATGGTACATGTTGCTGAATACCCTTACGTACCTTTTAATCTACTGCAATGAGTATAAAATAGCAAACTTCCACTTTTGGTGGTTAGCCCCAAACACACGGAACTCCAGTTTTACTCCAGTGTCATAAAAATACGGGGAGAGTTCACTGACAATAGCCAAATGTATGGATTTTACTAGTTTGACGTGTTTTAATTATGACAATAATTTCTTCATCAATCTCCTGTAATCACGCCAATAGTACTGGGAGAGCATGTGAAAAATCACACTGCTCCTACGATGCAACAACAGTTGCTCCTTGAATTTTTACATAAACTCTTGCTCAGCCATCCATCTCTATTGAATTATATTACTAGATTAGCTTGCTTATTTGACATTTGGGTTAGAATAACGGGAAAAAATCAAATAATGAACTAATTTCCTGATTCACATAATATGGTTTTGTATCACTTCCTTCTTGTGTGATCTGATCTATGTCCAGTAAAACCATCTTGTGGTACAACACTCCAATGGCACTTGAGCTAATGGGCAGATTTTGAATCCTGCTCTTGGGTTTCGCTTTTCTCAGTGGCATCAGATTTTGACTTGAAAGTGTTGATACCTATAACTAGATCATTAACTTGGTCCTTGACCACTAGCAGCACAAACTTGGCTTTACTTTCATGAGTTCTGCCAGGAAAAGTAGAACATATGTGGAAAAAATAATCCGTGTATGAACCAAATTATGAACATTACTTTAGACATTAAAGGCAGCATAAAAGACAATACAATTATTCCATTCTGGCTGACAAACTGCAGAAGTCAAGAGAGGATTTCAAACATAAAGGAGAGTCCTTGCCAAGAGCTGCTTTTTCTTAATCAGAAGGATTAAGCCAAAGCACTGACTTCCACAGGGAAATTCAGATGCATAAGTCATGGAAGACAATGATAGGAAGACAGATACTTGGAGCTCTTGACATTGGCAGGTCCCAGGTACTACCAGGGCTTCTGGTAACAGATACGGAACCGACTCGTTCAGCTGGTAACAGATACTCAACCCATGCTTCAATCTGATGATTCAGCCAAAAAGATGCAACACAGACTGGTGTCCTGACACCGTCAATATTCCTGTGTTCAAGAGGAATATAGAGCATTTACCTGGTTTACAGTGCTCATTTTTCAAGAAATATAGGCACAGTACACAGGGATCCTGTATCCTATGTTAGCTTTCTGAAGTGACTGACCCCTAGTCCACGTTGGGAGTGCTATCTCTCTGATCTGTGCATCTGCAGACCTTCTGGAGGCAGAGCAACAGATCCGCTGCAGAAGGCCATCTACACCCTGAACAGTTTGGCAGAAGGTTCTGTGGCTTCTGATGACATCTGGAGTCTCTTAGCTGATGTCAATGGATGTGTATGTGGTGGGCTGCTGTCTCTTGTTACTGGATGGGACACCTCTCTTCTTAAATTCTTTGCCCACACAGGGATCAGCAGTGGGCTGACAGTGGTCAGCTGTCTGTGTACCAGGGTGGAAGAGCTCCAATACAATTCTGCAGGAAATTTAACTAAAGACACTCTGTGCATACAAAATAAATCCTCTGTGTTCTCTCTTGGTATAGAAAGGCGCTGCAATCAGGGGTCCTGCCTGTACCAAAGCGCTCCTGGTAAAAGATCCAAGTACGATAGGACAATGCCAGAGCTCCGAGCTCTGACCACAGGCAATCGTATTTCAGTCCCTCACTTGCAAGGAAAGTATTAATCATGTACCATAACAAAATTGGCTCTTTGAGTTAATTTAAAAATGAACTGCTTTTACATTGCCTTTTTCATTTTATATCCTTTGGGTTATCATTTAAGCTACAAGTACCATATATATCAAGCAAATCCTGACTAATATCTCCTACCTGAAAGACAAGAAAATGCTGGTTTCTATGTGATCAAACGCTGCTGATTAAAACAAAAGACATGAAGCAAATCTTAGATTAAAATAAAGATTCTGCTTGGAATTTTATGGCTTTTTTACACCTCTTTTGGACAGAGCAGTAACAGTCTTTTCTCTACACTTAAAGTAATGGCTTAAGGTTACTTAAAGGGTCTGTTTCTTGTTTCTACCAGGTGCAATTTATTTTAATTTCTCTCTGTAACTATTGATCAGAAAATCATCAAATTTCTCTGCTCTGGTGAGATAGTAAAGGAGTTACCAGCAGATATACAAAAGAGCCTAAACCCCCCTTTGCCTATTAAGGGACCTTGGAATTATTTTATGAAATTTCTATTTGGATGTGTTGAAAATCAATGAACTATATTAATGCTGTAATTTTAATTCTCGTTACACCGCATTTGCATTTCAGCTTCTATTTTCAAAGGACAGACAATGAAGTGATGATATTATTTTGGAGCTGGTCTGGGTGCTGGATACTCAGCAATGCATAGCTCCTTCTTAGCAAAATTCTTCAGTGTTCCATCTTGACTTAACACTGACTCCCTTTTCCAACAGCTGCAGTGACAGTTCCTTGGGGAAAATGCTTCTTTTGTAGTCCTCATTTTTTTTGAAGACCAGGACTGTGACTTCTCAGGCAGCGAGTCTGTATCTTTGTGTTTGCACAGACTTAACCATTGCAAAAAAAGTGATACAGTCAGCACTGAGTACAACAGGATCTCACTGGGAGTTCTTGTGCCAGGATTGGGGCCAGTGGCTCAAGCTGATGTTTATAGCTAAATACATATCTCATATGAAATTTTAATTATAGAAGTAACAATTTTGGGAAAGGCTGTACAGCAGCTGCATTTTTAACATCAGGTTCTCCGGTTTGGGACTTTGAGCATTGGATTGCAACATTTATAATGATTTATTAATTTGTGACAGTGAAATACAGACTGTGAGATGTAAAATATCTGAAATAGGGAAAATTTTCTGGGAGAAATTTTTGTTGTACTTATTTTTATGTGAGCCATTGCACTCAATTAAACTGATTTTTGACTGAAAAATATTTTGAAGTAGTTTAATTTTTGAGTGTGGCTTCAAGGCTGAATTCCAGGACTAAGTCATTAATAATATTATAAGTGCTGATTAAATAGGAATAAATATCTGGCCCATAAATGTAAATTAAATGTAACAACTGTTTAATTACTTTCAATTTTGAAGTTGTAAGCAATATTTTTTCTGATTTAACTTTAGCCTTACTTTGGGCCCATGGTACTGTTCAAACAAAGTCAACATTTGCTATTGATTTCAATGAAAAGATGTCTGGAGCAGAGAGAGAAAAAGAACTCTGCTGCAAAGAGAAGGACAGGCTCCTGCAGAGAGCAACGCTGGCAAAAAGACAAACCTCTTTACTCATCACAGATTTCTACTTCAAACCTCCTCCCTGATAATTGCAATTCTGAGCTGGGGCACACAACACTGTCCGCACAAACAACCATGCTTTGCTCGAATCAAATTTAATAATGAAGGCTTGGGAATAAGTTCACTGCCCTGCTTAATTGCAAGTCTTATAAAATTTAACAAAACCTTCATAGAGATGTGTTACTACCACACTATGACAGAAGTTTGCTTTCCCCCTCCAGTCTCCTTCCAAAGGCTGCACAAGTTCCAACAAAGCCCAATAGATGCTCTAAAGCTAAAAGAGATTTTAAATCCCACAGTTTGTTAAAATCATGGGATAAGCTGTCTCCAGGGTTGCAGGTTCTGAGTCTATCTGAATATTGGGCTGTTTTTTGAAATTTTGTTTCAGAAGCAAAGCTCATGTATTGGCAGCTCACCAAAGCTTGCTGTCAGACATGGAAATAAATTTTTATTCTGAAGAGACAGAATGAAAAACCCTGTGGATTGCAACACTGTAATACCAAAAAGAATAGCCATGATTTCTAATGCTAGCACAGAAGATAAGCTGTTTCTCTTTGCTTTCCTGGATACAAATTAAGGACTTTTTCCACTTTACTGTCTATGACTCGAACATTGCACCTTACTTGAAGATAAGTTAGCTAAAAATAATGGAAAAACTTCCTCAACCTTAGGATTGAAAAGAAGTTTTAAAATGGGAATGAGGTAGTGTAAAGATTAGTGCAATTCTCTACTGATAAAGTTTCATCAGATAATAGAATCAAACACACTCCCTTGGTACTGGTAGTTAAAGCAAATTCAGCTGAGCTTTCTAAATTCATATATATGGACTGTAATTTCTGCCTTCAGGCTTATTTTATATTGAAACAATGCAAAATTTTTACATTCCACTGAAAATAGAAGCAAAGGATTATTTTCATACTTGAAGAAAACGTAACAACCGCACTTTTAAAAAAAAGCCTGGCAAAGACCGACAGAGATATACATCTTGGTTATATACAGCAGCCTGCCTAGATATTCTGCTTACTAAATACATATGAGGAATTAAATAATTAAAATTTGCATCATTATAACACTATTCGGGGACTTCCAGAGATAAACATTTGCTTTGTGATGTATAAAAATACATCAGACAGCTCTTGTGCAATTCTTTTAAAAATTGCCCTCTTGCAGAAAATACACAGGACTCGCACATGATAGTTCTTGGAAGGTATGAATGCTGACAGGAGAATGCCTTCTCCACTACAGTGACAGATATTTCACACCAAAGAATATGCCATTCTCTCTTTACCCATAGATCAAGTCATGCATACATTTATTTTACAAATTTTAAAAATAGGCCACTCCAGCACTGTGCCATACTGGTATCACAAACAGGTACACGCAAGGAGAATAAACTTTAATAACAGAAGTCATAATGGCATCTGTGCACTTTCTTTTCAATTCATGTTTTCTGTAGTGTATTACCACCTTTCTTTTTGTCTATCTGTCATGTAAAATCTGTATATCCTACCATCCTTGAGGCAGTTGGAGAAAAAATGTGGCTACACCAACTATGTGGTGTAACTTCATGCTTCCTCAAGCACAGCAAATGTCCTTGACTAGCACTGCCATAAATTACCACTCAAATATGTAATTCCACTTTATTTTATTTCAGAATGAGGGGAAATGGTTAATGTCTCTACATTTACAGATGTAGAAATTAATGTGAAGACAAGCATAACCCTCTTTTTAAGTGTGCATGGAACTGAAGCCAGGTAATATTTGTCAGCCTAAGACCTGAAATGTAGCTTTCTGTACTCTGTGGAGAAGTGTTAATAGATTTTAATATAAAAACAAGAATAGTAACTCCTCCTTCATTATCTGAGCTACAAGGAAAGATGAAAGGATTTGGAGTCTTGGGATGGAGCATGCGAACCATGTGTTGCCTTCATAATGCAACAGCCTTAAAGTTTTCACAATTCTCTCTTCACAAGGAAAGCAATAGGCTATTTCAGGATAGGATATTGGGGCACAGTGCTAGCTAGAGGTATTGACTGAGGAAGGAATGATGTTGGGAAAGGTGGCAATTTTTGTACATTTACAAGGGCATTTGTTCAAAAATAAAGGACAAGATAAAAAGAGTCGTGAATTTTGACAACAAACCTAAAACTAAGACCAGAGAATATTGAAATTATCATTAAATAATCAGCCTTTAATTAACTAGACCACTGTTACAAATAACTTTTCTATATTTTAGGCAATGTAACAAATTCTTGCAGAATCTGTTTTCTATCTCTCCTTGAAAAAATATTCCAGCGTACTCTTTAGAAGTTTTGAATATCCTGGTCTTATTTGATTTAATCTTCTCACACTATACAAAACCTTATTTTTTGTTTGATAAGTCTGGAAAAGGCACAGGGAAAGACTGTGAAAAGACATCTGGGATGAATCCAAGAGGAAAGGAACCAGTTTACATTCTGCATGGAGATGTTCTGGCACAAGCTGCAGAGCAAGGCACAGACATCAGCAAGACTCTTGCCCTTTTGGTCACAATATGAACAAGATGAGCACATGTTTTTCTGTATGCATTTGGTCCATGTTAGACTGCTTCTCTGGAGGATAGCAACCATTGCTTCCTCTGAAACGACTGCTGCTGGTAAAAGGTGAAGACAAGCCACACGTGTAGTGAAAGCATGGATCTCAGCTATTGCAGCAAAGTATGAATTACTAACCTTGATACAAATTGTTTTGTCTCCTTTGTGTGTTCTGTATCAGAATGATTCAATTTCTAATGTGCAGTCATTCCTAATGCTGGCAAGAGAAATAATAGCCTGGATCAGGTACACCATGTTATACATGGAGAAAAATGGGATGGTTATCATAAGGGACCTCAAGGAAAAGAGGATAATCCAGCACTTCTGGGGACCAACTGAGTATCTTCTCCTTTTCCTCATCTTGAAAATTTGCCTCCTGATCTGGTTTCTTCCTGCATCATGTGATGGAGAAGACAAGAGCCAGCACTGGGACTGTGCATCTGTGTGTGGTATGAACTGATGCCTATATGGAAGCAGCTGAGCAGTGCTTCTTCCCATGACAAGCAGTCCCAGAAAAGAGCTGTGTAAGGAGAGTAAAAGTGCACTGCCCATGCCACGGAAATGAATGCAAACACTGAGGCCACCCTGGGCTGACCACCATGTGGATAGGTACCACTGTAACTGGGTTGGAGAGCCTCTCACACACAGGGGACCCAGACCAAGACAGAGAGGATTTCCATCTGGCAGCAGATCAAAGACAGCTGAAGAGAGTTGCTAAAAACATTCATTTTTTATTAACTTGATAAACAAATTTAGGCTTTTTCTCACTAACATTTTTTTCTAATTAATCTGTCAGAGCCTCAAGATCAATTTGTTTTAAAAAGTAGTTATGCAGTTATCAATTGGATAACTGTATTTTCTGTACATCCAGGCTAAAGTGAATCACCAGCGCAGAAATCTTGCATCAGTGGGTTTAGGAAATGCACTGATGTGCTTTATTCGATTTCCTGTCAGTATATCTGTCCAACCAAATTGCACTCTTCAGAAGCTACACAGTTCAATGTCAAAGCCTTTTTAAGCAAATCAATGCTGCAACCTTTAAAAAAGAACCAATCCTTCAGTTCCACATGGAATCCTTGCCTTGGAGACACAGAACATGAACAATTAAAACATAACAGGACAGATCCTCACCCTTTACCATAAGTAAGTGGAAGTTAATCCCATACATAGCAGCACTGCAGACATCCATTTTTTAAACTCAAGAGAACAACAGCCAGGCTAATGCACAGAACCTATAGAGTGCCTGGTCCCTTAATTAAACCCTAACTTCATCTAAGAATATGCATGTTCAGATTGCCCCACCCTTGGAAGTGTTCAAGGCCAGGTTAGATGGGGCTCTCAGCACCCTGGTTTAGTCAAAGGTGTCCCTGCACAAGGCAGGGCTGTTGGAACTGCACCCCTTATAGGGGTCTTTTAGGTCCTTTCCAAAAAAACCAGTTCTGTGATTCTGAGATTAATGAAAGCATGAGGAGCAGTCATCAAAAATATTCTTGGGGTTTAAATACAAACTCTGAAATGAAACTCTGAATGGAGGCTGCTATTTCACAGCCCAGTTTCTGCATTCCCCTTGAAATGTTAAGCATGTTGTAACCCACTCATTATACACTGGAGAATTTTCCTGGCCAAGAAAAGGAAATGGCTAAAATAGTATTCTTTTTTCCAGAATAAAAATGTAAACTGTGCTAGTTAAACATCTTGGTTACTGTATCATAGCTATGGTTTGTATCCTATCCTAAATCCATTTCATGCCAAATGCCCAGGAATTCATCTACTCATAAAATAATGATGATTTTATATTACCCATCCCTTATTGTAATGTTGCACAGGAGACAGAGATATAATTGGCACTGGAATTCCTGACAGGAAGTCAGTGCACTGGTTTCATAGTAAGCAAAATTTTGGCAAGTGGAATAGCCTAGCAATTTGTAACAGCAATGAAATCAAATTAGTGTCAAAAGCTGGCTCTCGCAACAAGCTCCATTATCTCAGTGGCAGGAAAACCTATATGGCAACACTTGATTTTGGCAGACATATCAGGCTCTAGTACGACTAAGATTTTTATATCCCTTGCTCTTTTAAATGCTCTTTCATTTGCTTTCACTTTTAATGCCATCTCTGAAAACCTAGAGCTCTACTTTTTGTTATGCTGGTGGTGTTGGTACATCATCGCTCAGACACAGGTAGAGAAGACACATTCAAACCCTTTCCTTTTAAAAGAGCTGAATGTGGCACTTGGAGACTTGGCCAAAGCATTTCAGTGGACCAGCAGCTATGGCGTGACCAAGATGAGGGGAAAAACCCCACTTGTGTGCAGGGCTGCAACAAACTGTCCCAAGAGCAAGCAAATGAGACTGGCAGGTATGCTTGGTCTGAATCACTGCTGCATCCCAAAGGTTCTCCCACTGCGACACAACTGATGTTGTCCTTGCCCACAGATAAGTGTGTAGGTGTAACTTGATGCTTAATGAAGATGATTAATCAACATAACAAACCTGACCCCAGGCTGAATTGTGACACTGTGACTCATGTTAAAGAGCCTTTTACTTCCCAAGAAGACACATTGGCTTCAATGCCACCATTCAAGGGAAAAAGGTCAGCTCAGCATGAACAAAATAACATCTAGCCAGCACTCCTTTTCTTACGGTGTTTCATAAATTCACAGTAATCAGATATTAAAAGAAGCACAATTGCCTTCAATAGAAGCCCTTCTTAGAACTGGTCTGACATCACTAGTGATACCAACTGCAATAATAAGCAAATAAAGAAAGCTGCTGCTTTACACTTCATTGAAAGTGCAGGTGGGAAAACATCCATTTCTCTCTGAGGACAAGTAAAGTATTGTACAAAAAAGAAATTATTCTTTTCTTTTTGTAGCTGTTATGCTCTAGTACTCATGAGCAATTTAACATTTAGAACCCAAAGCAACTGTGCTGAGATTATTATGTTAATAGGTTTATGCCTGACCTTTTTAGAGTATTATGAGACCATGTTCTTTCCTCCTCAGCATCTTCTTCTCTTCTCTTCTCTTCTCTTCTCTTCTCTTCTCTTCTCTTCTCTTCTCTTCTCTTCTCTTCTCTTCTCTTCTCTTCTCTTCTCTTCTCTTCTCTTCTCTCCTCTCCTCTCCTCTCCTCTCTCCAAAGACACTCTCAAAGGATCTTTGAAGAGGCTGATGAACCAGGTCCATCTCTGAAGGCAAGAGATGGATCAGGAATATTAAATGTCCCTCTCTGAATGATACTTGATAAGTCCAATCCTTTCCTGTTAATGTTCGTTTTTAAAAATGGTAATGTTAAAGCCATTATAGCTTCCAGGTGGCATCTGGGCTATAAATCCATCTTTCCTATCATACTCAGCAAGACAAACAGGTACCTGTAGGACATGATTCATTCACATTCTGTTTTAAATGATTGTTTTAGGGTGATACAAATGAATGTGTTTAAATGTTTGTTTCTACATAATCTATGAATTTCTCCGTTGATCCCATGAACACCATGTCATGGTTTTGATGAAACTACAAGAGAGCTTCTACTGGGGAACAAAAGCAACAAGCACTGGAAGCATTGTCCTTCCCTGACACTTCAGGGTGCTTTAGTATATTCCAAACCAATATTTGCAATCAAAAATCATGATGACATTAAACTAGAGCTTGTCCAAGTCAAAGACTCTGTCTGAAAGAATAGCCCAAAAATCTATGTCATCTGTATGGCTGGAGATACAGTCATGTGAGGTCATATACAATTCCCCTATTAGGGAAGAAAGAAAAATTCAGCACATCACTCCAGTGGTGTTTACTTCCTACTACCTGCTGTCCTTAATTGCAGTCTCCTTGGACTGTGTTATATTAGCTGAATCAGAAAGAGAAAATCATGATAGGGAACTGGGGAAGGCAAGGCATCTGACTACTTAATTTTCCTTTCTCTTAGTCTGAATCATTATGGTTACAAATTTAAATATTGCGGCTGCATTAGTTTGAGCTCCAGAGCCAGCAAGCTGCCTTCAGTCCACTGCACAGCAGTGCAGCCTGAGCAGCTTTCAGGATGGACAGAAGAATAATGTGTCATGGAAACTTGAATGGAGAATGATTGGGAATATCTAGGCTTAGAAACACTGGAAGGAACATCTTCCAGGAGAGGCATTATGGGTAGAAGGTAACCGAGATCCCAAGTAATTTATGTGCATCTTCTCAGGGCGCCCAGCACCAAGGCAACAAAGGACAAACTGAAAGAAGGTGTGTACTAAAACAAAGGCAGCCTACAAGCAGTCTGAAGCAAAGCCTCAGTGCATTTAGAGACAGTGGTGGGAAGACAGTGACAGAGTAGAAGCCACAAGAGACCCATACAGTCAGACAAAAAGCACTGTACAAATATTGGTGAGTGTTTCCAAGCTAAGAAGCACCCAGGAGAAGGGAGGAGGATTCAGTAGTTTCATCCCTTATCCTCCAAGCAACTTCAAGAAAGCCTGGACAGACAGCCTGGGTACAATGTGGTGTCTGTGTGCTGTAGACCTGACTCAGGCACACATATCTCACATCTTTGTTGATACGTGTGACTGAGTAAAACGGATTTTGTTTGAATATAAAACCCCACTGCCCTCACTTGAGGGCTCATATATGGCCTACGCTACAGTCCTACAGTCACGAGAATTATAATCTCTAAATTGGTTTAATAATATTTTATAACTCACAAAAGCAGTGAGAGCTGCAGCAATGGTGATTGGCTAAGACCTGTGTTTAGCACAAGCTCAGTAAGGGACTTATGCTCATACTGCTCAGATTAAAACCTTAAAATCTCTTGCATCTAGGCTTAGCACAGAAACACAATCTTTCTACCCTTTTCTTTCTGTTTGCAAATGGTCTGTCCTGAACCTGATTAACTTTTCCATATAAGAAAATTATAGAAATGTATAGGTTGCTGCATGCTTTTCTTTCAAAAATTGGCATTGTCCCTCAAAACAATGAATCAAAAAAACCATTCTGATGCAAACAACACAAGCAAAATTAGAAATAACAGAATGGCTCATTATCAGTTATGTATGATTCAGACTAGAAATACATTTACATTCTCATGTATACACAGTTTTTCAAAAGATACAAAATAAATTATAGCAATTTACAATAATGCAGATTCATGATATTAAATCCCTCAAATGAGCTACCTGTAGATCACAAATGAAAAAAATAATTGCATTGTGTCACCAGACTGTTTTCAAAGGGTTCAGTAACAATTTGTTTGTTGGTTACAGTAAAAATGCCCATTTAATTTTTTAGAAAAGACTCTACACCACAGAAGCTGTATTTCTAGATTTCCAATATCCTTGTAAAGAACTTTGAACTGAGCTATTATTCATTCCCTTCACCTGGCCTATTATGTTCCTAGTGGAAACAATTTCCATTACAATTACATTTTTAGGAGTGTGGCAGGAAGGAAGCTTTAATAAACAGACAGCAGTCCAAATTTCTCACTATTCACTCACAAGGTCTATTATTTCAATATTTTACAGATAATTCACATAAATACAAAAACCTGCATGACTTGGCAATATTCTTCTTTATTATTTAATGATGAAAGAGTCATTGCATTGCAGCTATATATTAAATGTTTTGTGACAGTTTACCCTTGTTTTCACAGATATGTCTGTTTTCAGCAACAATGAGTTAGTGGACTCCTACACTGGGATTTGGAACATTGAAAAGGGGCACTGTGGCATGGATGGCATTGAGTTTCTCAGGAAGACCAAAATGTGCAAAGGGGTGAAAATGATCAAAGACACTTTCAAAGACATCTCTGCATTCTTCTGCGATAAATACAGTTGGATATTGCATTAATACAGGGAACAATTTGCAACTCTCCATTTATGAGGAAATTCTGGGATCATTTGGCTGGACTTGGGATCTCTCCAGTCATTCCTGGCAGCTGAAGGAGTTTCAGCAGGGCCCCATGGCAGTAGTGTTCTCACTGCACACAGAAGCTGCTACAGTGACATGAGAGTAAGGAAGAAGCTCAGCAAGAAAATTTAGTGCTACTTGTGTAGGCATGGCTCACATTCTAGTTGACTGATCTCATTAAACAATATGGAAAAAGCAACAAAACAGACTACATCAGTTTTTCAGGTGTGGAATTTGAGGTCCAACAAGAGAGCAACTTGATATGCTAAGCTAGCATCAAGTACAAGACAGAACTGCTGGCAAGACTGACTCCAGAGCCGGTGTTTGGTTCTCATGCACTTACTTCCTTCCCATGACAGTCTTTATTGGGAAAGGGGTGCAGTCTGGAAAGGCTTTCTAGCAATTTTTGAGGGAACAGTTTATTACAGAGAGCTCCATTTATGGAAGTGGATGTGATTTTGTTTCCGGAATATGGTGCTTGAAATACTAGAAACATGCTGGCTGGATTTTCAAAGGCTGAAAAGTAAAGTTTGGCAGAGAGTGTTCTCTTTAAAAAAGATGTATATATATAAATCAACCTTTCTTATGAACCTTTCTTGCTGTTGTTCCCTTCTTGAACTGCCTTGTAAGAATGGAACCTTTGAAAAGCATTACAATAGTGCTGAACTTAAATAGACTGTCTGAAAACACCTGAACAAATAAATTGGCATTGCCTTCTGAGATCTGTCTTGATGAAACATAGAAAGTTAAGCAAGCTATTTCTGATTGTATTTCATGAAGTTTGCAAAGCAAAATATCAAAGAAAAAATCTAAGACATAAATGGCCTTTTAATACTGCTATTTTTACTTGAGACTCAAGTGGCCTCTCTTTGTCTTTCACAATAAACTGTGACCAAAGAACACATGCTTTAGTCAGCCTGCATGAGTAGGCAGCCTTTCCTGGATGCTCTGCTTTTATGAAAAGAATGGTCTCTAGCTCTATTTGCTGTAGATGAAGAGGATATAAGACAGCAGAACAACATGTCACAGTGGCTGGGCAAATAGTTGTACATAAAAATATTGGCAGACTTCAGATTTATTTTCGTCTCATGGTTGACAGGTGCAAGTCCACAGCATTGATTATAGCACATTCTCTCAAGCAGACTTGTGAGACCTGTGAATATGTGAATGGTTTGTGAACCGTTCTTTTCACTCTGTCAAATCAAATCAAGAGCTGAAGCAAAGACTGCTGCTAACTTGTGGTAAAATCTATGTACTATGTGGTAAAATCAGTATACTATGCGGTAAAATCTATGTACTGCTTCACACGTGTATGTATTGATTTGTGGCATGCTGCTCAACTCTATACTTATGTACTCCTAAAATTTGAGTCACAGATAGGATTCTATAACATACAGACAAGCAGTGCTATAAAGTACTACAAAATGCATAGCAAACCTCATATTCTGGGTTTATATAACTGTCAAATGAGTATGATCAGAGGTCCGTGTTGCTTTAACTTCAGTAGAATTTCAAGGATGCTACCTTCACCCAGGTATTACTCATAATCCAAGTGGGAGAGTTGCCTGTTATCTGAAGTCACCTATGGATGAGTGTACAAAGAGCAAGATCTTTCAAGTTAGAGCTGGTGTGAGCCCCTGCTAGCTCCAGCCATCAGCAGTGTTAGTTCCTCTCTTACCAGAGAATTAGGCTCTAATACTTGATGTTTTCCCTCAAGACACATAAATCACCTTAGTATTCTTCAGTAAAATCTGGTTCTACATTCCCAGTTTTCCCCAGAGATTCATGGGGAGCCATATATGACACAGGACAACACGATGTCCTTCAGGGGTTCAGGTGTACATCTCTCTAGATGCGTCTAGATAAGGACTATCCAAAAGCAGGCTTACAATAAATGTCTTTCTTGCTCATTTGAATTGTTGTCATATGGAGAATATTTATGCGACATCTGCATAGGTCAATGACTTAATTTCAAAGAATTATGTAATTCCTTCAATCAGTCCTTTTTCTTCGCTGAGATTGGGATGGTGGAGGTTAGGAGAAGAAAGGTGAGATGATTATTTGATCATAGAGATAAGAAAGGCTTCTTGAATACCCAGGGAGAAGACAGCTTTATCAGAACTTCTACCCAGTTACTTCGAGCCTTGTCTTGGAGTCAGTGGTGCATAGTATACATGGATATTAACAATATGCACCCACCCTTATCTCTAGGGAGCAGTGCTTTTCTTTTATCCTGTTAGGATTTAATTATGTGAAACACTAGACTGAAATTCTCTAGGACATAAGCTCATCAATATGGTTTCATCTGTAACTGGCTCTGTCTCAGGAGAATTACAGGAACCCAGTAAGATACTTCAGTTCTTTTCCTGCTTGTTAATAAGCGTGTATAAAGCTGTACTACTATACCAAGAATCAGTAATTAAATCCTAACCTTCTTTCATCTTTCTTAGCTTTAGTTTTCTCTTGAAGTCCAACCTCTGTTTTCAGAAATTTACTTTATATCAAGAAGTTGCAAAGAGTGAAAGGCAAACACTGCTAACTGACAGCTGTACTCCAGAGAATGGCAATATCCATTCTGGAACCAGTCACTACATTTCAAGATTCAGTCAAATATTCTCCCAGGAGCCCCTGGTTCAGTCTAGCTTTGGGTATATTTGTTTTTAAGTAAACAAGAGAACATATGTTATGCTACTAAAGAGCAGCCCTTCCTAGCTGAACAGACTGTGACAGAAAACTCTGGTACTTGTGCGCTCGCACGTGGGACTGAGCTGTGGTGTGGTACAGCAACTGCAGCCTCTGCTCAGGCTACTCCAAAGACTTGAATTTACTGAGCAGAGTGCTTGGCTTAGAGCAACGGCACCTGGCAACGGCAAGAGGTCTTTGTCCTCTTAGCAGGAAAAATGAGGAAACAGAAATAAAAGCTCATTTTAATTAGGGTTTGACTGAACAATAGTAAGTCTAAAGAAATATAAAAATATAGCAAAATGGATTTCTTGTTGATAATACCAATATGAGTCTCATTCATTAACACTGTCTCTATTCTGAGTTCTGAAATCATAGACTGTGCTTGAACTGGGAGCCTGGAAGGTAAAACCTCCAGTAATATCAGTTCTCTAGGAATGTGTTTGGCTTTGCCTTTGAACAGAACAAATTCCATAATGAAGTCCTTGCCTGCCTTTTGCAGTCTGATTACTTGAAAGGAGTTGTTCATAATGTCACTTCGTACTCTGACAAAGAAGACTCTGTGGCAAAGTCCAAATACTAATGTCTTTAGCCAATGAAGCAGAGCCCAGCAGTAGTTCCATGAAATCTGTAAAGGATTAATGGAATTTAGCCAAGAGCATTTTTAGGCTTCAAATCTGCAATCACTTTTCTATCTACTTAATATGAATGTGAACTTTTATGGAGACTGTAAAAGTTAGTTGGAAGGGGTTTTTTTTTTAGTTGTGAGTTTCACCTGTTTCAAAATATCAACTATTTCTCAACTGTGGTTAGTACTACCTCTTAGTTTAAATCTTTTTCACCATGACATGGTCACTCTTAATTTTATTGGTGAGCTTAATTGAATTAAATTTAAATTTAATTTAAAATAACCATGTTTTCAATTCTTTATCCCCAATATTTTAATCCTCAACATACCAGCAGCAAAATTTTCTGTTGATGCAAATTCCTGCAGTTTCTCACTAATCTATGTCATCTGAGAACTTGAAACCAAAAATTAATTCAAATTACATCTTTCATAATAACAGATCCACAATGTAGATTGCTGCAGCACTGTACTGATTACTGACTTCCTAGTTTTAATATAACTATAGGTGGATTTATAATTATAATGCAATACTATAACAGTTCACCTGATATCTTTGCTAATTAAATATGGCATTCATAACACAGTACTTTGATTAAATCATTTATAATAATGGATCTTCTCCAAATGGATGGAAGCACTAAATAAATTAATTAAAAAATTAGTAAATTGATCTTCATTGAATAAACCCATTCAAATATGCAGCTAATCTCCTGCTAGTTTTTCAGAGCCAATTTTAATAATCATATCCATAAGCAAAATCTAAAAAGGGAAAGCATGAAAAATAAGGGTGCCCAAAGAAGTACAAGATTTTGCACATGGATATCCAGAATGTCCCTAAGAATGCCAATGTAGTATTTTTGTGTTGTTTTGGCAGGGAATAATTATTCTGTTCTTGGACTTCTCATGTGAGGTGGATGACTACTAGCAATCCCATGAAATGTAAAAAAAAGGTTATAAAAGCCTAAGCATTTCCAGAAAAACTGGTGGTATATTTTTGTGCATAAACTACATGATCACACACATATCAGCTTCACGCAGTCTTGGCTACTAATCATCTAATTAGGAAAATACCGGACTTGTGCCTGATGTATCTACCTGTGTAGCCATCTTTGAAAAATGGAGGAGCTGTTTAATTCCTAGAAGTATAACTCAGAGGGATAAAACCACCTAGTGAAAGATTTATATCCCATTATATAGAAAGGTCATTTTACACGAACTCTTCTCTGGTCAAACAGCTCTTTGCCTCACTGTTTTTCACTCTAGCCTATGACCAGCAGGGCTGCCTGCTTCACTCCTCCGTGTTCCTGGGCTTTTCCAGGGTCTGTGGGGAAGCTCCTCCCCGGCAAACACCTGGATAGATGGACTTGCCCAACAAAATAAAGTAATCTGTGAAGGGGGCATTAAAATTTTTAGCAGCCTTTAAGGCTCACTTTGATTCCCCAATCCTCTTATTGGACCCTCAGAAGGATGTACAATAAGAATATGAACTAGAAATCCCTTAAGAACATTGAAATACTTGAAAAAACCCCCCCCAAATTAAATAGAATCTGCCTCATCCCCTAAGACTGACTCCACCTTTCTGATTTTACCAGCCCAATATACTCATGGAACAGAAAAATAATCAAAGAACATAAATGAATTTAATTGCTCTATTTCTGGAAATAACTTATCATTCTATTTAATTTCCAATTTGTTATCTGTCCAAATGATAAAGACATTTAGCTCATGACTGCTTTTGCTTCAGGAAGGAAAGCAACAGGAGCAGGACAGGAATACTACTGGCCTATTAATTTTCACTACTGTAATGACATGGGGTCTCAAGATTAGGGCCACAGCCGCAACATGATAACTGCAAAGCAAACTGCTACAGCACCTTGTTCAAAATAGTGCCAAGTCACACACAGGTTACACAAGTGGAAAAAATGAAGGAAGAAAAGAATGTGATAAAACAACCACAGCTCACAGCCCACCAGATGCTTGCAACTCGACTTATTTAACAGGAATATTCAGTTCTGGTCATTTGAATTGTTTAGTGCTATACACAGTGGACTCATTTCACAGCTGCTTGGAACAGCATTATCCACACTGCCTTTGTATTTACTCTTCTGCTTGGGAGGCTTGAAGGATGGAGAGGTTACACAGAATGAAATTAAATGTTTAGTTATGACTTCTATGTCTGGGTGTGCATAGAATTCCTTCAAGGTACAAAACAAAACAAATTTGTCAAAATTTGCTTAGATTATTTTCCTGAACTTCCTTTAATTTGTAATCAAAAGGTATACAGAAAATGGAAGTGTGGCAGATCTCATTTTGAAAAAGAACTCATAGCTTTCACAGAGAATTTCATACCAAGATACAGTATCAGAATAAGTTTAGTTAGCTGGCATATATGCGAAGGAAAGAGCACCTCCCTCCAAACCCTTAGAGAAAGATTAGAATGGTTTACAGACAAAGAGACCTGCCTGAAAATGCCTGTGAACACAGTTAAAGAGACTTGTTGACCTCTGGAAGAGCAGCTCCGGAGAGTGGTTGTACATGTGTGTGTGTGCGCGTGTGTGTGTGCGTGTGACTCTGCCAGACAAGAGTTTTCTTGCATTTATGAGTACAGCTTAACTCATAAGGAATTAGAATTCATGTCTTGTCCCAAATCTACAGCCAACACAAGATCTGACTCACCTATTTCAGAGAATAATCTCATAAAAAGTAATCTCCAACAGCATTACAAACATTTCCTTTTGCCAGACCTGCAAACCTTTTCTTTGCGGTTGGTTTCCAAAAAACCTCCAGGTTAATATGACTTAGCCTACTCCCTAGAAGAGCACTGGAGCAGATAGGGGAATGATATAAAACAACTAAAATGAGATTTGCTTAGTACATTATCCTTCTTTTGACACTCTTGGGGACGTGGTGGGAATCTTTCAAGAGGGATAACAACAGCAAAATATGGCAGTAAGCTGAGTTTTCAACAGCTATTGATCTGTGCCTTTGAGTTCAGCACTAAGGTTTCTATTTTGAAAACATCCTGCCTTTTAAGGCCTTTTTCCCAGCACCTAAACACCCCCGAAAAAAGGAAGAGAAGTGTCTCAGCAGCAGGTTACAATGAGGTTTCAGGGGAAATGGGGTGGATGAGAACCCTCAGAGTACATACAAATAGGCGAAATAGAAGCGATGCATCTGGCTGTTCATGCTTTAAAACATTTAAATCCTTTTCCCAGAACTAGCCTTTCTAACTTAGGCTTCTAAAGTCAATTGTATTTTACATTGCTTTGCCTATGTCTGCACATATAATCTGCAGCAGAGCAGGGGAATAGGTTCTTTACCTTCCCAGGTCCAATCAACCCCTCTGCTAACAAGACTCTTTCACCATACACTGATAAAACCTTCATCCTTTTCCTACTCCCATCACAGCCCAACTCAGTCCTATTGCAATAGGCACATTTAAAGGACCAAATTGCTGGAACATATTGCAGCTCAGTATATTTAGATTGATGTCTTTTGAGTCTGGTACCCTGTTATTTTTGAATGTCATAAAAATACTTTGCTGCACCACTTAGTCTGTAATTTTAGTACTAAATATGACAGCAATGATTCTAGGAACGAGAGAGGTATTTACTATAAACAAATCCAAAGAATAACAAGACCTACCACTCTCTAGCATTCATTTTTCTATCACTTATGCATATATTACTGACAGAATAATCAGAAGCTATGGAGTGTGTTCCATCTACAGAGCTGGAAGGAGCAGAAGGAACACTTCTGCCAAGTTGGAGTCCTAGGAGCAGGATTCAGCTCCTCAAAGCAGATGCAGCCATCTACTTCTCCAGCTACAGGGAAAGCCCAGGGTGTGCCTGAGCCTGGGGCCAGAGGAATGGCCTCAGCAGTAGGGAGCCCAAGCCCTACTGAGGCAGGTGAGCAGACTGTGTGGCACCAGTGAGTTTGCACCAGAGACTGATAGGTTCTGCAGGAACCAGAGCTCCTCACTACATGGGAGGAGGTATGGCCGGAGGCTGAGAATGGGGACTACTAACACAACTGGAGATGAAAATCTGTGACTTCTGGAAGCAAGGATGCTCCCTCTCCAGCTGCAGGTGTTTACTGCAAAACTGTTGAAGCCAATAAGAAAGCTTTACTAGAGCAGAGAAGCTGGATGGAAGAGGAAGGGAATATGCCTGTAGCAGGAACTAGAAGAAGTGAGTGTTAGAGATTAAAATCATAGGGGAAGAGAATTAGGGAAGAAGTCCAGGTGTAAGCACTGTATGAAGTAATGTAGTCAAACAGTAAAAACACGACGTAATGAAGACTGACATCAAAACAACCTGACCACCATGGGCTAACTAAAGGAGCAGTCACAACACCTGGAGGTCTGCAGCAACCAATGAAGGACTCAAAGCCACTGCCTGTCCTCTGTTGTCCTCCTGCACTGACCTGTGAGGATGAGCAACACCTTGGTGTGGGCTCAGAACCACCACCAAAGCACACTGCAGTTCCCCTCAGTGCTGTGCCAAGCTGCTTTCTCCTGGAAACCTCTTACTGCTGTCTCGACACCAAGGCCAAAGGGCATTCACAGAAAGATGAGATTTCTGCCACCTTTGAAGATCATGCTTCTCCTGAGATATGAGGCACACTGAGGGCTGCTGCCAGCTGTGTGCCATTCAACCACAGCTTCCATGTTCTCTCCCCCTCTTCTCTTCCCTCTGTAGCACATCCTCAGCTGTGAGGCTCCATCATGGCTTCCTGGTGCTTATCATGCTGCATGCCTGCAGCAGCATGGAGAAAACACGCTGAAGCAAGGAAAGGGGAAGTGCAGCTCCTCTGAGCCTACTCTCCATCAGAGAGAGAGAAAAGGCAGCTGGTCTAGCCTCGAGTGTCTGATGGACTATGTGACATTCCTCCACTGACTGCTTGCAGCCATTGCTGGACAGTCCCCAGGTTATCCAGGACTCAGCTCCAGCAGGGCGGGGTCCCCTGCTCCTGCCAGAGCCAGCTGGTGTGAAGAGTGGGTGGAGGTGGGATCCAAACAGGCAACCTTCTCTCCCTCATCCCCCACAGCAGGAGTGGGCAATGGGCAGACACCAGCAGCCAGCTGTGCCCCAGGGACTCTGTGCCCTGTGACCTGCTGTCCTCTGCAGCAGCCAGGAGAGAAGGAGCAGCCTCAGGCATTGGGGTGGTGAAAATCGGCAGGGTAAAAAGTTCGTGCTAAGCGGTGAGAGTGGAGGGAGCAGGCTCCTAGAGGGAAATTGTTCCCTTGTGTTGAATTTTTGTGTGCACTGGATGGAGGAGAATGGGCCAGAGTTTCGTCCTGCTCCAAGAGCCCTGGGGGACATGATGAGGCCTGAGAACAGCAGACATGTCCCTGTAGGTTCCATGACACTGCTCTTTTGACTGCCAGTCCAAACCGAGGAACAACTGAGTTCCTGAGATACACAACATTGGGATGACCCAGAGTTCGGTGGGTACTCCAACCCAGATAAGAGTTTGTCTTCATCCCCTGCTCTGCTGAGGGAAGACGATAAGTGCCCATGAAACCCCAGCTCCACTGCCGTGGCTATTCCCTGCCAGGCAAGATCTCTGGAAATATGGGAATAGATGATGGAGGAACAGGACTGCATCATTTCTGTCCACATTCACACACAAACTAAAGGCAGCTAATCCTGGTTCTCTCCAACAGAATGCTGTTTGTGCCACTCCATCTGATCAGCACCCTGAAATAGAAGAAACCCTGGGAAACTGAGTGTTTCTCTGGATGTTCATGGGGCCAGACAGGGTCTGCAGTATAACTGCATGTTGTCATGTCATCAGCCCTTTGTGCCATGCTCCATCCAAAGGCATCTTCAAAGTCTCCATAACCGCCTTATCTGCTATTTCAGCCTAAAAGGGTGGTGCAATGTCTCATCTTCAAGAATGCAACTTTCAATTTCTCTTTTTATCCATCAAACATCAGATATGAAGGTTGCGAAAAGACAGACTGTCCTGAAGTCCTAGACCTTGGCCTTTTTGCACTACTATAATTTTCCAATATCCAGTGAAGTCAATGAAAGCCTGCGAATTGTGACAGGCCCCAGGTTTCATGCTCACTCCTGAGGCCAGCCTCCATCCCTGTGCTATGCCACAGATGGAAATGGAGTTTGGGGAAGTGGACATGTCTTCACAGTGTGCCAACAGCCATGAAAAGAGATAGAGACCCTTGTTGACTGAGCACTGATTAATGTAAAAGCAGATCTATAAAGCCATTTGCATGTTCCAGCAGCCAAAGCACCATTGCAGTCAAAAGGTGAGCACAAGTGTTCTTACCTTGTTAATTCTCCGATCACTGGCTACAAAGAAATCCAGATGCAAACATTCCTCACTCCAAGATTAAATCTTTTATGAATCAACATAATGTATAGGAAAGGGTGGATCAGGATTATAGATTCTGATTTCACAAAGGCAGTTTCTGCATACTCAGTTTAATAGTACTTTTCAGGAAAATTTTATTCGGAAGAAGATATAGATACATACGTAAATCTGAGTGTGCACTGAAGCCTCATCACAATCAGCAAAGCCAGGGATAATTTAAGGGAGGCAGACTTAGGCCTGCATTTTCATGTTTTCCGAAACTGAAACCAATGGGAGACAAATTTAACAGGACCATTGATCATGAATTGGACCATTATTCTAGATTTCAGAACTCTGCAATGTCTGCTGCGCACTTTAGGTTCTTATCATGTTTTCTCTGCTCATCTTTCCTTGCACATGCACCATGAGGACTTTTAAGCACCAATTAATAGATAAGTAGAGGAGATGACAGATGGCTTAATTTAGAAATAGGAAATATTTAACATCCACACACAGCAGCATTCTGCTCAGCTGTTACTCTTCATCACTCTCTGCATGCATCCTACAGTTACATTACAGGTACATATACCTGCTTATCTTAACTTGCAAATATGCACATTGTTACTAGTTTAACCCAAGCCAACTTTAAACTAGTGCCAACTCAGGGTGCTAATCATGACTCAAATTTCTGCACTGCCTCTCATAGACTCCTGGATTCCTGTCAGAGCTTTGCAATTCAAGGCAGGATTTCTCTGTGTTAGGTAGTGACTCAATCACCTTACAGTAGTAGTAGTAGTAGTAACTACTATTAAAAGTGGCAACAAGCTCAGCTTCAAGAGAGTATTTTCATATTAATCCTTAATCACTCTCTCAGATCCCTTATCACTTTCTCAGAAGAATATTGGCAACCATTTTGCTTTGACAGTTTCACGTCACCACAAACCCTTGTTTGCTAGATAGAAGCACTTAGTGCACAAAGCAATGGTGTGCCTTTGGAGATGCCAGCTGAAGCTTTGGGGTGCAGGTGTTCTCAGGCAGAGAGCAGTTCTTCTCAAAATGCCTCTCTTCAGTCCTGTTAATCAACAGTTTAAAATATAACACTTGTGGACAATAGCTAAATAACACCAGATAAAAGATTTTCAAAAATTATCATAGGAACATTGATAAAAGGTTAGAATTTGATGCTCAAAGTGTAGCAAGTTTCTGCTGAAATTATATCCAAGTCACTTAAGCTCTAATCTGCTTTCAAAAGTGATTGATGGCATTAGATGGGCATTTGACCTTTGTATTCCACATTCAAAGTCTCAAACTAAATATTTGCATTTTGAATATGTGATGAAACAAATAAAAACAAAACAAAAAAATCTCTATGCACAGGATTGAAGTACAAATCTTGATTCAGGTTCTTCATATCCCCATATTATGGAGAGGTAAGGTCTGGGTTCTAGTTTGTAGGGTAATCCAATTATACATTGGATTGCCTAGTAACATCTGGTCCTCCACATACCATGAAAGTAACCCACCCATTTTCAGGTATATTCTTTTTATCAAACTACTGAAACCAGTAGTCTTCTATACACTACTTCAGCTTAGATGTTTCCTCAGTATTTGGTGGAGAGCTGATAACTGAGACAATGAACTAGGAAAAGTGTTCAGTGAATGCCACATGCTGTAGGATATTTTTTATTTCTGTTTTCATGTTGCTTTATTTTTGTTTTCATTACCAGTTTATAAAATTGTGCACAGAGGCATGACTGAGGGACTTGTGTTTACAATTACGTATTTATGTGCGAAGGAATATGTATTGGAAAGGAAATAGGCAGATTTCAGGTCACTTTAGCTTGGATATGCCGAGAAACAAGTATTTCCTATTTTAGGGCAAAAGCTAACTGAAGAAGAAAGCTTCCTCTTAACTAGATGCCTGATTCCAATTTTATTAATAGTTTGATATCCTTAGTGCCCACAGCACTGTAATAAATGTAAATTTAGAAATGGCTAACACACTTCAGGAGGCTGAATGGTTGTTGACAAAGTACTTGCACAGATTTGCATGATTCTGTGTTGCTGTGAGAGCACTTAAAGGGTAAGGAGAGCTATGAAGTCCATTAAAATTTCAAACTGACTTAAACTGAAGCAAATATTGATACTAAATGACATTAGTGAGATTACACATGGAACAAGGCACAAAGGCAAAGGAAATGGATTCAATATCTTCGATTTGCAAATCACAAGGATGACTAAATTCTCAAGGAAAAAGCTGTCATTTTTATCACATGGAGAACTAGGAGGAGCACAAAACACTATGAATGCTTTACCTTTCTGAAATGGAGCACTGATTTAGAATTTATTCACTGTTGTGACCAGAAAGCACTGTAACTGACTTCTCTTGTGCTGAATACTAACCTCGTGACCAAAGGATTTGGATGGAGAATGGAAAGTGAATTTTAGCTGAAAATAAATTTGCTAAAATTGCACAACATAAATCACAAATCAAAAATTCACCAGAAACATGAGTTTTGGTTCACTGAAGCTTCATGCAAACCTGTTATTTAGTTTGGGCTGAAAAGAAGTAGGGAAATGCAAAATTTTGTCATTTTAGTAAAGAAAATGGCATTTTTTCTCTGCCATTTGTTTAGAGATCATGATAGTAAGCCACTGTCCCTTCAAAAACCCCACAAAACCCGAGAAAAGAAAAGTTTGCATCATTCTGCCACAATGGGCTAGCACTGTTGGGATTCCTTCTTTATTCTCAGGTCAACTGCAAACATTTTTTAAGTTTTATTTTTAAGGACTGTGACTTACATACTCTTATATTTTTGTGTGCCAACATTTGGGATAAAATCATATGTATTTGTACATAACACAGATTTTAGTACACCAACAAAAGGAAAGAATTTGGAAATTATTGGCCTGTACTTCAGGGGATGTGGGAAGGATCACTGCTCCCTGAAATGTTTTACGGACTGGACCTCAGATGTCCTCCCTCTGTAACAGGAACTAGAGAGAGCCTGGAAGATCTGCTTTTGAATCTTGTGTTTGGTGCCCTTTCCAGCTGGCCTGGGGATGTATTTCTCAATTCCTAACAGTTTCATCACTGCTGATAGCCTGCCTCAGAAGAAAGATTTAAAAGAATGGTTCATCAAGGAGACACAGGCACAGCTCAGTTTCCATTACCTCTGTCTAGCTTGCAGCAGCAGAATATCTTTTACATTTTCAGTGTCTACTTTTCCTAAAAGCCCCATCCCTCAGAAGTGTTGCTATTGCTTCAGTACATGCCATGGAATTTTCTGAAATCCTGTGTTCCAACACCTCTGCTGGAAAGACAATATAAATGAAGAATCAGACTGGAGCAGCATTTCAGCAGGAAAGCTGCAGTCAGGCAGGGGAGCTAACAGGCGAGGTATGGCACAACAGGAGCACAAGCATAACCAGCCTTGTTAATTTGCACTGCTGTTCCTGGTGCTGACACTGGTGAGTGACTCATTTCAGCCATTCCTGATGCCTTCTATGGAGAATTGCCTGGGAATGAGAATTGTTCTCCTCTGGCAGGCACCCCTAGCGAAGCAGAAGTGAAAATCCCAGAGTCTTTCCATGCAAAGAATTAATACTTAGATCAGGGTTTATTTCTGATTTGGAGTGATTCAGTCTTTGGACTACAAATGTAGGCAGCTGACTAATATCAGTCATGTATGTATAACTCAGAAACACATATTTGATTGAAAATGGAAGTCCTGACTAAAGCACTGTCCTAAAACCAGCCGGGAACTGCCTTAACTAATTTTTAAAAATTCCCCACACTAGTGAGTCAGAGGCACTCTATATTTTTCCTCTTTAATTTGTTGTGGAGACTGAAAGAATCCTTCTTAGTAATGCCATGACAGTGCATTCAAATAATTTGTCAACAATGCCACTTCCATGCTGTAGCAAATTTGCATGCCATTTGCAATTGTTCTATACATTGGAATTTAAAAACTGTAATCCATGCTTCACTACTACCAGGAAAAAAGGAATACATTTCTCAGATAAAACCAAAATAAACAAAGCAAAAACTTCTGGAATATATTTGCTTTTGAAATGTAAATCTCTGAGATGGGTAACAAATTCAAGTGTTCAAGATTATTTCCAGCTGAGTATTTTTTAATTACACAAATAATGTTCTTCACAATTTCCATAAAGAGAGGTTGTTTTTCACAAAGGATAATCAAGAAATTTGGATTGGCCAATCCAAACCTACCATTGTCCACACACCCCCACAAATTTATAGAATGAGAGTGGTCAAAACCTTGGGCATGCTTGGTAACTCTCAATTAAGTCTATCAAGAGAATACATTTCCATTAATATTTTGATTCCCATGAAGTAAAGTTTTCTTAATAAAGAAGTGCTTCATGAAAAATGTTTAAGACAAGCCTACAAAGACCTTTCATTCGACTATTTCTCAGATCCCATGAATAATAATATTTTTAAAACCAAACCAGAACAGTGCCATTATAGGTCTTAAAATTTTCGAAACTACTTATCAGGGGAAAAAAAAAAAAGTCTTGAGGAGTTAATGAGCAGTTTTACTTTTTAACAGAAGGTTAGTGTTGAAAAGCAGCAGAAGGGACACTGAAGAACCAAAACATTGTTCCATGGCAGAAAAGAAATTGTTTGAGCTACCATCATAGTTTCAGTTGTGTTTTTCACTCAAAAGAAATTAATTTAGAGTAGGCTTCAATAGTAAATAATTTAAAATTCATTCTGTATCCAAATGACTGTTAGAGGAGATACAGCTATGTTGAAAACAAGTCTTACCAATATTGTGTTCTGATTTTTGCGACGCTTGACAAGGTACAGAACCATCATTTATTTTCTCTTTTTCTGGAAGATGAATTTCTGCTCTTCTTGAAAAAGTGAAAAAAATATTTTACTTAGAACAGTGAAGCACAGCATTCAATAAGCTATTTGTGACATTTAGCAAAGGATGGAAAGATTGTGTTTCTAGAAGTGTAAAGTGCCATAAAACATAGAAAAAATATAAACAGTGATTGATATATTTTAGAAGGAATGTTTTCTTTAATGACTATTGCAATAATTCTTGGAAGCAAAACTATAGATGGGAAACAAGATTAAACATAAATGCCAGAAGAGGGACAAACTCTAAGAAAACATTTCTTTTTTTCCCAGGAATGTTACTAAATTAGTATATTTCAGTGTGATATTTTAGTACTGTTAGGAGCTGATTTTCTTAAATGATACAGAAGCTTTCAAATGTCATGTCAGCTCACTTAACTGATTTATAGATATAAAGTCCTATATCAGGAGAATAGTCTGCTTTACTCAGATCAGCTGGGTATTATTGGAACCTAGAAGAATTGTGAAAGAACTCAAAATACATTTTTTTTCAATAAAGAGAGATGCATTATCGTTAGCAGTGTATTTTTAACACATATTGGAGCAATTAAACAATATCTCTGTTTTGAATTCACATTTTATTTTTGTTTTGTTCTTTACTTTACTATGAAACTACAAGAATGAAAATACTAAGAAAGTTACCACAACCATACTTTGTTTTTTACCCTGTAGACCGATTCCTTAACACCTACTCTGTCATTAACCTTTATGTGTACTATGACAATATCCAGGACACCTCATCACAGATCAGTAACCCCTTAGGCTCAGCAAAGTAAAAAACATGCAAAGTAAAATTAGTCTGGTGTAAATTTCACTATATGACAGGAGAAATGGGTCAATACAGAGGGGCCATGGAGGAAGAAGATCTCCAGCCAACAGCCTCAGCAGCCTGACCGCTGCTGGGGGCAATAAAAACCACAGAAAAAGTGGGTTTGTAGGGGAACAGCAAAGGGTTATTCACTGGGGGCTACTCCTGATGATGTGAGACGGCCCAGGAAAGAGAGTGTGGGTGCACTAATGCACCAACAAGTGGTTGGTGCGTCAGCGAGCTACGCCAGGGTTACTTAGACATACAAAGAGAGGCTGTAGCTGATAATGCCTGAAATTCGTGACTGTCATGCAACTTTTAGCACAGTGCAGGCTAGAGGAGGCCCGTGAGTGAAGGAAAAGAGACTGTGAGCCTGAGGAGGGTGAGCTTCCAGAGGGATACAGGGGCAGGGCTGATGACCGTGAAGATGATGGAAGACCCAGTCATAAAAAAAGGAAATGAGATGATATTGGAGAAATTAAACAACTCAGCCTAACTTCAATATACAAAATGATACTGAAGGGTGATAGAGGACAAACAATTTATGACTACCTAGTAAATAATACACTGATAAAAAACAATTTTTGTGTGTCAAGAAGAAATTGTATTGAGCCAGACTAATTTCATGCCAGGTTATCTACCTGTTGAGACTGCTGGTGGTGTGACTTGAACATGATTTTTCTAACATAGTCCCCACAACATTCTCGTACAAAAAGCTGGGAAACATGGTCTAAATGACAGCACTGTAAGATGGATGAAGACCCAGTTGAAATATCATATTCAAGGATTTCGTGCAAAAGGTTTCTTGCCAACAAAGTGAGGTATATCAATATTGTCAGGCTCTCTTCAGAGCCTGATATTATCTCTCTTTTTTAACTTCAAACCTTCTTCTCACCAGAATGCAAGGCTGTGTATGGAGTATAATGTCCCCCTTTGAACACTTTTGAAATCAGCTTTTTAATAAAGACAGGGACAAATTATTGTCTAGAGGAGAGTAACATAAAACCTGCATGAGAAAGCTGTCTCATGAGATGTGGCAAAAGATGTCTAAGTATAGGAAAGATTCAGCAGCATTTTGAAACACAAAAAAGAGATTAAATTTCTGTTGTCCATGAATGATAAGAGACAATCTACATAGCATTCCAGAGGGAAGATCTGGTTGCACATTAGAAAAAGCAGTCCAACTGCACATTTAGTAAGGACTCAAATAGGTACCCTGGTATCTTTATAGAAAATCATTTACTATTTGGCAACAATAGGAAGAAGACAGAAGAGATGACTTAGTATCTGCAATGTCAGTTGGTAACAGACTGTGTAGGAGGTATTTCTGGCAGGATAAGGAAGTCCATGACTCACAGATGTCATGCAGGAAGAATCTTCATGACCTTCATTTCCTTCATGGTAGGAAACCTGGAAGCAGACATTAGACCACAAGAAATGGCCTCTGGGGTCACAGTGATGGTCCATCTAGTTCAGCTCTACCTTATTTCTTTCTCCCTTCCATCCAGTGTCCATAGTTACTGGAGTAAGGCAGTTTAGAGCAGACCTCCTCCTCCCTGTCTGTCTAATTCCCAATAATGTCTATCAGCCTGCTGTCCATTAATTTGTCCAATCCCTTTTTGGAAACCTGACAATACTCTGCTCTTCACAGACTCCTGTGGCAACAGTGAACTTTCACTGGTTCATCAGTTGCTTTTATCTGTCTTAAACTACAGCTCCCTATTTCCAGTCTTGTGAGACTTGGTGAATAAGAGTTTGACATTCATCTTACTAACCACTTTGATGATTTTATAAACTTTTAGCATATCCCCACAGCTTTCTCCTCTCCAAACTGAAGGCTTAACCACTTATTTTCAGTTCTTTGGTAAACAGTTCAGGTATTACATGAAAGGTGCCTTTATGTGGTAAGTGACTTCTCAGTACACAAGGGGATGAGACACTACTTATTTTAAAATTTAGGAGACTTTATACTTAATGAAAAGCAGATTGCAAAACTGATGTGAGACAAAAGCACTAGAATAACAAGCAAATGCATTAGAAAATATCTTACAAAATTACTGACATATTCACTCTGTTATACAAAGGGTCTGACAGTGAAAAAAATATCCTTACAATAACATATTGTATTGTTCTATATAATGTTGACCGCATCATGGAGAAACAAAAGTAGAAGTTTAAGACATCAGCTCTAAAAGTTTACTAAGAGAAAGGTAAATAGTAAAAGGAAATGTACGCATTACTGTGGTTATGGAGGGTCCCATAAAAGCACAGGTCTATTGGGACAGGCGGCTCAGATAACTGACAGGGTTCTGTTTTTCACAATTAGCATCATGGTCAGCTCCATCTCACATGTTGGATGGAGGAGACAGCACCGCGGTGCAAGTCCCTCTCAGGAGCAGGCAGTCAGGCTACCACTGGTGGACTTTGTCTTTCTGTCCCATATTGTGATGAGAACTGAGCAGAGCATCTTTGTGATAGCTGAATGCACAGCAATGATATCATCTTTTGTTTGTCTTTGTTGTCCTTTGATGAATGATGGATAACTACAACAGATTGTGAGAGTTTCCCTTAGCAGCAGTAGCAGCTTATAAACAACATTAAGTCTACCAGAATATCAAGTTTTTGCCTCTCAAAATCACTAAACAGAATGCAATTAACTAACTCTGTTATACTTAGGATAAACTACTACATAGACATATGGCAGGTTTACTCCTAATTTACAAGGACTACCTCTTTAAAGCATTTGCATTTTAAAAAAAAATTGTCAATGACACAATATGTCATGATACTCAGTGATTTTGTGACAGTTCCTAAGGGTTGAAAGCATTTGAATCCTTTTCTCGTGGTGAAATACCTACAACCATGAAGGTGAGGGATCAAGCAAGGGACTCAATGGACTGACTAGGGTTAAACCATGAAGGCTTACACAGTTCTAAAATAAATGGGAAATAATTTTCTGTCTTCAGAGGTGGCAGACAGTTACCAAGTTCTTCAGTTCTGTGGATGCTTTAGAAGCCCAGAGGTGATGCACAGTATCTAAGCTAAAATAAACCAGGTAAATAATAGGATGTTTGCCACTGGCTAGCATATACAGGGAGATTTTAAGTAATGTTAAAAAATTCTCAGTGATCAGGCATTAAGAAGTTTACAACACCAAAAGATCATAGAAAGAGTCAAATAAAGATTTTTGTTAAAAGAAAGAAAAATATTGTTCTCTAGGCTTAGTGGACTTAACTGTTATTTTTTAAGAGGCTGATGGGCAGGCAGATAGGAAGAAGCCCAATGATGCTTCACAGTAACTGCAAAATTTTGAACAGTATTACAACTCTCATAAATCAATAATTTCAGCAACATTAAATTGCCAGATGCATCCATAAAAAGAAGCTGTAACAATTATTAACAACTACCTAATCTAACAATATTTAGGAAGAATGAAAAACAGAAAGACAATCTGCTGGCCTGCTCTCCTAATGTTCTGTGAGCGTTATATTTACTGGAAATGTTCTACGGAATTTTGTAACGATAAAATGTTTGGCTTTGGATGCACAGAAAACACATGCCAATTTTTGTTTTATCATATGATTTAGCACTTCACATCTTTCATCAATCTTCACATAATTGTATTTTAGCCACTATGCATATTTTTTATGTGTATCTTTAACCTATAACTCTGATGGAAAGACACAGAATTGTAAAACCAAATACCAAATAATAAACTAACACAATACATTTATAAAGACAGAATTATGGAATCAGTAAGGTTGGAAAAGACATCTGATTGAGTCCAACAATTAACCCACAACCACGGTGTTCACCTTTAAAGCATATCCCCAGGTGCCACATCCACATGCCATTTGATCACTTTCAGGGATGGCAATTCCACTCTGGGCGGCTATTCCAATGCTTGATGAATGAACATTTGTCAGATTTCATGGTTTCCAGAGTCCTGTTTGGCTGAGGCTTTTATTCTGTGGCAGTTGGTTTAAATGCCCTCCTTATCTAATTGTCCTTTACTCAATAAGAGTTGTTGTATACAAAGTCTTGTCGTGTTTTGTTTCATCAATGACAACTGGAAATCTAGAAATATATCTGTTATTTTCTGAGACCTGAAGTGCATTTCCATGCTCAAGTTCATAAAGATGCACTACCACAAAACACCGAAGCAGTAGGAAAAGTAAACCGTGAATGGGTCCTTATCCAAAGTTCATTCAGGTGAGCTGGAAAACTTCCTCTGATTTTAATTCTGCTGTTGTTATCAAGCACCCTTTCTCTGTCTCTACGGCTACTCATATTGGGGAAAAAGAACTAGACAATAAAGGAAGTGTTGGAAAAGGATTTCAATAACCAAATAAGGATCCAGTTGGAATTCAGATACATTTTTTTGGCACCTAAAAAATTGCCTTTCCAAGAAGTACTTAAACTTCACATTGATACGTGCTCTACAAGTTCCCACATACCCAAAACAGTTGGCCTGTGCTGCCACTGACTCTTTAACTCTTGACATGCCTGAGCAACCTCGTGACTATCTCAGGGTTAGGCCTCAAAAATTATCAATTCCTCTGTCAGAATTCTCTGCAAGTATATCTGCATTTGCAACAAAAGTACTACCAGGCTATGGTGCAAGCATAAGTTTGCAACCATCTTTCCTCATCTGTTTGAATGTGCTCTGGCATAATTTTGACCCACATTAACACTATCTTTGAGACTCTCTTGGCCCAGATGACATTGCAGTTCAGGCCCAAAACAATCTTCAGTAGGCACTGCAGGAATAGATATGCAGTTTTAAGGGGAAGAGAAATGGGAAAAAAACCCGTACAAGTCCCCTTTTTGTTTTTTCATAGGGAAACCTAAACACCTACTTTCTTAGCCTGTAGACTCTTTTGGACTGGTATACTCTATATTCTTCCTACAGGAGTATGCCACTGTGTGCAGTGTTTAGTAGCAAGGTCACCTACTCAGCTATTCTAGAATCCTTGGTAGTTCCTACATTTTTACCTTCCATACAATCTTAATTTGCATGGACTTCCCAAAAGAGTAAAACAGAAGATATGCACAGACTAAAAACTAGGACTTGTTTTTATTTCCCCCCAAGCTGTAGGCATGAAGGTTCACCTTTAATTCTTGTGCTCTTCTCTGCATGGAAATCCAGCCTCAACATCAGACCAGGAGTGCACCCTCACTGTTATCACCACGCTCAAGTGGGTGATATGACACTGTATTGCAACACCACAACCACAAACCTTTACCAGGAGAGGCCAGTAAAACACCTGGAGCCTTTGCAATACAGTCATGATACATACATTTTGAGGAATTCTAACATTTTAAAGGGTATTAGCCACAATCAGTTCTTGAATGACAGAGAAAAGAAAGGAGTGAACTGGAATCTGCACCTAAAGAAAGCATCCCAACTGTGTATGCCCACTGGGGAGCAATTCCTGCCGGCTTGTTTTCAGTGTGCTGACTGAACCTAGCCCTAAAAACGCTGACTGCTCATCCTGCAACATTATTTTTAAGCACAACATTTCACAATCAAGCTTCTCCACATTGGCTCTGGTAACCAAACCAGAACTTTATAGCCTGGGTGAGAGGGCAGTCAGATGGGCAAAAACCGGCTGGCAGTCAATCGCTCACACTCTAGCAGAACCCTACAACAAGTGCACTGTGGCATGGCTCTGTGCCAGCACCTGTGCTGTCCAACGTCTTGCCCAGTGACCTGGAGGAGGTGATGGAGTGCAGTTCCATCAAACTGCAGATGAACCAAATTAGGAAGAACAGAGCCAAGGGCAGGTTTGCCATACAGAGGGGCCCAGACAGGCTGGAGGAACAGGCTGACAGAGGAACATTATGACATTTTATGATAATCTATGCAAAGTTCGGCACCTGGGAATCTTGACAGACAGAAAGATGAGCCAGCATGAGCCAGCAGTGTGCTCTGGCAGCCAAGATGGACAACAGTATCCTGGGCTGTACCACGCACAAACCGAAGATTCAGGGACATGATTATCACTCTCTGCTTGGCACTTGTTAGATCACATCTGGAACACTGCATACAGTATCAGCTTCCCCACAAAAAAAAAGGAGTGTTAATAAAATGAAGTTCAGCAGAGATCCACCAAGATGGTAGGAGGACAAGAGACAATGAATTTAAATTGAAACTAAAAAATTCTGACAGAATATAAGAAAAATGTTTTCACTATGAGGACAGTCACTCACTGGAGCAGGTTTTCTAGAGGGGTTGTACAGTCTCCAACCTTGCAGATTATTCAAGACTCAACCAAAGAAAGCCACTAGCAACCTAGTTTGATCTCCTAGTGGATACTACTTAAAGTTTTAAAATACTGGACTGGAGGCCTTCTTATGTCTCCAACCTCAACTCAGCTGTGATTCGGTGGTGCCATGACTCCCAGATCCTTTAAAGATAAAATTTTATAACAGAATTTTTCAGGCTTTACTAAAATAATTCTGCATTCTTCCGGTTTCTTTTGGGTCATGCACTTTGAATTAGAATTACGTTATTTTTCCAAGACTCATCTGAACCATTCATTTTCACAAAGAGAACTGGAAGTGCTAATTAAGATGATGCATTGTAAATTGTCAGTTTGGATCTCTCAGCCATCACAGTTATGTTGAAATAAATTATATGCATTATTAAAGGGTGAATATCATCACACCCATGTTATAACTAAGGAAGTCTCAGAAGAGAAGACTTAATTTTCTCATTTTCCTGAAGAAAATTAGTTGTATTCCCATACCACAAAACATGAATTTTAAACCACTAACACAATTTATCAAAGTTAAATACTTCAAGGGTGGTTAGAAAGAACTTAAGAGTGTTTTCTTAGTAATTCTGGCATATTTTTTAAGATAGCAAAACTTGTTATTATTAGCACACATAAATATGTGTGCTAATATTTATGTAGAAAATTTGTGTCACCTAACAATCAGCATCTGGGGAATAAAAAACCAAGGCTTTTCTCAATGCAAATCTGACAGACATCATGACATCTAGGAAATAAAAATATTTTTCAAGTTTTTTGTTACTGAATTCAATATGAAAAAGTCCGCTGTTGACCACGTGAACAGAATTGTGTGCAAAATTGTTGCTTTCTCCAGTGTGATGTTACTTTTATTATTTATCTATGAGAAAAGAACTAAGACCAACAATACAAAATGTCTTCTCCACAATTTTGCCATGAGACAGCTCATTCAACCAGTATTACAGCCACACAAGAATCCAATAAAGATATCACAAACAACAGTGCTGTCAGGAGAGTCTGCACTGGACTTGTCTGTGGTGAAAGAAGAGCTGTCCTCATGGCTTGTTCAGCTGCAGGTTGCAGGGTACAAGATGTGGATCCAGTTTGCAGAGCACTCTGAGAGTTGTGTGTTGCAAGCAGAAGCAAGACCTTACAGGTAAAACATTTTAAAAAGAGATAAAAGCATCACAGTGTCTGAGCACAGTAAGCAAACAGTTAATTAATGGGTCTGAATGGGGGAGCCAAGCTGTTCTACACAAAATGTTACAACAGCAAGCAGATATTGAACATAGGAACCCCTTAAACAGAGGGCAGTAAAGAGATGTCTTTGACTTATGTTCTTTTCTTTAAAAGAGAGAGATGGGGAAGAAAAGATGATGTCAGTTAAGGTAACTGCAGATGAGACCAAATAATTGCAAATGGTTGAATGCAGAAGCTGCAGGATGTACTTTACCATCAAGTGGGTACTTGATAGGAGCTATTTATGTATCAAGTGTTGCATGAGAGGACCCACAGGGGAAAAAAGCTCCTGAGCGCTAGAGATGCAGCTGGAAATCATGATGGAATTCAGGCAAGACCTGAGGACAGGATGGATGAAGGGGATGGCGGAAAACTTGTGCACTGGGAGGACCACTAGACAGCTGATCGCATGGTGGCCTTGGAGAGCCAGCCCAGAGTGATGCAGAGCCTCTGTAGAACATGAGCTCCCCTGCTCCCCTGTGTGGCCAGGCAGCCAGGGATAGGAGCGGAGTCACAGCAAAGACCTGTCGAGACATCTCTACTGTGCTCAGGCCTCTGCTACCACAGAGGCTCTTGGAGCAGCAGACAGCTCTGCTCACTCTCCATTCAGTTAAAAAAAACCCAACAAAAGCAAACAAACAAACAACAACAAAAAAAAAATCCAACAAAAAACTAACATGAGGGAGCGATTTTCCTCTAGGAGCCTTCTCCTCCCACTCCCACTGCTCAGTGCCAGCTCTCCACCTCGCCATTCTCCACCTGCCGCCAGTCTTGGTGTTTGTGCGTAGGAACAGAGGCATCAGTTTTCATTAAGGAGCAAGAGTAACCCTAGGCTGGAGTAAAACACCCAAATGTGCATCATGAATATGTGGCAAACATAAGCACCAGCTGCTTTGATCTACTGATTTACTCCTGTTGTACCAAATTATTCGCTAAGACAGACACAGATAGCAGTACAAGAACTGACAGGTCTCTTGCTACAGTGGATGTAGGAAATGGAAGTATAGGTTTGTTGTGTGTCAGAAGCAAAGATAAAAAATGAGGGCTTTTCAGAGAAATTAATAATTCCTGTAGCTGTGAAAAATACCTGGTAGGAAAAACAGCTGCAACCACTGTTCTTCATAAAGTATTTAAAAGATGTTTCACTTATCTGTTTTTTTAGACAGAAAGAAAACACAGATCTACACCTGTATCCTCTGCAAACATAAACCAGAATGAAAGTCAACACCACTTACAGATATACAACAGTTATCTATTTTCAGCAATCCTGTCAGGGCCAGCTATAAACTATGGGAAATCTTTTCCACAAATATGTTGGAAAGTGATCAAATTAATGTTTGTGCCAGTATCAGGAAAAAACAAAGGGGGTGTGGTGGAGGAAAGTGAGGGCTGGCAGGGAACACTGAAATACCAGCTGTAATTATAAAAAGAAAAAACAATTTTCACATGCATTACAGAGTTTAGTCACAGAGCTAGTGCATCTTTATTTTATGAGCTTCCCTATTATCAAGCTGTGCAACACAGCCATGAAATTAACAGTCAAATAAGGAACTTAATCCTGACATAAATAATATTCCCACAGACAGTATTGGGAGATTTGTCAGAAAAGTGTTCTCAGAACTTGACCTCTAAAGTGAATACATTTTTGGTGGGTTCCTAATTACAACATCTCATTTAGCTACCACAGTAAGGCAGCTGAAGCAGTAAGAAGTCCAAAGAAGTCAGTCTCTGCCAGATGGCTTGGTCTTTGCAGCCATTACCCACAGAAATAATATTTGCTCACACAAGGTGGCCCACAGCATTCACTGGAGTGTAACACAACTTATCAGAGGAATTCAAGTTTCATGATAAATCTTTTTAAAAACAAGTTGTGGCAGAGAATCAATTTTTTTTCCCAAGCACTCAGGTTTTGTGGGTAAAATCACTAGTTTTCACTAAAGTAATCACGGACAAATTACCTGTTTCAGCGACTTTAAGAGCCCACAATTAATTCAAGAAAACCTTAAGTGTTCTTTTAAAACTAAACAGCTAGCTTGCAATCCAAACTCATCAACAACTAAAGTTCACCAAAAACATGGGTGTTTTAACTATTGTCAAATGTGATTTTCTGCTTTGTAAGCAGTTTTCTAACATATGTTATTTGGCTTTATGCTCAAACCTGATTCAAAACTCACTGCCATCAGCAGGAATGTTTATTCTGACTTCAATAGCTTTCAGACTACAGCCAGTATTTCTGCAGGAATAATGGGACCACTCAACCCCAAAAAGCAATGAGACTTCACCCATTGTAGAATGAAGGCCGTAGTTCTGGACGGGGATCAAATTCTGCTAAGAAAGCTACCACAACTGTCAGAAAGAGATTTTAGCTTACTGGTATTTCCCAGGTACGGGGAAAGAAAAATATCAGAGGCTTCTCATATTACCCATGAAACCTATTTAATAATGGACATACAGAAATGCACAGCACCTCTATTGAACTGAAATTTCTGGGGTTCTGTTTTCTGAGGTTTCTGGTCTTTACTGATACCAAAGAAACTACATCCAACTAATCAAAGCAAATTAATTAATTAAGAAAGCATACACTCATAGGAAGGTTTTATTATCTTATTTTCCCTAGAAAATTAATTATGTGTAGTCAATGGAACTGTAACCATAGTGCTGTCATGAGCAGTAAAAGAAAACAGAGCAACCCATGAGTGCAGCAGTTCTAGTAATTGCAAATTTGAAGCACATTTCTTTCTCATTATGTTTGAATATACGAACTACTGTGCAGTGAATTTGGAGTTTAGGCATGATGTCACAATCTTGCTTCTGTTTTACAGAGCACTATCCAATTCAGCATCAGTATAAAAGAACAAATACTATTCAGTGAGATATGAACAACAAAATATGATTAAAGCATTACCTCCTGAATTAATTCTAAAGGAATGCAATACATTAGACAAGAATCATTCCCAGTGCAGTAGAATGGCTGCATACTTGAAATGGGAATAGACAGGAAAAGCAAAAATTACCATTCCAAACCTTCTTCAGCCCCATTGCCCATTAGGTATTTTATTTTCTTGTTTACAGTTACACTGCAGAGAGTCAGCAGAAGTATAACTGGAATTCAGCAGCACTGCATTTTGTCCTGATGCCTTTATAATTGCCAGAGGAAGGTATTTTATTTACACAGCTGTGATATGTTTTGTAAACAGGTTGATTCTGACTTTCTGAAAGCTCATGGAGGATTATTGCAAAGGAAAAAAAGAAAAGCTGACACAAGCTCCCACGTGTTTGACTCCTTGCCATGTTTACAGATAGGACCACAAACCAGTGCTTCTGTCTAGTTTTTCTGGAAAGGGACCAAAGCTATTTAAGGACAAGCAACCCAACAAGTTCCTCCTATCTGAGCACAGCTGCACCAACCACTGTTTTATAGTCCCAAAGTAGTAAAACTGGTTCCCACTCTGGGATTAACATTGCTTGTGTGTTAAATATCATCTAATAATTTTTTTTAAAAATAAGCGAAGTTCATTTATGAAGTAAAGGCAGCTTCGTCATCACTTTTATAATGGCACTGGTATGACAGATATTGCTGTCATCATTTCTGCTGTCAACACAATTCCCAAGTGGAAAAGTTGGATTTTAATCTCAAATAGCATTTTCTTTCCTCAGATAACCACATTCTTTATCAGAAATGCTTTCTCTTCATCATGCATTATCAATAATACATTAGACTTACCTAACAACAGCTTATGCAGAAACAAGGCTCTGATATAACGAAATTCCCAGTTATATTTGTTTAGCATATTGCATCAGTGGAAAGTTTTAACTCAATCTGTTAGCTGAAGGTCTTCTGGACTGCTGAGTCACACATGATTAATTCTAACAATATTTTAATTTCCTTCATGATTAGGTAACTAATGATTTGAAATGAGATTGGGTGTTCTAAACTGAATCAGAATTAGCTTTTTTTGGTTTTTTTATGAATTAATTACAATTGATTTATGAAGTGGCACTCTCTAGGGCCTGACTTTGTAGTGCTTATTGATGAGGCTGAATTCCCATTGAAACCAATGGGCAATTTTCCTCAATAAGCATTGAAGGATCTGCCCTTAAGACTGCGAAGCTAAAACTAGCTCTAGCTTTTGAGCCACTCTTAGGACTGCAATTACAAACACTCCAGAGCTGTAATCCCCAAATAAACTTTGCTAAGAGCTACACCAGAATTTCTGAGTAATGTGTACATGGAGTTATCCCAAGGATTTTGTGTCTTTCCATGACTACAGTATTTTTCTAGCATAATAAATACAGGAACCTGAGTTGGAAGTATGTAGGCAATATACTCCTAAAGTGTTCTCCACCAAAACAACTCTGGATATGCTATGCAGATGCAACTCAGTTTTGCTGATAATAATCATTCCTCTTTATCTTTTGTGATTTCTCAATAAGCTCTCACAAACAAAATGAAGAAGCTGACAGTATTTGGAGGTGTAAGAAGGGATGAAAACTCACACTACTGCAATGTTTTGGTCTTTTCTTATTGGATAGCTTCTCATTATTAAATAAAACTATTTGTTTTTTCTAGACCAAATACACAAATGCTATTTTTCCCTAACAAATCATTTTAAAAGCTTCAGTTTTGTGTTGCAACGAAATAATTTGGGATTTTTTTCTTTTTTCTATTTTTTTATATCAAGATGCTGGCCTTTCAAGACCATCTTCTTTATAGATTTATTTGTCAAAAAGCAAGTATCTCAAAAATGAGCACATTTTAGAACCATTTTGCTGAGATAATTCCATATTGCTTTTTAAAGCAATTTGGCAAATGTTTTTGATGAAAAAGCTCCTAAAAGTGCCTGCACTTCTAACATTCCAACTTGAGAACAACTTTAAAAGGCAGTTTATTAGATATTAGTACACGCTCATTTTTGAAGCAGCTGTTGTATTAAATCTACACGTGAGTTATAGCAGCTGTCATCTCCTGATGTCATGAAGTTGCTATGTAAGAATTAGAATGGACTTTTCTCTACTGGCATCAGTGGGAGTCAAATCAGCCATGAAGCCTCAGTCCTGTTAGGGCTGAGGTTCTGTAGACTAAGAATGACCCCTCATATCTGAATACAACTTCTATTTGAGTTTCAAAGCCTTAAGAGATTTCAGCTTTTATAGGATTTTGCCAGGAGAGAAACAGGGTTTTCACTAATATTTCATAAAGGTATGTCTAGGAGCTTTAGGAAAAGATCTACCAGTTCTCTGCAAAAAGCAACTATTTCAATAATGACCTTGAAAACTAAATTAGGAAACAGAGGTATCTCCCTATTGAGCTGAATGGGGAAAGCACCTGAAACTAGAAGAGAATCATTTCCTAAACTGTCAGTGTTAATATTTACATAAACTAAGAATCTTCTAGAAGCTTCTATAAAGAACTAACACTTTTCCTGTTGATTATGCAACCAAGTACTTCTCCATTGTTTTCAGAAAAACACAATTTTTGTTCTTCATTTCTACATAAACAATCATATATCACATAGTAGTAGATGGCTGTGCAAGCACTGCTAGGGTACTAATTTTCTGAAAATGTTACAGTCTCAAACCCAGTAGCATATTCAAAGATGTATTCTTATATTCTCTGATAAAAACAATCTTACATCAAGTCAAAAATATAATCCAGAAAATTCTCTGAAATATACCAGAAAACTACAAAGATGAATCCACAGAGGTCTGAGTTTTGTGCTGTTGCTGTCCTTTTTGGAGGGGCATAACTTCAGCGCCTTCCTTTCTTGTATCCCTCTGGATGGGGCTGATTGATTGCCGCCTTGCACCAAGGAATGCATACACAGAAAAAATCTTTTGTCTCTTTACTTGTGGAAGAAAGGGATTAAGTTTTATGCTCTTTCCGTAATAGGTCAGAGATTATCCCCAAGTTAAACAGACAAACAACCAAAGGCTGGCTGTAGTAAGCACTTCAAGCCAGACTTTATTAGTTTTTCCTATTAAATTCGTAGCATCATCTTCTGTCTGAAGCCAGTGGCTTTTGCACAAAGGGTCACTGCTCAATGAGTACTCTGGGATCTAGGGAAACCAGAGCTAAGTTCTCTCAGGGGCACCAACATCAACCACAGCTCCCCTGCCTCCAACCACGTCCCAGGGAGTACAGGCAGAGTGAACTGCAGCCCTGAGGACACGAGAGTTTGCTTTTCCTAAGGGTGCTGGGATATCCCAATGCTTATTCAGAATGAATTAAGAACTCTGATGGTGAACTGCTCATCTCACTGTAGCTGAGGATTTGCTCAGGTGAACTTTATTTACCATCCAGTTCCTGACAGAGACAGGATTGTGCTGGCTGGTTTCTCCACACTAATGTACAGTTGTGCAGTCCATACAGTAAATGCCACTTGCCCAGAACCCTTTGTCTTGCAATTGTAATGCACTGTTCTGGTTGTGACACAGGACTGAGCAGATACATCAGGAATCAGATGAAAAATCCACTACAAGGGGCTGTAAAGACTCATACTCTCTGTAAAACAGACCACAAATTCAGCAGATGGTGACATATATTCCCATTTTAAAAAATTCCTTGTCCCTATGGCAAGTATCTATGGCAAACTGATAAATACCAGGTATGTCCCTACTGATGGGAATGGCTGCTTTCTTGGCCAACATATTGGGCATTAAAACAGGGATGAAGGCCAAGAAAATGAACATAAGTTTAAAAGTGATTTCTGAGTAGTAAGCTGTAAAATTTACAGCCTGGCACAGAGTGAACTCTGCAAACACCCTTGGCAGAAAAGCATTTCAGGAGCTCTGAAGAGGATCCTACTTAGATGCCATATAGGTTGAGGAGGCTTGCTCTACACCTACAGTTTCTCCCTAAGAAAACATTATTATGCTTTCTGTCACAAGATAAAAGTATGCCTCCATTATCTATGTGTCTCCTTTGCCTGGGTTTTGTGTGATTTAGATACTATTCTGAGTACTGAAATTTAACATCTACAGTGCGAGTTGTATTTTAATATTCGAAACATTCAAAGAAATGTATCAGGCTCTCTAATCCAAATGTTAATTTGGTTTTCTGAAAAGTGTCAGGATGAATTCTGATCACCACTTCTGCATTAGCAATGGAGTGGAGTTTCATAACCATACGTAAAGAGGAAAAGAGCTGATCAAATGTAGAAACTACCAGCTGGTTTAGAAGGTCAGTATTATGATGGGCAAGTTGTCTATGAACAAATTTACTTTTGCAGCTCTGCATTGGCCTGCAAAATCAGATCTCAGTACAAGCACATTGTCCCCAGAAGACTCTGCTCTGTTTGTTGAGTGAAGCTGGCTGAACAGCAGCATTTCTGATTTGTGAAAAAGTTTTGGTGGGAAGCAGGGAGGGTTATTTGGTTTTACTCTGAATCAAACAAAAAAATATTTTTTAATTTCCCACGAACTGGAAACTGAGAGAATATTTCATTCTGACAATCCCAGCACATGAAACTTCCTCCAGGAAATAACCTCACTGCTCGCAGCAGCTGCTCAGTGAAATCAACATTCCTTGTGCTTTCACGCTTGCTAATCACCCACCTTGCTTTCCCCGGCAGCTGTCGGGGTGCCTCAGCCCTGTGCCCGCACAGCCGCCCTGGCTCCAGCCTACAGCCCTGCCAGGATCAGGGGATCCTGCCCTGCAGCTACACCCATTGCCACACAACTGGCCACAAATCCCTCCTTTCCACAGCTTTCAGGCTCCAGCCTACGGAGACAGAATCTACCAAGCCTTTCAGCTCTACAGCAGCAATATGGGAAGCCCTGGACCATGGAGTGTTTTTAGGGCCTCAGCTGTTGGGAATCCTGGTCCACCCTGGCTCACCAGTGCATCTGACTGAAAGGTTATTTAACATAAATATTTGGAGAAAAACATTTTTATTTAGGGAAAAAGTATTAGTTCCCAGGTCCCTGGTGTGCACAAGTCACTCCTCCTAAGAATACAAACCAAGACAAATCATGAGGGGCAGGCAGACCTCTGTCTTGCCATGTCCTCATTATCCCTGAAGGAAGGGATCTATATGGACATGGAGGAGAGAAATGGATCCTCATTATTGCTGCCTTACAAGGGAAATAGACTTCCACTAAAGGCAATGTTTTTTCTGTGTAGGATTCCAGGGTATGATTTATTCCAGTGTGGAAAAATCTGCCTTTCCTAAACTCATGACAAAAATACTATCAGCGTAGTCCTTGATTTAGAATCATATACTTCTTTATTTCATGGGGTGCTCAAGACTGAGTTCAGATTAATATTAGCAAGATGCACTTAAAATTATGAATTTACACATACATATTGTAAAACAATACTACAGTTGTTCCTTTCTAAAGTACAGCTTATAGAAATAGAAAATTATTAATGAAACTTCTGAATGAGCACAATACAAAACGCAGCACTAGTCAAGACACTAAGATTACATTTATGCTACTGATCTAAACATGTCCCAAACAGCTCCCTGGCACTAAGGCATGCAGTAACTCCCACACATACTATTCAACTGTCTTCTCTTTGAAAACAGGGTATCCACATCCCTGCCACTTACTGTGGACATCCCAGGTCTGTGCCAGCTCCCAAACTCCACGCAGCAGTCCTTGGGAGAGCTCTAAAATCAGCTAAGGAGAGGAGTGTGCCAGAGGCTTCTCCAACAGCTTTGAAGTATGATGGTATTGCTGTGATTGGGAATGTAGCCTGAGATACACACACTTACAAAGCCTTAACAACTCTGAGTAACTTAGTTGACAGAATTGTGTAAATACCACTCAAATATGCAATCTTTTTATTGTGTCAGAAACCCACTGGAGTGTGGTGTGTATAACCTGGGTCAGCCACTAAAGAGGATGAGCCAAACCAGAGGCTTGGTTAAGTATGGCATGTTGACTAGAAGCCTTCATTTCAATCTTTCAGGATTTTTCATCTGTCTAAGAGCAGTTACCCACAAGAGACTAGATACATGCTAGAATGACAAGTCCTGAATCTGTATTCAAGTTTTTGGCCAAAGGAAAATAATTACTTCACTGAAGTGTTTTGGTTTTCCATTGGAAAATGTTTTTGTTTGTTTGTTTGTTTTTGTTTGTTTTGGTTTGGTTTGGTTTGGTTTTTGGGGAAAACACATGGGGGAAAAGAATTATCATATTACTTCTGCTGTTAAACTGAGATGACATACTTTTGTCTGATTCCTTAGACAATTTTCTGTAGCTGCTAGAGCTGTTGTAGTCTCATGAGCTGTCTGCATTCCCCCATTCACATTTCCTCTATCAGCTAATTAATACCATTCAACAAATGATTAAAATATCTTTTACATGCAATACAAAATGCTTTGTATCTGCCTAACATTTCTTATTTGGGATGCTTTTGCACTTTTTATTCTCTATAAAATTCTGGTTATATTCCAAATTAACAAGGTTTTCCACTACAGAAATTGATTGTTGAGCATCTTTATGACCCCATTTTTCTTATTCCTCAGATGAAACCAAAAAAGAAATTAAGACATCTCAGAATTGATTCTATTGTGACACAATACATTGTTTAAAATTATGGTTTCTATTCTACCTATGACAGTTCAGGAAAGCCAATGATAAGGTTCATATTTTCAGCCCATGTGATTTTTCTCTTTCAATAGTATCAGCATCAATACTAAATTATATTGCCTATAACTGTTACAGAAATACTACTGCAAAGTTTTTCCACATAAAGAGACACAGGTCATTTGGTGGACAGACAAGAAGGCATCAGAATTGACAAAGGTGATCAAATTTTACTCACGGAACTTCCAACAGTCTATTGAATTCATGGTCACAAGTCTTCTTTCACCACAGGGAATAACTGACAGGTTTGATGTAATGAAATAATTTGTGTAAAGTGATAAAGCAAGTCAAGAACACAATCTAAATCATGTTACTCTTAATCCCAATCAGATATGCTGGCATCCAGGATATTCACTGACTATGCAAGCACACAGAGGGCATAAGGAAGACAAATTAAACAACTGCACACATTTAGCTAGTCATTAATTACAACTTTTATTGAACTCTATGACATACGAAATTCATCAAAGTAACTTTTCTTCTCTGCAGTTTTACGAGGACATGAGTACAAACTTGTACAGAAGCCCTTTTTTTTCTGTGCTGCCCAAGACCCATACATAAAAAAAAAGGAAAGAAAAACCTTTCACCATGGTAAATTCAGCACATTTTCATTATTAAGATTTGTTAATTTCATTGATACCACTATGTACAATGAAAATCTTTCACAATGCCTGCAGACTCTTTTAGTATTCTTGTCAGAGCAACACATATAATTACATAATAAACACCAGGATAATGATAAGGGACACAAGCTTTACACTAGTAGCAGTCATTAGAGAAATACAAGCCATAGGGCCTCTTGATCCTCCATTAATATTACACTCAGTACAAAATGTCAAACATTTTGCAACTTATTCCCTAGAGAATGTTGTTAAAATCAGGCTGTATTAGATATTCAGAATTCATTAATTTTTCCTTCTTGTATATTATATTCTCCTTATACAGTTGCTTTTCATCCTATAATGGGATTTTAGGAAACTATTGCCACATTCTGTTAATGTCATTTCAAAAAAATTAGTTTGTACTCAAACACTCAGTCAAACCTGAGTGCAAATGCTACTGCTGAGAAGTCTCTATCACAGTCACAATAAATTTAACCAGTGGAGTTTGCTGAGGGACAAATTGTTCCTATCATCAAACTGAAAATGTAGAATTGTGTCAAGCTAGCAGAAAGTATAAATACTATCCTAAATATGACGATTACTTCTTCAGACAGTTGTATACAGAGCTGTTTAGACTACAACATTGTTCCTCTGAGTCATCAATATTGATAAAAAATTGAGAATTTTTTTCTGTATAGCCATTACACTAACAACCAACATTATATCCCAACATTAAACATGCTTACATAGCCTTGATCTCAAATTCTAAACTATTTATCTCTTAATTGTTCTGCAGCATAATATTAATTCAATTAACTGTCAAAAAATTGTATTTAAGACTAAGTTTTGATAAACAATCAAAAGGAAGTTATGGATAATATGAAATGTTTTCATTCTAATTGTACTGATTATGAGCTAGGATACAGTCAGGCTCCCACTTCCCACCTTGCATTAATAACAAAATCATACTTTTCAATCCAAGGATGTCACATGTAAGCAATGCAGAAATATGATTAATGAATAACTTTGTAGTAACAATTTCAGAAATGAGTTCACTCAAAAATCCATAGGTGAAAACAGTCACCACAACAAAATTATTCTCCAACTTTTCTTTTGTTTTGCGTTTTTTGGTAAAAGTTATCATCTGAGTTATGTCCTTGTAAGCATGAGAACACAGCTTATAAAAAAAAAGCCACCAAAACATTCTAAGCATATTTTTGTTATTCTATTAAAACTTATCCTAAGAAGTCAATGTGAATTGAATCAGTAATTAGATTGCAGTAACCAACAAATATTGTGGGGTTGTAATGATTTACACCAGAATAGTAGAATGCAGTATAGATCATATACAATGCTTTACAATGGAGCTAACAAATAAAAGAATAAATGTAAAGCAGACTAGAAGGGAGAGACTGGAGCCAATAAAATATAAGCTACACAGGGAGATAAGGAGTCCATAGAATGAAAAGCAGCTATCCATATAGGTATCTACATGAATATAACATATACACAGGGATGACAATCTAGGAAGACGTAGTGTGTTACACAGACTGACTCTCAAGTTAGGAGCCAGTTGGTCATACGGAAGGCAACCTTTTCACACACTTCCCTTTATTTCTGAATAATATTGTATTCTTGAAATGGAAAGAAAGCCAGTTGTGCTTGAGTTGCACCAGAGTTCCTAGTCAGGATGATCTGGTTCAAGACCTGGATGTGTTTGCAGTCTTGGTCAGCAAAGAAGCACTAGGATTCAAGACTTACCAGCCAATTTAAGAACACCTTTATGACAAGAGACAGAGTAGTTCCCTGTGGTAGATAAGAAAATTTAGCCCCTTATACATAAGCAGGGAGGTCCAAACTTAGGCTGACAGAAGTTTTCAGAAAGGCTGACTTCAAGAGGCTTCAAATAATTTCTACAAGTTTTACTAAAGGAGTACTTCTTGCACTGCCGTAAAGTGAGCACAACTGCAACATGATGCAGTAATGCCTAGATTGTTTCTAATGGAGGTTTTGATGTGAGCAGCTTGTTATTAATTAAGGCTCAATTACAACCCAACACCCAGAAGAGATGCCAGAAATACACCAGAACTTCCCTTCTGATCAGGAACCAGCCTGGCTTTTATTGCTGCAGTGGCTGCATGCATTGATACGGTGGCACAGAGGCAGCTGTCTTGACACAACTCAGAACTGAAGCAGAGCAGGGGCAGAACATCCCTCCTCCCAGTGCAGCCACAACAGCTGATGCTTAGAGGTTGAAAAAGGCCTTTCTTCTGCACACAAATTAAATAGGCCCTTTTGATTTCAGGTTATTATGCCACAAGAATTATTACCTTTTCCCCAAACAAATTTTAACAAAAAGGGAATCTGCAGACATCTTCCCTTTCTCTGTGTGATCTGAAATAAAAACTATCTTCCCCTGCAGGACTTCACAGACCTCATTTTCCTTCATTTCTGAGATCTGAGATCTGCATTACAACTCTGTTTTCAATATCAAAACCCATTTCTGTTCCTCCTCAGAAACCCATTTTACCCCACAGCAGCTGCTCACATGAAAAGAACTAATACCAGAAAACTAATATATTTTTAGCTGATTTTAATGTGGCCTAGCAGCTGGAAATAAGAACAGCTTGTTCCATGAGAATTCCACACAGTACTCCATAGACACCAGTTTGGAAAGCATTGGTAGAACTTTAAATAGCCTTCTCCAGCCTGACATGTTTTCCAGGAACATTTGCCACCTCCAGAACTCCAATTGGCCTTCACATGCTACATAGTTTTGGTTGTAACAGCTCCCTCACACTCAGAACTGAGCTGCCAGACAGAAGAAGCTCCCACATCAAAAAGGGTAGACGTTCCCAGCCAGCAGAAGCAGTGGGAAGTACTGCAGGCTATCCATTGTAGGGATGCAAGGAGATGTAGAAAACAAGAAAATGTAACAGGAGACACGCGCTTAATTATTCTCTAAATAGAATAAAAAAAATGTGTTCACAATTGTTCACAACCAAGAGTGCATATAATATTTTCAGTGTGCAGTTGTATTAATGATAAGGGAGTGAAGAACTAGAGCAAGTTTCCCAGTGAACTTGTGGATGCCCCATCCCTGGAAGTGTTCAAGGCCAGGGTGGATGGGGCTCTGAGCAACCTGGTCTAGTAAAAGGTGCCCATGCTCATGGCAGGGGGGTTGGAACAAGATGGTCTTTAAGGTCCCTTCCAACCCTAACCATTCTGTGATTCTATCATTCTGTAACTTTGGGTCTCCAAACTCAATCCAAGAAACTGTGTTACAGTTTACAGCAGCATTTCTCAACCTATGTTAAACAAAGGACCACTTTACTCTTTTGAAAAATACCTGTAGATCATCTTGAAAAGAACACTCTTTCACTCTAGAGTGAAAAACAGCTGTAAGTTTGCATGTTCAAGCATTTTTCCCAGCTGGATTCCTCTACAGGTGTCGGACTCTGGTATAGGGTCAAGTGTTTTTTTAAGAGTTTGAGGAACTGTAAGCCATAGGTTTCAATTAATTTAGCAAACACAGAAACAGTTATAAGCACAAATAATAATTTTTGCAATGTCCCATAACAATATACAATGGGAAAACTGCTAACCAGTCAAGCTATCTACACCGTTGAAGAGAGGTCTTGGTAGATGATGACTCCTGATGCCAAGTTCAGAAGTACAAAAGGCCAAAGCATAATAAAACAATCATGTAGGAAGGATAATTTCAATTTCTTGGGTGTTTCTATTTTTTTTTTGTTGTTTCTATGATTTGGAAAATTTCTCACATTAGTCATATTGTGAAAGTGGACAGTTTTAAGTTACAGGCCCTAAAAATGTTGATGTTTACTATCCCTGTTTTCCTGACGTTTCGTAAATTCACCAGTGTAAGTTTAAAACTGTTTGCTGGCTGCCAGAAATGAACACAACAGAAAAGTCATTCTGGTTGATTACTCTTTTGAAATTACCCATTTTCCTCCTAATGCAGGCCAGTGCTAGCCAACACTCCCCTTTCCACACCATGGAGAAAAGTGTACCTCAAATCCAACAGCAACTCCAGTGGGATTTGTCATTCCATCATATAAGCAGAGCTGGTTTCCTTGTTAGCTGGGGCTCCTGCAACACTGTGAGAATGCAAAGCACTCCATACAGCTGAGCTGCACCTTCTACTCACAAGGGCAGGCAGTGTTGTGTTTTGCAGACCTCTGAGCAGTACCTCAGATTAAAACAAAATGCCCTGCCTCCTTATACTTGTTTATTTTTATACTATAAATATATTAAAGTTCATTGGTGAACTTTTGAGTTCACTTCACTTTGAGTGATTTAGCTCCCACGCAACTAAAGTAAAGCCAGAGATAATGGAAAGACTGGCATTGTGCCATTCTCCCTGGTAGACATGCGTGGGTTAATTCTGGCGACAGTATGACCCAGAGAAGTTCCAGGAAACAACCTAAAGGCGATGTAAAGCCTAGTACACAAAGCTAACCATACAACCCAATTTTATCAGAATATGCTGTCATATTTCAAGCTTGTATTATTGTACAGTAGACCTAAAGAGCATATTAACTTCTCTCTAGTGAGCCTAATATTATTTTCAACTGCTTTTCCTCACTTGAAATTTGCAATTCAATGCAATCAATTTCACTTTGGTTAAACAGTTTAATGTACTCTAATAAAAACAGGCAATTGATATTCTAATTCTGTTTTATTGAAACTAGCATTGTATTATGAACACACATGACAAAATATAGCGAGTACTACGGCAGCTACTTAGGGGAGTTTTTGCTGTTGTTTGTATGAGATATAACAGCAGTTTGTATGGCACTTTTAATTTCAAGGGGCTGGAAGGTATTTTACAAATTACACCTTTAAATAACAAATCATCTTAATTTCTGTTTCTGAGATGCATCAGGATAGTCTTCTAACACTTCACAGCAATACTACATCATAATTTAAGGACCACTCTTGTAAATATTTTTTATGCATGAACTGTTTTACTGGGATAGGATCTAGGACAGTAGAGAAAAACTGCAATTCTCATTTTATTGATTGTGCATGGAGAAAGAATGTATAGAGGTGCGATATAATTAAAAGAGCTGGATTCTCTAATTTTTCAGAAAATCTATTTTGAGAAGGTCTCAAAAACTTTCTGCCTTCTATTGACTGGATCAGAGGAAACCAGGGGAAGATTTAAGCATTTTCTAAGTTTTTGCTTTGTGTTCCCTTGCTGGAAATTGCTTTAAGACTGCATAGTTATCACCAATAATCTCACAAAGAAATAAACAGAAACACTGAATAATGTCCCTAATTACCATTAACTAATGAGCAGAATCTTGTTTTTGACTGCTCTCTGTTTAGTCATCAAACATCCCGGCAGTATTGGTTCAGGAAAAAGAGTATCTTCTAAGAAACCACCCACTACACTCTTGTATTTGTTGCCAATTTTCCAGCATGATTTCAACAATCTTGAAGCCTAAAAATCTTGAAATCTGGTGAAATCACTCTCTGATACATCAGATGTCAAATTAGGCCAGTCTTTAACCTTCTGAGGACTGACCTTTCTTGACAAATTTTCATTCACGGCAAAGGCAATCCTGCTAGAAAAAAGACTAAAGAAACATGGAGCTGTACAATACTCAAAGGAAAAGTGGAAGAGAGTGTACCTATCGCTTAATGCGTTTGGATGAGTCCCTTCATCTGCATGTTTGAAGCCTTCTCTTCTGAGCATCTAAGGCTAGACTCCTACTCTAATTTTCCAAACAAATTTTCTGATGCATTCATTTGCCCTTAGAAATGATGAAAGCTCGTGCAAACATCAAATAGGAATAGAGTTGGTTTACTAGTTTGGTTTTTTTTCAGGCAGATCATCATATTCAAGGCAAAGGTTTTTGGATTACATTTTCAAATGTGAGCAGGATCACCTTCAGAAGGATTAGTGGATTTGCATTGATGGAATATTGCAACACACAAGACATATAATTATTAGTCTTAGAGTCGATACTTCTCTCTCTTACAAGCGCTACCTGCTAGCACTGATTTAATAACTTTTTCTTCCGAATTAAGGTCAAATCAATTATCTCACAGAAAGCCAAGCTTATTTGTAAATCAATTACCACCTATGTGTGTTTTGTGCTCTTATTTTTCAGTGTTTCTCAATAAATGAGAAGCTATTAAATTTGGACAAACATTTTTACAGATCAGTTGGTAGGCAGGCAACAGTAACAATATTGAATTATTTCCATAGAAATGAGCTCATTACCTCTGCCTGTTTATGGTGAAATAGTTTTAAATGTGTTTTGCATATGTGTTGCCAATCTGGTAGGCAGAGATAGTTGTAAGAAATGTAATTAATAGATAAACATGGAACAAAGTATGGGCACAAAACAGTTGCATTCTGAACTGCTCAGTTATTTTGTTAACTTAGACCTTGTCTAATTCTTGATTGATAAATCAAGAATAACATCAATCATTTCTTCTCAGAATTATCCAGTCTGGGTAAGGTGCTTAAGCCGTAATTCTTAAGTTATTAAGCACTTTCCTGATCTTCTATATCTGTGTTGGTCTTAGTGGTGATTTTAGCTGAAGGACAATTAGACTCTGAGGGCATGTCTATATATCAAGTCAGGTATGTGAGCAGGAATCACATAAATCATGCCTAAAAAGGAGCATGACATACCCAAGTTGGTATAGTAAGCAATAATTAATAAACACCAGACTGCGTCATAATATGAAAAAAAATATGCACTTGCTCAAGCAAATATTTGCCTCTTCAAACCACACACTGCTTTGCAACTTCACCATCAATAACTCTCTTCTGTGAGTCAAGACCACACCATTTTCTGTGACAAGACAAAGAACTGAAAGGTGCTTCACGTTAGTAGTTCAAAAGCAAAACCAGGATCAAATATTAATTAGAAAGCAGGAGTACTACACACATGAAGTTCACTTTCTTTTACAAGTTTTATATTTTAAGGGATATAAAGGACACAAACTTGAGGGGCATTTACAAACAAACAAAATAGAAACAAACCCAGTATCTACTGCGTAACCAAACACCAATGCAACAATCCAGCCACAAACCTGAGGGATCACCAAATAAAGATGTATTCTAAAGAAATATAACTGTCAAGCAAAAAGTACAAAAGGAAAAACCTCAAGTGAGAAAAAACCAACTGGACTGAAACCATAAAAGAGCCTTTACAGTTCTTTTTTCGTCAGCTTATCCAGGGTAGCTCTTCATTCCAACTCATTACAAGACTCAGGCTCAAGGATTTAGCTGTCTAGAGAGACTTTTTGCCATCTGGAAGATTGATACCTATTTACCCATTCTCTTTTAGCTTCATCAACATACAATTCTTTTCTGAATTGTTATAAAAATTAATTTCAAACTTTCCATGTGCTTGCTCCCATTTATCTTCTGGATCTCTTCCACATTTTCTCTTTTAATATCAGAATTTCTTTTGAATTCATGTTTTCTTCTCTGATAACTATATATCTGCCATATCTTCTTTATTCATACTGGACAATGCTGTGTTAAAAGCCTACTTGGCTCATTCTGCTGTCTCTTTTCCTGCCCTCTCGTCTCTCAACTTTACTCACACTTCTGTTTTCAAAGCTGATCTATAAAAAAACTTTCCCTTCCTGATTACAGTTCCTAATTTCATTCACTGCCTGCTATAATTTCTTAATTAATGCTCTAACTATATAATTAAACTTTGCCACATTTTTTGAAACACCTGTCAGGAAACAAGCGCTCCAAATAAACTTGTAGTATTAGTGAATAGGTTGCTATTAACTACAGCCTCTCATCTATCTCTGTTTTTATACACATTGAGTACATCTTTCTCCTGTCTTAGCAGGTAAATCATCTGGGATGGGAACAGTGTTTCGGTTTGGTATTTGAAGAGCCCTGAAGAGTAGTTTCCAACTACTCTTGAGAGAGAAAATAGTATAAAGAGACTTAAAGAATTCATAGTTTCTTCAGACTGGACCTGGTTTGGTTAAATATGTGAGGAGCCTGTCCTACAGACCACTTATTAGTAAGCAATAAAGAATACATGTATTGGAAAGAAAAGGAACTTCCCTACATGGCCCTCTCCAGGGACCTGTTGGGCAGTGCTGGGCTCTGCACAGCTCCCAGCCAGATCTAGGGCCAAGCAGCAGCACAGGAGGACACGAAACACCCCTGGGGGCTCCTGTGTCAGCACAGCTCTCCATGCCTGCACACTAAGCTGTGACAGATGCCCTGAACAGGCTCCGATTTGTTAAGCAATTGCCACAGAGCTCGAGTTATGATTGCAGGCAGTCCTTGCTACCAAAGACCTACTGCTTTAACATCAAAAATGAAGATGAGTCACTAAAGCAACTTGGGAGCATCATTGAGCAAGGACTGACTCAAATATCTCTGCTGTGACAGCGTCTGCTGTGACATCTAAGAGAGCACTGCCCCGGGGTGTTCTCTGCATTATTATCTCTCTCCCCAATGTCTATCTCAAATATTGAAACTCCATTCCTGCTGTAGGCTCAAATGAAGAAGGAATTTTGCCCTTTCACTTTCTTCCAGCAGCCTGCTTATTTTAGAAGACTTTATCAGTCCATCCAAGCTGAAATTTTTGTTTATTGGGGTCTTCCCCTGACCCTTCTAAAACAGCTCCTCTGAGCTTTTTCCAAATGGCAGCAGCAGTTTTATAAATTGGCATGATTCATACACTGCCACTCACACTCTGAAGGGTGGGTATGATCCTGTCATATGAATTTCAGTCTGGTACAACCTGGAAAAGTTATGGTTGGCAGCATATAAACAGAGATGGTCTGCCTACAGACTCAGGAAGATGCAGTTCAGATTTGGTAGGAAAATTATCCTTGTAATCCTCAGACACATTAATTTAATGTGGTATAAGTTTTTGACAAATGCACCAAAAAAAGTTTTCCCATACTTTTGCTTTAAATTGAATTTTCTAGCTCTGGAAATATTGTTCCTCTTTATATATTTATATTTATATATTTACCACAGTAAATCAGTTTTTACACATCAGTTTTTACATTGTTGTTTTGGGGAGTTTCATCTGGAATAGATTGTCCCAGGTAAAGTAGACAGGGACAGAAGAAGTTATAGAGATGGACTCTTTGATTTGTGTGTATATGAAAAGTAGAGGACTGAGTGAACATATATAGAGAATATAAAAACAGCTGTATAGCCTTTGAAACAATACCTTCACACTATTTGGGATTAAATGTATATTCGGAACAAATAACAGAAGGAAAGAAAATAGGCCAGTATCTCAAACTCATTTTTTTTTAAACTCCACATCTCAATGACCTGTCAATCTGATGCAAATTGACTGGATAATTGATTTATTACAGTACTAGGACTTGGAGATACAATTAGATCAATTGCAGATAGGCAGAGGACACCATGGCATCTTTATCCCCATGGCAAACCTCAGCAGTAAATTGCAGAAAAATGTTTAAAAACCCTTGCTATCTATGCTCCATTTGATACAGATCCGTCAATCCTATTCTGCGCAAAGACAGCTTTAGAACTAGTGAGACTTGTTCAGCTACCAAGTATGTTTATTTCACATCCTGTATTATGAGACTGTGGCTGAGAATTTTTTTCTTGTTTCCAGCTACAATAAACTTCTGCCACTCTTCTCCTCCAAGCAAAGTGAACCTACAGGCAGACCAGGAGGTGATGTTTGAATTGAAGAGCAGCTGTTTGGAAACACTTTCTCAAGACATCCCCAGATATCCCTGGCTGCTCAACATCCTGATCCACTACACATTCCTAAACATGTTAAGCAGATTTGTTCTCCACCTGCAATCAGGATGTGAATTATCTGTGTGCTTTCAGAAGGGACACTGCATTAACTGAATGGATAGCAGGCACCTGATCCTGATGTCCTGTGCCAAACACTAACAGCCTGAGGCACGTGCCTCTTCAAACTACGTCCGGTGATATCGTTCATGTGTAGAATTGTGTGCAAACACTGAAGCAGAGATGGGTTTGTCATAACACAGACTTCCCCAGCTATCATGAGGATTATTTCTTAGGAAGAAAAAAATGAGTACATTTCAAAAATGAACAAGATGTAACAAAGGCAAATTAAATGCAGATGACAAGATGTCACAATTTCAGACATCAATTGCTCAAATGTAAATACGATATCCTAATCACCAGGATCTGAAAACAAGTCTTTAAGACCAGAGTTCCTAAGTCAGAAAACAAAGAATGATTGCAGTAGGTGCTGTGAACATGTAGTTCATTGTAAACTCCCTCAGAAACTTGCTCTGAATGAGGGAAAACACTTTCTCCCTCTCTCTTTTCCATTTAGATTCCTAAGTATTAATTATTTTGAAGCTTGGGAATGCCAAATTTGAGGGCTTTTAATAAGAGTCCTCACAACAATGTAACTTCTGCATGTGCCAATTCTGTGATAGGCAATTTAAATTCTGCAGAAAAAAAAATGCTTTAAGTTTAAAAAAAACCCCAAAAAAACGAAACCCAAACCAACTGATACCAGCACTGTGTTAGAAGGATGCCACCTACCGGGCACCTCATCAACCTCCAGCAAGAGGCTTGGACAGGTGGGTGATGTGGGTTTCAGAAAACTGAAAAAGACTGCTTGGTATAGTAGCTCCCTAAAACTGGAATAAGAAAATTAAAAATTAATACCTCTTGGTGCTCCTTAAGCCCAGGGTTTCCCACAAGCTCAGGGTTTTCTTTCTTTTCTGTCAGCTTTCTCATGCCCCTTTTTTTTCTCTTGTTCTCATAGCAGCAGCAATAGCCACGTTTCATAAGCATGTATTCTTTGTATTTTCCTATTAACTCTTCCCCTCCTAGTGCCTATATTCCTGATGGGAAGTCTGCATCTTAAAAATCTGTTTACCATTGTTTTCTGTTCTCCTCCCTTAGGCTAACAGGTACTGTCCAGGTTTTCCATTGAAAACAATTAAAAGATGCAATATAGGCACACATATGTAGAGATGTACACAAGCAAATGTGATGGAATTAATATCATGTTTCAGGGAAAACTCAGGCTGTGCTTTAGGCTCTGCTTGGTGTGGTAAAAAAGAAAAGCTAAAAAAGAAATTTCAGCCTTGAGTTTATATTCCCTGTTTTTGTGAAATTAGTTCAGCTGTGTTATTTAATTGTTCAGCCACTACATTCTACTTCAACTATTGTGTCTCCTTGTTGTTTAAAATATTGTTTTCTAGTAGCAAGCTCTCAGGCATATTTATGTCTAGCATCCCTTCCAACTGTGGAGCGCAAGATGTCAGAAAAATCCTCAGAACTGGAATGAGTTTATAGTCTCCATGATTACACATAAACCTTCAGAAAAGCACGTAACTCTTGCTCATGTCTTGTTACAGAGGAGTTACAAAATAGAGGGACACATTCTTGTTTACCACTTGCACCAATTTATTCTATACTAGCAGAGTAAAAAGACTTTGAAACAAACATGGATTATAACTACCTTCTCCACATTCCTTTTCCCCAACAGATTAATGCAAAGTAATATTAATTACGTAAGCAGATTTTAAGTCTTTGCCTTAGATCCTATTCTCATTTTCACTATGTTCACTGTTTGCTACATTGACAGTAAAAAAGGACTTCATATGAATCAACTTTTTTCAAGTACGAGTTAAGGCTTTAATACAACAACAGTGTGATATACAAGGGCTTACAGGGTTTGGTTTGCATAGTCCTAAAAGAAGTATCTATATTCCTTCTGAGAGTATTCCTTTTGTGATTGGAAGAGAAATTTGGTGCAGTAACTGATGTCGTAACAGCACAGATGTGCTTTTTTTCCATCAACACACAGTTCTCTCTTCTCACCCAAACCAGGGTGAGCCTACTTACATTGTTCTAACCTCCCACTCCATGGGAGCTCTATAATTACTTACTATTTCACTCCTACTACCATAGCGCAGCAATCTGAGCTTAACCAGCACCCAGATGTCAGCAAGTCAAGCCCACTTTTTAAATCCATGGTCACAGATCTTTCATACCTGTGATTCTCAAAAGGAACAACTGTGTTACAAGAATCTCAGAGCATGTCTGCACAGTGGAGGGACAAGGTGTCACATTTGTGCTCGGTTTGACTGCAGGTATATGTGTGCCTGTCCCTACCTGAGATCTGTCCAGTCTCCTCACTAGACACTGAGATTAATTTTGTCAAGTATTTTTATTGTATTTTACCATTCTACTTCCAGGCATAAAAAGACAGATGCTCTGATTCCAGCCTGGATAACCACTGACTTAAATGTATGAATTCAGGCTAGTGATTTAAGTGGTTATGACTTGTTTATGGAAATGCCCATTATAAACTGTTTCACAATCCCTGAATAAAGAGAGTTCTGCCCAAGGGTAGCAGAAATTATGGGAAGAAAAATGCAAAAGAGAGGGTTTCTTTAATTATTAGCCAACCAGATTGGCTCTAAGCAGAATGGCAAAATAAAATCTGTAAGCAGATGTGATAGGGGCCTTGTTTCAACATGACAAGAATTGCATCATGCACATAGACCATACTTTAGGAGTGTATCTCCTAGCTACAGAAGCCCCTACTTCTACTTACATAAACAATGTAGATAGATTGTCTTTTTCTCCTCTTGGGAAAAGTGGCATCATACAAGTTAGCTTGTATACTCGAGAAGTACTACATTTTTCCTGTCTGTATGTCAGTGCTTCATACTTGTTCTGTTTGCCTAGAAAAGTTCACTTAGGATGAGGGTACTATGGAAAATAGTTTGTAAAATGCTGCTTTAATAAAGTTATAAGAAAAAAACCCTAAATTACTGATTTTTAAGAACACCAAATCTACCTTCTCAACTTTTCCACCCTCATGCTTTGACTACACCCGAGGATTATCCTGAAATATCGAAGAGAATTAAGAAGGAGGAAACTGCTCAGGACTAATAATGTACAAATTAAGCAAAAAGGGGAAAGAGGAAAGACAGTTTTCAACTAGATCTCTCTCTCAAATAAATGTGTGGATACCTGATCTGGTCTCCAAGACTTTCCTTTTTTTTATTTTTAACTGGGAGTTCTATCAATCACCTATTGCTTTGGGATTCAGCAGATTTTGAGCAATTCAGTGTACCGAACATGATTGCACCAGCATGATATTCCTTTCTTTATATACACACATTGCAACAGGTATGAAACCCTATGAGAATTGTAGAGATGTCAAGTATGGTAAACAAATATATTAAATATTTTACAGGATCCCATATTTTAACTACTTTGAACAGTAGATCACATCTTGTATTAATTCCTTTCACAGAAAAACCTGCTCCTGACACTTCAGTCTCTCTGATGGGATGGCAGTGCTTCCAGCTACAGGAGCTAACTCATGGCCCAGCACTACTTTGTTTCTCTTGCAGTGTTAAAATCTGCTCTTAAAAAAATGCCTTAAAAGGAATCAAAGTATGAAGAACAGAGTTGTACCTCCTTTATCAGGGTAATGGTAATGATCCACAGAGAAAATGCAGAACTCCACAGAGTTCTTCATGGACTAGCATAAAACCTGAACGCTAACAGACTGGCTGTCAGACTGCCACCTTCTTGAAGATTGATGAGCTTTATTCAGGAGCATTAAGATTACTTTAACATTAGCTATCAATAGTATTCTATGTATAACAGCTTTAGCTTTCTGATCTTTTTTCAGTCTAAAGCACTTAAATTTCTGCATTGTTTTCACTTTCCACCTTTGTTTTTACTAATGGATGAAATTTTTAGCAAAGTCTCTGAGTTCAATGATGTTAAAAGACCTTCTAAAGAAAAACATGATACTTTCCTGTGTTTGTAAATCACTGCTGTCTATATATCAGGTCTCTTGGAATTGAATTAATAAAACCAAATTAATGCAATAAAGTCAGATAATAAAGCCTCTGCAGACTATAAAGGTAACTCCAAAGTTACAAACCACTTGCATAACCTTCATTTAGACTTTTTGGGAATAGTTACTACAGTTATACTTGCTAGTTCTCACACTTCTTTTTCCCTTGGAATCCTTTTTCACTGAGTTTTTAAGGATTAACAGTGCCCACTTAATGAAGAGTGATTCAATACTTTATCACTGGTAGCCAGTGGATTTCATTTACTGTACATACATAAAACCTTGCATGGTAGACAGATTAATTCATTTCTTTACATGTTTTATTCCTTGGTGCTCATTACTGCAGTATAAATGCTTCACTGACAAATAATTAACCTCCAAACCGCTGCTGTTTGGTGAGGGATAGCATTACCATGATTCCACAGATGAGGAGCCAAAGCTGAATTGATGGGTTGGCATTTTTTTCCTTAATCAAAGACTTCTAAAACTTTTTACCTGCTTTCAGTAGCTCAGCATATTACACACATGAAGGATGAAGAAACAATATCTAAGACATGGAAGGAAAAACATTTAAAAGGGAGCTGACAGTGTATTATGCTTTTGTAAATGTTGCATAAACATACATTACTATTACAATGTCCCCAGCTTAGGCAGCACATCCTGTAGAGGTATTTTCCCATGGAATGTTGCCTTTTATTTCAAGCTAAGTTGTGTCTGTGTTTTCTAAATGTCCTAGGCTATTTTTGAATTGTACATAAAAACCTCTTCGTCCTTCAAGTTCTTACAGAGATGACATAATTTCTGCTATTTAGCAGGTGAGTTGCTGACCCTACTCTTGAGTTCCAGTTCCTTTGGAGAGATCAGTGCTTCCAGCTCTTTTCCTTTCTTCCATTTTAGGATATGCCTTGATGCCTTCTTTTGAGACCACAGTAATTCCCTGACTCACAGAATAAAATTGGCTGTAAAGGACCTCTGGAGATAACCTAGTAAATCCCCTGCTCAAAGCAGGGCTAACTTCAAAGCTAGATCTGCTTTTACAGGGTCATATCCAGGCTAGTGTGAATATCTCCAAGGATGGGAATTCCACAGCTTCTCTGGGCAATCTGTTCTAGTGCTCTACTGTTAACACTCATCTGTTTGCTAATGATTTGGATTTGACTGTGATTTAGAAATGTCCCCAGTATCATTTGATTAACACTATTGGATTTTAGTGGCATTTACTCTGGTAAGAGTGTGAGACATTCTGCTATTTCAAGACCTTTCATCTTCAATATATCTTGTGCAGACAATTTACCAGCAGCTTTTCTGAAACACTTCCTTCTGGATAAAGTGCTGGAAAGCACTAATTAGCTGCTCTCCTTGTCCTATCTGACTTTCCAGTATCAAACTGTGCATCTAACATAATGAATTTGGCTGTTAGAGAGGGCCTGGAAGTGATGACATTTAGCATGAGTGGGTTGTTTTGTTCCTGTCTCATTGCATGATTGTTCTTGTGCTGATTTGTTCTTGATTCATCGCCTTAAAGATCTTTAATTTCTGTGCATACATGGAATACCCTATCATTTTTCTCCTCTACTGCCATCATCAAGTGCACCCTTTCCCATGGCTTCTTCACTTTTCTAATTAATATCTTTATTGCCAAGGGGCTCACAGTGGAAATAGCTATCACAGTGCAGTGCACTTCTGGTAGTGCCTTCTAGGTAGATTCTGCAGCAAGCTGTTGACATCCTCTGGCTTCAAACACACTCATAAATTTAGTATTATACGGGCCTGCCACGCTACATATTCTTTTCCAGTTTTCACATCTTTTAATGTATTTATCAAATTTAATGTACAGCTAAACTTTACATGCAAAATTATTTCTGCAGGAGTGTCTGTTATAGAAATATCTGGATGCTTACTTGTATCCTTGGACTTTTATCTGCATAGAATAAATGTTCTCACATACTACCAGCCATGTTTTGTGCCACCAATTCATTTTTTCCCTAAGTCAGGCCCAAAACTTGTACCCCAATACTGATGCTCATTCTTACGGTTATTTTTTCTTAATTTATTTGAAAATATGTATGTCTCACCACTACAAATCTCCTTTTTTTTAACAGCAACATTGCTCCTGGCTGCTTTCCCTAGAGACATTCTTCAGCTGCACACTTTTCAGCTTTGATCTCAGTTTGCTTTGTAGTGTTTAGCATACATCTTAAACACCTGCTTTTCATTTTTCATTTGATGATACTTCCATGCTCACTGGCAGCTTGCTGGGTTTGTGTCTCTGGAGCAAGCCTCTAACACGGACTGTGGTTGGTGCTTCTCTGTGGGACTGTGCACACGAATGACAGCTGACCCACATTTTATCATCTATGTGTCATCACAATTACTGAAATGTCCCCTCACCTGATCTGTGTCTTTTAAGCTCTAGGTATTTTAGTGGTATTTCTAGGATTTTCAAGTCTCCTCCGCTAACATACATACTTTTATTTCATTTCTACCTCTCCTACTAGAAGTTTCCAACATCCCACTCCCCTCTTCAAAACCAGTCTTTTCAAAATCATTTCAGCTGGCTGATTCACTGGACTCAGTAGGTCCTCAGCTTTCCTAAGATTTCTTTGCTCAACAGAGCACTTGTCTCTCTGAAACTATATACTTCATATTGCTCCAACTGTCTATCCACATTTCTTCTGTCAGCTTCAGAACTTTTGCCTTATAGACATCTATAAATCTTCTCATCTCTCTGTACAAAAGAATATGAGAAACAGGATCTTCCTCATTCTTTGCCTGAAGTCCAGCAAATAAAAAAAGATTCCATCAACCAAACCTGTGCATTTAATGAAGCTCTCTTCTTTCAGAAGGTCTACACTTCTTGCCTTTCTCTGTGTGAGGAGCATAAAATTTTCTCCAGTTTCTGTCTGTGAACTTGGTTTAGATTACTGCCATAAAGACTGGTGCATAGCTCACAGTCTGCAAGTCCTGCTCACGCTTAAATTAACTGGCTTTTCAGATAGCTTCTGTACCCTGCCCACTGAAGCTTGGCACAACAAACCCATGAAGAATAAATATCACCATCTTAACATCGTTACACCAGTGTTTTAACTACACATGGTTTTAACTACAAATGGCTCCTGGAAGACATTAGAGCCTTTAAACTCTGCTGCAAAAGTTCCTCACCAGAAATCTTCACAGATGTGTGCTGTGAGACTCTGCCAGGTAATAAATGACAAATGCATTGTCAAGGGTATTGCTTCTCTCTACTCTGAGCTTCTCCATTATGAACTTTCTTCTGTTGTACTCCTGTCTCCTCCCAGACATTAGCTGCTCCTTCTCACCTGTTTCTACTCTCCATTCTTTCAGTACCATTTACAATTGGTCAGACCTAGTTTCTTCCAAGCCTCCTGCCACTGCAGTTTGATTCTCTTTCCCAGTCCTTCAGTTTCTCCCCTTCTTAACTCTCATTTTCTTGACTTCATAACTCCAGTATATTTAGTGGGGAAGGAGGGAGGTAATTCTGTCTCTTCCAATGCATCTTTCTCCTGATGTTCCAATGTCCTGCAAGTTCCTGCCCCAGCTAGCCTCCAAATGCCTATTTCTGGAAATGTCAGTGATTTTCAGGTATCAGTTTCTCCCTCAGCATCTAACTTGTTGTACAAGCTTGTCCTTCTCAAATGACTCCTGCCCCAAACTGCACACTCTACTGGTCCTCAGTACTAACCCCTAATTCCAGTATCCCTCTTCCATGTGTGAAACCATTTCCATTTTTCCACACTGTTTATACCTCTTCCTGCTCTCCTTTTGTCCTTTAGCCGTGTTCTATCTGCTGTCTCTTAAGCGGCACAAACTGGCTTATAGTACTGCAAAGCTGCAGCTGCAGACGAAAGCTCTAGAAGATCTGGGCTGTACATGTGTGGGTGTGTTCTTGCACAAATGTAGAAGGTTCAGTCTTGACTCAGAAGCCATCTACTGCCAAGTTCATTTTCCACCGCATGGTAGCACAAGAACTTCTCAGGCAAAAAGAGCGACCAGAACTTGCGAACATAAGCAAAGCAATATATCGTGCACTGAAGACCTTCAGAGATCATGAAAATTATCTGGCTAAAACTTTCCAAATAAATCCAACAGATTGAAGATAGAGACACTTAAAAAAAAAAAAAAAAGTATGCACTGTGAGTAGGGCTGTATTCTCTCCCACTATCACCTGCAGTCTGTTGCATCCTTGTCCATCCTAGCCATGTTCACTGTTGAGTTTCAAGACACTTATCATAGTATAGTGAAATTTTGAAAACTAAAATAGCATTTTAAAATGAAATATTTTTGTACATAACCGAAATTTTTATTGCTTGCAAAAGTATTTTTATAATGATAGTAAAATCCAGATTTAAAAAAACCCTGTAATCATTAATATGTTTAATTTTCCCTTGAAATAAATTTGAACATTTTCAACAGTAAAATTAGTTCTGAAATACAATTTCTTAAATTCTATACTGAAGTAGTTGGAATAACTAACTATCTTTAAATATTAAACCCATGTAATTTCTCCATGTGGAATTACACATCAGTTGAAAGAAACATAATTCATCAGTTCAAGAAACCTCTTATCAGACATATTCTTTGATGTGGTATGTGACATGTCTGTAACATTTGATGACCCACATTATAATAAATATACTGATCATATGTTGCAAGGTAAATTATAGGCTTTGATATTAATAAAGTTCTGTCCCAATATTTTGCAAGGAGGTGGAGATACTTTCAGTTACTAGTTGAGGTTCCTCAGGACCCTTTCTGCATACAGTGCACACATATCTCCTTCGGGCTTAATCACACTCATTTCTCACAAGCTATAGCCCATTGAGCCCCACTTCTTTTCCTCATATTAAAGGGGAGGCTGCTAGTTTAAATACAAAGATTTGTGTAATTTCTGTCATTGTGCAGATAAATCAAACAGCTACAGCAATGACAAAATGCTGGAGAGGGCTTAGACTACTATTTTGCATGTAAACCTGAACAGCAGATGAAAAAAAGGTGATAAATTTATTTGGTGACTATCTCTTGGTTTCTCCGATGACGACCTCTGATTACATCAGGCATTTCATGAGATAAACACTTTTCTCCCAAAACATTGCAGATCTGACTGCCAATAAAGTCAGCAGGATTCAAACACTTATAAATCCAAACACACTCATTTTCTTTTCAGTGCTGAAATTACTCCAGTCTTTAGGAAGCACATACTATCAAATACCCTGAGACAATAGAAACAAAAAAAGCAAGAAAAACCAGATGACTAGAAAATACTGGACTTTATCTGTGAGAACATATGGTAACAATGATTATTATTTATTACTTGAACCTGCTTCAACCCAAAATGTACTTGGCAACATTTGAACACAGAAGAAAACATTGTATTATAACAGAAAAGAGCTCAAAGGCTTAAAAGAGTCAAGCCCTTCAGCAGTCTGTAGTAGTGGAAATGGTCCTCAGAACATTAAAGGAGGTCTCCACTCACACAATTTGTTCCCCATCACCGAGTTTTAATCAAGACCAGAGCTTAAAAGACTGGCTAAACTCCAAGCACTACAACTCTGCACAGTCAGGAGCCCATGATCAGCTGTCTATGGGTTACTCTTTCAGTTTCTCAATGTTCTTTAACATCCTGAAGCAAAGCCAAAGATTTACCAGAGATGCTCTAAGCTAGTTTGACTAAACTGCCCTTTGAAATCTAAATTGAATTTCCCATGCTACAATATAGGGAAATGGAAGAGAGTGCTGTCTATTAGTTAATTAGGCATTTTGTAGTATAACTTTCCCAGCGTTCATCTCTACCACAAAACGATCAGGTGCATATAGCATTCAGAATATCTCTTTCTTCTGTGTTTTCCCCTTCCTCCAAAACACTTCTTTCTTTAAATTTTATGTTATTTGATGCATATATATGTATATTTGATGCATATGATGTATACTGATGCAATTTCTGCATCCCGTACCCTTCAGTCCTGTTTCCACCCCTGCAGCAGCACAGCTGAGGATTACAGCAGTAAACCTACTGTTGCCTTTCCATTTTGTTTTGGAGAACACAGAAAATGAAGATTCCAACAGGACTTGGATTGACTGGTGAGAACAGAAGGTTCTTATCAAGAGAGATCCAACTTTTAGTCACATGAGGACACCCATCAGTCTTAGACACCTTTTTTACCCGGAAACTTTCTGAAGTTTCTCTAAGCAGCCTCAGTAAATGTGTGAGCATCCTCTCTCTCCTGCCCCTCAATATTTAAGGCTGGATGAGAGTGCACACAGCATGTTTAAGGGTATGAAATGTTCACCCTGTTTCAGGCTGCTAGTATAGTCTGGAGACAGATTATCATGACAATGTAAAGATCATCTAATATCTTTTTGTGTTCATTTTACTCCGATGGATGATGACAGCCCATAACATAAAAAGAGCTGTAACTTCATGGGACAGCATTCATTCCTCTTCCATGAGGAATCACACTTGTCCATTAAAAGATGCCTACCATCTGCCTGTTAGGTGGCACATGGCAAATTACAGCATCATGTTCCAACAGCGAAAAGGGAGTGCAATCTAAGAGAAGAGACTGGTGATGAAGCACCTGCACAGCACAGGTAACTACAACTACAGAACACAGGCTACAGGTCACTAAGATTATGTGAATACAGACAGATACCAAGAAATAAAGTTGGAAAAAACCACATAGTGATAGGTCTGCTCAAAAGAATGTAGCTTGTGCAAAATAAAGTGAGATACAAAGAGATTCTGTGCTGAAGGAAATGTAAAACATCACCAGTTTGGCACTGAACCATAACAGGGGTAAATTTAAACAGAAAAATCATTTTTAGGGTTCATGTTGCTTCTTTACAGATCACAAGCCAGATCCAGTGGCCTTGAACACTTCCAAATATGCAGCATCCACAATCTCTCTGGGCAACCTGTTCTGCTGTCTCACCACTCTCATCATAAAATGTTTTCCTGTTATACAATTTAAACCTCTTTCAGTTAAAAGGCATTCCCCTTTGTCCTATCACATGTCCTTGTAAAATGTCAGTCTCCAGCCCTCTTGTTGACCCGTTTTAGTTACTGGAAAGCTTTTATAAGGTCTTCCTGGAGGTCTCTCTTCTCCAGGCTGAACAGCCCCAACTCTGTCTGTCTTCACAGCAGAGGTTCCAGCCCTCTGATCAACTTCACATCCTTCTTATGTTAGGGGTCCCAGAGCTGGATGCAGCACTACAGGTGGGGTCTCACAAGAGCAGAAGAGAGTGGGAGAATCACCTTCTTTGGCCTGCTGGTCACGCTGCTCTTGATGCAGCCCAGGACATTTCTGGCTTTCTGGGCTGCACAAACACATCACCAGCTCATGCTGAGTTTCTCTCCAACCTGGTATTCTGTGACTCACTTAAACCATGATAGCTAGATTTGCTACAGATAAACTGCTCAGGCACACACAACTTCTAGGAGAAAGCAATATACAAACACAATACAACTGCAGAGCTACCTGTGATTTTTCTAAGCAGTTAACACTCATTACTGATATCGGCTGGAAGGAAATCAAGACTAAAAATGGAGGCATCCATCTGCATATATCATAGCTTAGATGCTACAGTCATTTGAGCTTTTTGATGTTAGAATATACCTCAGTGCTGCCTGAGAGAAACGGAAGAGGCTAATTCACTCTATGAGTTTATTCAGTCTTTGATTACCTTTCTCTCTCTTCCATCGAGCTCTAAACAGTGCCATGAATTACTGCAGTTTTTGTTATGTGAACATTGAAAAGTAAGTAAATATTTCATTATTAAAAAACCACCGGCAGCAAATGTAGTTGACCTTTGAAGGGACACTGTACCAAACGTGGAGTCTCATTCCCATCACTAATAAAAGGTAAAATAGAAGTTTAGTTTGTTTTTCTTTTACAAGTGTATCTCAGCACAGTCTCAATTACAAAGCTTTGACATCTTTGTAATGGCAATACTGTGTTTTCAGAGGCATTTAATATATTTAAAAATGGTATTTTTAATTGTCAGCTTAATTCTGAGAAGACAACTCTGAAGACAAGGCACAATTCATCTTGACTCAAGGACCCTCCAAATATGTCTGTAAGCTCACTTGGCATTGCCTGCAGACTGTTCAATTTCTAGAAGAAATAATCAGAATAAAAATCCTTTTTTCTGATTGTTGAAGAGGGCAGTTTAGCGCTTCACAGAGCACCCAGGAAGAGAAAGGCATTTCAAACACCTGCTTTAGAATAATAACAATTTTATAACCCTTGCTTTATCCCATGGTAATGAGGACATCACAAAATAAATATGTCAAAGCCACCAGCAATTTTGCATCATATCTTAATACTCCTTGAAAGTACATACCACTAGAGCTACCATGACTAAAATACAGTGAAACCATAGATTTAAAAATACTGCAGAATTTATTGAATGTATTATTCATCTAACTCTTGGCAATAGTTAACATTATTCATCAAAAACCATGGGCAAAGTGATTTGGTTCTTATGCACTGCTGGATATGACCAAGCAAGAAATTATTTGCTAAACAGTGTCACATGAAACTCCAACACTGAAATGTGACATATTAAACTGAAATGCATGCTTATTTCAAAAATCACTCCTAAGAGTGTGGTGAGAGCAGCCATTTCTGCCAAATCTATGTCAGGTCTTCTATATTATGAATGATAAAAAAGCCAAGGTCCAGATGACACTCCATGACACCTTTACTGAGCCCCACACGATTACAGTGGAAAAAGGAGTATGGCCATCATATTGAGGAGCAGTAGATAAGGCACACTTACGTTAATTGCATTTTCCAGTTGTGTTTTTGTACAATATCTACAGGTAAGAAAATGAGTAATGTACCATCAGTCCATCTCCTGAAACCAGGAGTCGTCCTTCCTGCAGGTTCCCTGGGTCTCTGGTGCAGACGTTAATCTGATCGTTGTAGAAAATCACCTTTCAGGACTACACTTCAGTGTGTAACTTGCTAAAACCAGTTCTAGCTCTCCTGCCTATCATATGATCCTAATTCAGAAGGCATCTTGGGACCCATGGAAAACACATGGCAGCATACCTGTGATGTGCTTTATATCTACTCTTGTTCCCAGCGCTATTCCCTATCAACTACGACCAATAACCCTACTTTCCTCTTGTGGCTGAACTCCGAGATTTCTTGTACTTCCTTGATTGAGTGATAAATCTTTGCATGAATCCATACAAAGAAGAACAAACAGCCAAAAGGAGCTCACTGCCAGAGGGCAACTATCAGCCCCAAGCCCTTCCCACTCTCCTTAAACAAGAGTCACCTCAAAGCATGGAGCCAACTGAATAGCTCACAGACTCTCTGGTAAGGCAAGACCCTATCCTTGGTTTCTTCAGAATCTGGTCTGAAGAAAAATTCCTGTGGTATCTATGGATACTACCTTGATTAAAAATGTGTACAGCTGAAACATGGCTGTAACTAACCACACTTAGCAGTAAACATGGATTTTCCAATTGCAACTTCCTCTCAAGTTCAATGCTGTTAGCGGTGTTCCTTCTTGACTGAGACATGGCCAATTATCTCTGCCATTGTTATCTTTTATTAGGCAGTTCTTCATGTGAGCAATTCAGTGTTCTCCTCATTTAAGTTACTAAGTAATTCACTCCCTTGATGTAACTAAAAGCAATGTCAAGTGGGAAGTGGGTATAAGAGCAAAAACCAATATAAAACAATGTGTGATTATGTGCCATTATTTGGAAGGCTAATGCTAGTAAATACAGAGATTAATACTGAAGAAAATGAGATCAGAGGAAAATGATATACAGCCTTAAAGGTATTGGTCATTTATTTCTGGTTACCTTTATCAAAGAATCAATTGACATTCAATCCTGTTAGAAGGTGCTTGGTCTACTGTTAAGTACAGAGTATTCATATTTCAGATCGAGATCATCACCTGGCCTTCAGCAAAGTCTTAAACCTTCTTGACTATTTACAGTGCAAGTTTTCCAAGAGAACAAATTTAACTCTGTGTGTAGTTCTAGGTAGGGACCTGACTGGATGCCACTCTTAACACAAACAATGGTTGGAAGGGCTCAGCACATAACAGGATCACTCCTGAAAGGCTCAGGTATGATCTGTGCTGGCATTAATATGAGTTTCAATGTTGACTTCAATGGAAATAGTTAGGACCCGAACACTTGTTACCAGAAATAAAACAAAACTGAGTTTACCAGCTTACCAGTATGTAGAACCAACTATCACTTTCAAAACTGAATTTCACGGTATTTGCTAGCAAAACTTACAGTCAAGTATAGCTCAATTATTTAGCTGATTATTTTCTCAATACTTCTATTTGCATGCATTATTTTTAAAATAAGCATAGAAGAGTCTTTTTTTCTATCTAATGATTTTTCAGGAACTTTAAGCCATTATATGCTCTCTCTTCCTCCATTTTCACTTATACAAAACTAGTTGGAGTTACTAGCAGCTATGTTGGTCATGCCAACATTATTATGTAAAACATCTTGCATGTAACTTCTTATAGGTCCACAGATACAAATTTAAAATTAACTGGCTAGGTTTTCAACAATGTTCCATTTTATCCGGATCTGGAAGAGAGCTGGAATAAAAATAATTCAGCAAACTCTCTGTAGAACATTGTTTTCATCTTTAATGAAAATTCTCACTTTTTCACATGCTTTTCAAAACCATTCAGCTGCAGACATGCGAAGAAAAAGTTTACTAAACTACATTCAGTCAATTTATTAAGCTAATCCTTGTGAACATATTATTTATTAATATTTCAAAAGATTTTTAGAAGAGATGCTTCTGTTCATTCATCTCCCAACAAAGCTTATGAACTGCAGAGAACTAAATTGTAATATGGCTCAGTTGTTTGCTGGTTTTTTTATAGTGAGTCAAATACTTAGCAGTTTACTGGTAAACTTCTTTGCCAAAAGCAAAACAATCAGAAAACATTCTCCTCTGTGCTGCCTGAATACCTCTGTTAAAATATGGTGCATATGCAAACTGCAATCCAGCTTTTTTATGGTCCAGTCTGATGAAACATAAAAATCAGAGTTTAAGACAAATCTGAACTGTCTACTCCTCTTGAAAGCACAATACAGTTTATTCTATATAGGTTTTTAAACAAGTATTAAGACCTGTGTGGCTCTTATCCATTATTCTAAAGCAGTACTATGTAGAGTTGTTAGAAGTGCCATCACCAGCCAAATTTAAACATTGCCACTTGAATTTCTAACTAAATTTGGCTGGCACTCATTATAAATGATAATGAAGACCTACGGTGAAGCCCACCCTTTCGAGGGCTTAATTGGGATTTTGCCATTGATCTCAACAGGACCAACATCTACTCAGGATTTATAAAGCTAGCATACTCTAATGCTTGCCAGTAGGTACAGAAACTCAGTATTTTAGTTCATTCAGAACTATTTCATGTCAGCTAGCCTATGACAGCTATAGTAAGCATCAGAGTGGTAGCTTAGCAAAAGTTGCCTACTGGCAAAGGTTATCACATGTCTGAAGAAAATAAAATGAAGTATTAGCTCTCCTCTATTTAATTTACCTACTTGACAATTATGCCCAGGATTCTGTGTGGTGAGTTAAATTCCCTCTTCAGCTCAACACCACCTGCAGTTTGAGCTGTTGGTAGCAAAGCAATGTTATTCCGGTCAGCCCTGATACACTCAGCCCTAGAGCAGCATAGGCAGGGACCCTTTCACTGACCAAACACACAGGATCATCATCCACCCTCCCAATATCATCCTTCAGCCACTGAAGGGGAAAAAGTGCAGAAGCAAGAACTTGATTTCATGCTGTGCCTATAAAAAAGCAAAGGCATTATAATGTGGTGTCTTGTTTAATTAATTCTAAACTCCCTCTAACCAGACTACTTAACTCTAAAGTGCACAGTCCTGAGAAGAACATCACACACTGTATTACCCTTAAGAAGTTCAAGGATTGCCAGTAAAAGCTTGGCAGGAAGACATCTGTTAGATATTGACAATATTGACTTCTAGAGGTCTTGGGATACACATCTTTCTATTTACTCTTTTCATGAATGATTTTTTCATTCATCATTTCAGCTACAATTGCCATTCTGTAACTAAAATAAACCAGACGTTTTTCTTTCCTTTGCAAATTGTCAACTACATTAACCTTGTCAAAACAACCCACAAGAATGAAATCAATTTAGCAATTTAAAGACGAAATTGGCAGGCATTATATTGTACTTGGACACATCCAGTAAATAGCCTGATACATCAATCTACTGTCATCAAGGGCAATATTCTGAAACCTACTAATGTTGTTTATTACATTACCGGTGTGAAACGCCAAAGTAAGTACAGATATCGGTCCAGCAGATGAAAAATAACACTGAAATAATATATGACACGCCTGAGAAGCACGAACTAGAGACTCAGGTGTCATTTAAACACCCTGTACTTCCAGCACGGAGAGCGGCCGCTCTATAACCGATACGGTACCGGCAGCGACCTGCTCGCCAGTGCAGGAGCCGCAGCGGGAACTCCGGGATCCAGCGTGCCCCGTCCCCGACCGCCAGCGCCGGGCAGCAGCGCCGGCCGTCCCTCGCCCCTTCCCCGCGGTGCACCGCACACGCCGCCGCCGCGGGTCGGAGCTCCTACCCCCCACTCCCGTTTCCCCCCTATTTCTGGGTGCACCGCCAGCCAGGGGCTGTGTCGCCCCGGGTACCCCGCTCCCCGCCGCATCCCAGACCCTGGCGCCTCTCCCGCCCCGCCTGCCCCGCAGCCGCTCCCCCGGGCGCAGCGGGTGGCGAAGGGCGGGCGGCGAAGTTGCCGGGACTTACGGTGGCAGCGCTACCGGCGCTGGCGCGGCACCTCTCCCGGCCTCCCGTCACCTCGGGCCACTTCCGCGGCGGCTCCGCGCCCGCTCCGGAGCAGCCCGGACGCCCCTTCACTCCTCGGAAGGGCGCATGGCGCTGCCCGCTCCCCGACACCGGCCCGGTGGGTCCCCGCGTCCCGGAGGGGACGGGCAGGCAGTAGCCAGGGTCGAACCCCTCCGGCGGGGCTGCACCTCGGGAAGCATCTGTCTCCTCGCGTCGCGCCCACCCCCCGCTCCACCCCGGGCGCGGCGGGGCTTCGCGCCGACGTCGGTGCAGGGCGGCCGGAGCCC